>JACEIK010000699.1:291468-383895 GCA_018107945.1 Datura stramonium
GTTGATTATTTTGTTTGGGACTAACCCCACCTAATATATCTTTTCATGGACCAACCTCAGGGTTGCTAGCTGTTTCATCGCCTACAGGGCTATAGATCGCTCAGATGAGCTATATGATGTCTGAGAGGACTATATTCAGGCCTATAAGGCCATATTACAGTCCATCTACGAATAGACTTCTTCTTATGCCGTATCGGCATTACTAACCCTCCGTCGAGCCTTGTGTGCTCATGGTGCAGTTACAGGAGCCCAGAGGGCTTAGACGCAGCTACAAAAGCCCAGGGGCCTCAGTTGCAGACCCAGAGGCCAGGTAGGTTGCCTTTAGTTACCTGTTACATCATATTGACCCGGTTAGGGGTATATAGATTGAATTGTACTTGTCAGGGCTTATAAGGTCTCAGGTAGGTTATTCTGTGCTGATTGTACCTTCAGGCTGTGAGGCTATTCAGGTTATAACTCTTAACCCTCTTGTTGATTACTTTCAGTTCTTTTATCAGCTCTATTCAGTCATTTTCATTTACTGCCTTACATATTCAGTATGTATTATACTGATGTCTATCTATGGGGTGCTGCATACTTGCTTGTAGGTGTGGATAGACGTGGTTCAGGACCTTCTTAGTTATCAGCCAGGGTTAGTAGTTTAGTCATCTCCTTTTCTACAGAGTTGATAGTTAGAAAGGTTTGCTCTTTTTGTCGTACAACTTTTGGGTAGGTCCGGGCCTTTTCTCGATCACTATTCCACTTTTAGAGGCTTGCGGACTATAGTTTTCAATTGTTTGTTGTTGTTGGCCATGTGGGGCCTATTTATGTTATATTTTGCGTGTTGTCCATATGGATCCTAGTGTAGCTTTTAGTTAGCATCCTTGTTGGCTATAGTATGAATATGACTGCCTGCTTTTCTTTTGTTATGACTAGACAGCATGGTAGTCTTGTTGGCCTGCATAGGATCCCCTTTACAGTTATGTTTGCTGGGTCAACTATTTTTGTTTACAGTTTTGCTGCATGGCCTTGTCAGACTGAGGTTGTGTTTATGGCTGAGATATAGCAGTCTATTTTCTCGATTTTGAGTTGCTGGTAAGCACCAGAGGTGTATAAGCCCAGCCAGGTCAGCCCAGGTTCTAGTGTGGCATTAGGTGCCAGTCATGCCCCTCAAGGTGGGGGGTGAAAAACTTGGTATTAGAGCAACGTCGTATCCTAGGGAGTCTGCAAGCCGTGTCTAGTAGAGTCTTGTCTATGGGTGTGTTGTGAACCATATCCTATTGGCAGGAGACTATGGGACTTGATAGCGTGGTTACCCTTCTTCCTTCTCTAGTCGTGCTATAGAGCTATGTGGTATAGGTTTGAGTCCCTAAGATTACATTATTATTCTTATCTATAGAGAAAATGTTCGATGCATGACAAACTATGGCTGATTAGGAATTGGATATTGAAGTGGGAGAGGACACCTGCAGAGTGCCATATTCAGAGCTGGCTCGATCTGAGGGCGAGAGGGAGACATCATCTCGATCTCCTCGGCATTCTCCATCACCTCAGGAGTCCTGTAGGGCAGCATATATGTCAGCACCACCCCCAACAATCCCTATACCATCGGATATGAGGTTAGGAGTGAGGTTCATATGATGGCTCATATGATGGCCGCTCAACGCCAGCCAGTTGAACCAATTGTCGCTGAATCTACTAGAGGGCCCAAAAGTTTGAGGGTCCAAGAGTTTCTTGTCCTGAGTCCTTTGCAATATAAGGGGACAGATCATGAAGAGGATTCCTCAAACTATATGGATTAGTTGCAGAGGATATTTAGGGTGATGCATGCTATGCTCACATATTCAGTCGAGTTGGCAGTATTTCGGCAATGAGACATGGCGGTGTTGTGGTATGATAGTTGGGAGAGGTCCATAGGCAAAGACGTAAACCCTACGACTTGGTCCAATTTTTTAGAGGCCTTCATAAATCACTATTTGCCTTGAGAAATCCAACAGGCATAGGTGGATGAGTTCCTGCACCTGGAGTAAGGTACAATGAGTGTTCGAGAGTAGGCAATGAGGTTTGACTCTTTGGAAAGATATGCGCCAGCATTTATGGATGCCATGCCAATCAGGGTACACTAGTTCATCATGGGACTTCTTCTAGAATATATGGAAACCTATGTTACAACTACCTTATGTGAGGATATGAACATTGCAAGCATCCAGGATTTTGCTCAAAATATTGAAGGGATTAGGTGGCATCAGCATAAAGTAGAAAGAGCGAATCAGGAGCAACGCCAGAGGGCCAAGCCCACTGATATACAGATAGAATTCCAGGGAGAACCCAAGTTGTGAATATCAGGTAGGCCACCTAGACCCTTACCTCAGCAGTAGTAGGGCGGTAGATCAGATCTTCGGGGATAGTCAGGTCCCAGCGAGAGTTCGCAAGTATTACGTTTCCAGCAGTAGAGGGGATCAGATCAGAGCAGCCCTGTTGTACCGCATTGTAACATTTGCAATCGATGACATTTTGGGAGGTGTAAATATGGTTCTACTTCTTGTTATACTTATGGGAAAGAGGTTCATATGATAAGGGATTGTTCGACCAGAGATCAGGGTGACCAGGACCAACAGAACAAGTCCTTAGAAGGATCATTTGTCCTAGAACCTTCGGCAGGGCGTAGACCCTCAGCTCCAGCCAAAAGAGGCAGAGGTAGGTCAGGGGTGTCCCATTCTGGTAGTGTCTTGGATCGCACTTATGCCTTACCAGAACAACAGGAGTTAGAGTCGTCACCAGATGTTGTGACATGTATGCTGGATGTTTGCCCTCACCGATTTATGCTTTAATAAATCCGGGTTCTACCTTGTCTTACATTACTTTGTTAGTGGCACAAAAGTTTGGTATAACACCAGAATTGCTTCAGCGACCATTCTCAGTGTCTACACCTATCAGTGACTCTATTATTGCTAAGAGAATTTACCGAGGTTGTACAGTAGAGATTGTCAGTCGCCAGACCTTAGCCAATTTAGTGGAGCTATAAATGATTTATTTTGATGTAATTATGGGTATATTAGCTAGCGCCATGTTATGCCAATATGCAGTGCTGGACCAGGACCGTCTGATTTCACTTTCCAGGGGAGGTAATGCTAGAATGGAAAGGCAATGCAGCTATGCTAAAAGGTAGGTTCATATCCTATCTCCGGGCGAGGAAGTTGATAGCAAAAAGGGTTGTAGTTACCATATTGTTAGGGTTCGCGATATGCAATCAGAATCCCCAGCTCTTCAGTCCATTCCTATGGTTAGTGAGTTTCTGGATGTGTTTCTAGACGAAATTCCTGGTATTCACCTAGAACGTGATATCGATTTCTCTATTGACCTGCCCCCAGGCACGCAACCTATATCTATTCCTCCATGTCGAGTGGCTCCTACTGAGCTGAAAGAATTAAAAGAACAGTTGGAAGAGTTTCTAGATAAGGGCTTTATTAGGCCGAGTACTTCACCGTAGGGTGCACCAGTTCTATTTGTAAGGAAGAAATATGGCACCATATGAATATGTATAGATTATCAGTAGTTGAGTAAAGTTACTATTAAGAATAAATATCCTCTTCGAAGGATAGATGATTTGTTTGACTAGATGTAGGGGGAAAAATATTTCTCCAAAATCGACTTAAGGTCAGGGTATCATCAAGTGCGGGTTCGGGAGAAAGATATTCCGAAGACAGCTATTAGGACTAGGTATGGTCATTCTGAATTCTTGGTCATGTCCTTTAGATTGATGAATGCCCCACCAGTGTTTATAGATCTGATGCACAACATCATCAGGCCGTATATAGATCTATTTGTGATAGTGTTTATTGATGATATTATAGTATATTCCCGCTCAGAAGCTGAGCATAGAGATAATTTGCAAACGGTACTCCAGATCCTCAGAGATTTCTAGTTATATGTAAAGTTCTCGAAATGTGAGTTCTGGTTAATTTTTGTTGCTTTCTTGGGCTATATTGTGTCAGGTGCAAGTATCTAGGTTGACTCATAGAAAATCGAGGCAGTAAAGACATGGCCTGGACCCACGACTCCAACCGAGATTCGTAGTTTCCTAGGGTTAGCCGGGTATTACAGAAGGTTTGTGGATGAATTTTCTACCTTATTAGCACTGTTGACAAGGTTGACTCAAAAAATAGCTAAATTTCACTGGATCGAGGATTGTGAGCAGAGTTTTCTGGAGTTGAAAAATAGATTAACATCTGCACCAGTATTAGCCTTACCGGAAGGTTTAGAGGGATATGCTGTATACTGTGATGCTTCAGGCATTGTGTTAGGGTGTGTTCTGATGCAACATGGCAAGGTGATTTCCTATGCTTCGAGGTATTTAAGGAAGCACGAAAAGAACTACCCCACCCATGATTTAGAGTTAACTACAATGGTTCATGCTTTGAAAATATGGAGGCATTACTTGTATGGTGTACATGTGGACATCTTTACTGAAGCCTCCAGTATATCTTCACGCAGAAATAGTTGAATTTGCAGCAACGTCATTGGCTAGAATTTCTAAAAGACTTATGATGTGAATATCCTATATCACCCAGGAAAGGCTAATATTGTAGCCGATGCACTTAGCTGTAGATCCATGGGTAGCCTTGCATATTTGAGGCCAAAATAGTGGGATATAGCTCGAGAGCTGCACCAGTTAGCCAATATAGCAGTCTGGGTAATAGATTTAGAGGATAATGGGGTTGTGATCCAGAATACAGTGGTGTCATCTCTAGTTGAGGAATTAAAGGAGCGCTAATACGAGGACCCTACCCTAGTATAGCTCAGATACAAGCTTCAGTAGGGTGAACGATCGACCTTTGAGTTAACAAGAGACGGTGTCTTGAGGTTCAAAGGTCGACTTTGTGTCCCAGATATAGAAGGGACCAACAGATCATGGCCGAGGTACATTATTCTAGTTATTCTCTTCACCCAGGCTCGACAAAGATGTACCATGATATAAAGGAAATATATTGGTGGCCTGGAATGAAGAAAGGTGTAGCTGAGTTTGTAGCACAATGTCCTAATTGCCAGCAGGTAAAGGCAGAACATCAGAAACCTGGCGGACTGACTCTAGAGATAGCTGTACCTATATGGAAATGAGAAGCAATTAATATGGACTTCGTGACAGGGATACCTCGCACCAGACATAAATTCGACTCCGTTTGGGTCATTATTGATAGGCTGATGAAATCAGTCCATTTTTTTCTAGTCCATACTACATTTTCAATCGAAGATTATGCTAAGTTGTATATTAAGGAGATAGTCCGACTAAACAGTGTCCCAACATCTATTATTTCTGACAGAGGGGCATAATTCACAGTTAGATTTTGGAAGTCGTTTCAAAAAAGTTTAGAGACGCAGGTTAATCTGAGTACAACTTTCCATCCCCAGACATACGGTTAGGGAGAGTGCACTATTCAGACGCTAGAGGACATGTTGCAAGTGTGTGTTCTAGACTTTGAAGGGAGTTGGGACGAGCATCTGCCGCTTATTGAATTTGCATACAATAACAATTATCATTCTGCTATTCAGATGGTGCCTTATGAGGCTTTATATGGGCAGAAATGTAGGTCCCCCATAGGATGGTTTGAAGTATGTAATCAGGGTTGATTTGACCTGATATGATACATCAGACAGAAGAAAAGGTGAAACTTATCAGGGAATGGTTGCTAACAACCCAGAGTCATCAGAAGTCCTATTCCGATGTGCGGCGTAGAGACTTGGAGTTTGATGTTGATGACTGGGTATATCTTAAGGTTTCTCCAATAAAGGGCATGATGTGATTTGGCAGGGAAAGAAAACTTTGCCCTAGGTTCATTGGCATGTATTTAATCCTTCATAGGATAGGCAGCATGGAATATGAGTTAGAACTACCTTCAGGTCTAGAATCCATTCATCCAGTTTTCCATGTGTCAATGTTATGAAAGTGCATAAGGGACCTGTCCCGAGTTGTTCAAGTTGAGGATTTTCAAGTTAATTAGGAGTTGTCCTATGAAGAGACTCCAATTGCTATACTAGATCAACAGGTTCACAGATTGAGAACTAAAGATTTAGTCTCCATTAAAGTCTTGTGGAGGAATAGAAATATAGAAGAGATGACCTGGGAAGCTGAGGACGACATGAGGTCCAGATATCCTCACTTATTTTAGGCTTGACTCAGATCATGCAGTTGACATGAGATTTTTTTTATTTATTGTCAAGTGTTTATATTATCAATATTGTTTAGTTGTTCGCTTTTATGATATGGAGCTATGTTGTATCGTTACTTGTAGCATCCTATGAGACGCCTATGTTGGAATTTTCTATGTTTTAGGTTTTCGGATAGTCCATATTAAATAGGAGACTCTGCTGAAATTTTTCCGGCTATGGTTAAAGGAAGTGAGCCTCTTAAGCTTAAGATTACATTTGAGGATAAATTTTCCTAAGGGGGGATGATGTTACACCTGGTAAGTGTCTATCATTTAACCAATGCGTGCATATGTTTGTTGAGAGTTTTAGGGTATGTTGCATATGAAAAACGGCTCGGGGGATGAATATACAACACAATATCGAGCGGGCAGGAGGCCGGGGCCAGAGGCTAGGCACACTGGGCACCGCATCGCACTGCTAGCCCGGCTCGTCGCGCCCCTGGCCTGGCGTGAAGGGCGGCGTGCTGCGCCTCCTAGCTACGACCTCAATCCTATTTAAATGTTTTAAGATCAAGTTGATTTAATTTTAAAACTTCTAAAAAATAGACCCACAGCCTTAGGCGATTTCCTCTCAATTTCTCTTTGGTTCTTAGCAAAATTACGTCATTAAACTCCATCCAAACACAAATTTGTCTTAGATAATGAGTTCCAGGCCTAAATGGAACGTCTCTACAGAGTTATTTCTTGGAAATTCGCTTAGAGTACCGGAACCCCGCCGAGTAAAAGTTATAGAAATCGCTTCTAATCGATTCCTAAGTGGCTACAAGAGGTAGGTAAGCATTTCTACCTTCTAAACTCTCGAGAATTTGTGAGTTCTCGGCCGAATTGAACGAAGTTGATTTATAGTTAATATTATTAAATGATATCGTTATTTTTCGAGTCTTAGTGTTGAAAATAGTCTCTCAGCATAAGGCTGCAATTTGGTGGGATTGTAAGCTACATGTTGGAATTATTTGGGTAAATGAGCATCGACATTCAAGGTATGTTAAGGCTAACCTCTTTGACAAGTTATTTCTGTCGTATAGTAATACAACCTATTTCCTTCTAAGGAAGTCGTAAGCATGAATATTTTGATTAGCTGCTACAAATATTTTTGAGATTAAAGTTGATTATTTTTGTTGGGACTGACCCCACCTAATATAGCTTTTCATCGAACAACCTCAGGGTTGGTAGCTGTGTCATCGCCTATAGGGCTATAGATCACTCAAAGGAGCTATATGATGTCTGATAGGACTAGGAGCCTAGAGGGCTCAGACATAGCTACAGGAGCCCAGCAAGATCAGTTTCAGACCCAGAAGCCAGGTAGGTTACCTATAGTTACCTGTTGCATCATATTGACCCAGTTAGGGTATATAGATTGAATTGTACTTGCCAGGGCTTATGGGGGCCCAAGTAAGTTATTCTATGCTTATTGTACCTTCAAGGCTTATGAGGGCTAGGTAAAGTTCTTTTTTGTATTACTTACTTTAGCTATACTTCAGGTTGTGAGGCTATTCATGTTATAAATCTCATCCCTCTTATTGATTACTTTCAGTTCTTTTATCAGCTTTATTCAGTCATTTTCATTTACTGCCTTACATATTCAATATATATTGTACTGATGCCCATCTATGGGGCTTTGCATACTTTCCTGCAGCTTCTGATAGATGTGGTTTAGGAACTTCTTAGCTATCAGCCAGGGGTAGCAGTTCAGTCAGCTCCTTTTCTCTAAAGTTGATAGTTAGAAAGGTTCTCTTTTTGTTGTATAGCTTTTGGGTAGGTCGGTGCGCTGTCCTGACCACTACTCTACTCTTATTGGCTTGCGGACTACAATTTTCAGTATTTGGTTATTGTTGGCCGTGTAGGGCCTATGTATGTTATATTTTGCGTGTTGGCCATGTGGGGCCTAGTGTAGCTTTTAGTTAACAGCCTTGTCGGCTGCCTTCTTTCCTTCTGCTATAACTAGACAGCATGGTGGTCTTGTCAGCCCGCATAGGATCCCCTTTATAGTTATGTTTGTTGGGTAGCTATTTTATTTTATAGGTTTTCTGCATGGCCTTATCGGCCCGAGGCTGTGTTTATAGTCGAGATATAACAGTCTGTTTTCTTGATTTTGAGTTGCTGGAAGGCACCAGAGGTGCATATGACCAACTAGGTCACCCCAGGTCCTAGTGTGTCATTGGATTCCAGTCATGCCCCCCCAAGGTGGGGCGTGAATGAGCAATAACTAATTTAACACATAATGCAAAAATAGGAAACACATAAACCATCACAAGTGAACTATTAACTCATTAACCAACATGATCACATGAACCATCTCGACGCTTACACCCATGATCATACTCTAGTCACCTTATTCGGGGGATAACTTGGAAGTATCCCTTAAGACTTTTCCACGAAATACAAAAATCAAATGGTCTAGGATCAAGACTATTTGTACCTATGTGATTTCGTAATACGATAAGGCAATCACTTGTTTCTTATCTCTTCTCGATTTATTCCCTCTCGCACCCATTATTGACTAAAATCTGTCTAGTTGCGATTAGCATGATAACTTCCATTTTACTCATCAATGACACATCAATCATACATACATATATGAATTGCTAATAAAAGTTTAACACGAAGGTAAGCCATAGCCTACCTGCGCGCCAAGCTACCGTTAGGAAATCCACGGGCTACATGCTTGTTTTGAGTTCTGAATTCTTATAGGGAATTATCATAGTGGGTGATCAAGTCCTTTCCCTCTCTAGCCTTCTTACTTACTTTCCTTGTTAGAAATCCTAATTTTTGCTTTTGGGCATTTTTATTCACCAAGCCTTATGAAAATAGGTTTTTAATCCCAACCTGGACAAAATTACGGGATTTTGGTCAGTGTTGCCCGCCGTAGTGAGAGTTCTTCCACTACAGTGGTCCCATTATAGCAGGATCAGTCTGTTGTGATGTCCCTACAATTGGGCCCACCTAATTTTTAACTTAGCCCCTTCTAAATTTGTCAATTACATCTTTTCTTAATCCAAGGACATAACCCCAACTTGCAATTTTTTTTAAGTTCCTCTATATTTATTTAGTCAAGGTGCTATAACAATTGGGCGGGTCGTTATATCAGATACCAGTTAAAAATTTGTTTGTCCCCAAACAACTCCATAAAATAGGCTAGGGTACTCCAGTTATCCCATGTTTACCTTGATGCCAGGTCATAGTCCCGATTGCTTTCGATCGACACTGTGGTCCCATCGATATTGTTCCTAGATTCTTAGACTGATAACCCTTGTTTCGAGGTCCTAAGGCATATCTCTTGGAATAATTCTTCTCCATTCCATTTCCCTTACTTGCTAGCTCCATGTTGGCTTGATCTGACTGATCCCGAGTCTTTCGAATTTCTCTTTTATGACTTATGGAATTTACTCGTGGCCTATATTCCCCTAGGCGTCATCAGTTCTCATAAACTTCCCTTAGCGAGGACTCAAAATCTGGGGGACCCCTGAGGGAATTTAAAACATCACTATTTTAAGCCAGTCCACTATAGCGCTTCATTTTCTGCCACAACATTCTCGCTATAGTGAAAATCAGTCCATTGCAGCGGGATAAAAATTAGTTTAAGGGCCAGAATGACAGTTTGTAGCTCATTTTCACCTTTTCACTCAAAATTTCTTAGCAAATCATCTCAACTCCCTAGTGGTTCTTTTTCAATTCTTAGGTAACACTCCTTCTCTTGAATTTCTTGCTTTATTTACTATTGCATAATGGTGATATCATGCCTACATGCATCATTTTTGGGTGGTTATTGGGATAGTGAGGGTAGGTTTCTTTTCTTTAGGCCATAGACTAGATTTTTGAAGCATGCTACTTGAATTTATGTCTTCAAGTGTTTTATCATTCTCTATGTGTTTCTAGCTGATTTCATGTAGTTGTTGGCTTGAAAATGGAAGGGGTTTAGGTAGGGTGGTGTTTCGGCCTCCTCGAGCCTTTCTGGCTCAAATCCAAACATTATTGGGGTGGAAAATGGTTGGTAGGGCATGGGTAAGTCTAGCCCTTTCCTGATCTATGCTTAAATTAGAGAGAAATAGAGGTTAAAATCCCGACCTCCATTGTTGGGGTCAGAGGTCTGCTGGGAAGACAATGTCCCCCGCAAAGGGCCTTGACTATTGTAGTGGAACCGTCATGGCAGTCCCATTCGCTATTGTGGACTCGCTATAGAGAACCTTGCTCGCTGTAGTGGTCCGCCTCAGGTAGTAGCTTTTTCCCTACTTCCTATTTTCTGCTCCCAAGTTTCCTTCCCCTATTTGTCCTGATTGCTTCCTAATACACATATTTCCTACAGGTCTTATCACTATGCCTTCTCCTAGAGGCAGCAACTATACTTCTGACTATATCTAGTTCGTGACTGACCAGTGCAAATTCCAACACAATGAACAGTCAGCCAAGGGTCTGATACACGAGCAGGGTAGCATTTCATTATGCAAGACGTGGTGGAGAAGGTGCTAGAATTTTATGGCCGCCTCAAGGAGTTAGGGTGGGGGCCGCTTGTGAAGGAGCCTTGCAAGGTCAACAAGGCTTAGGTGAGGGAGTTCTACACCAATCTTCCTATCATGGTTTAGAACCGCTCAGAATCAATTGCCTATGGTCGAGGGACGCAGATTCTATTGACTGCATGTAACATTTCAAAAGTTCCTAAGGCTAAACCTAATGATTGGAAGATGATCATGCAGAGAAACTGGAAAATTACCTTAGGAAGGGTCTCAGTACGAGTCGTAGGTGCCTGGTATAACTTATACCAGGACTCATGGTGAGAGGCTTAGCAACTGTCAGGCCCTTAGCGAGGTAGGTACGAATGGTGGTCATGAGTCATATTTGGATGGTACGATCATACCAGAGGGTCATAGGAAGACATTTAGAGTAATGATCAGAGATGAAGTGAGGAACCACGAGCCTTGCCACGACCCATGGTAAGGTGGTACGAATCGTGGTAGGTGCATATGGCAGGAAGTTCAGAAAATGATTAAGGGCAGAACCTAAAACATGAGACTTAGTACGAGTCATGGTAAGGTCCTACGAGTTGTAGGAAAAACCGTATCACTGGATGGGATAGTATTAAATGTAAAGTCTTAGGGGTATTTTTGTAACTTTCTAAGATTTTAACTCCTAAGTAATGTCGATTTGGGTTCTTTAAGGGGTGTATTAAGAGGTTTAGCTAATCCTAAATTGTCATTCTACTCTGAACACCTCAATTGGAAGATCAAATCATCTCCAGCCAAGATTAGGGTTCTTCATCAAATCCATTCAATTTTCTCTTGGGTCTTCAGGACAAGCTAGGGATTCATCAAGCCCAGGTATTTAGAGTTATGAATGGGGAATATCCTTCCACCCTCATGCCCAATTTCGTCCCTATCTCAGATTTCAAGTCTCCAAGAATGATTTATTGAAATTCTAGCGTTAGACCCAATTCTCATGAACTCTCTTATGATCTCTAAGGAATTCAAGTCTCTTATGATTAAATTCATGATTTATGATTTTGATTACTTATTCTCAACGAGAATCTCTCATGGATCTGTACTTTCAATCTTATGGTGATTTTTCCCAATTATGCATGATTCTATCATTTCAATTATGACTATCTATTCAAGTATGTATGACTTTCATGACACTCAAGTTATTTATCATGGCCAACTCAATGTCATTGTTCTCATGAATATTTCATGTATGTAGAGTATGATTAAGATTTCATGGTTTAGACATGTCCATGCAAGATTAAGTATATTTTTACGATGATGATTATGAGCCATGTGCATATTTTTGGGAGTAGTGCTTAGCATCGAGTAGGCTAGGGGTTCAGAAAAACCCCGAGTCTCATAAATACGTTCTACTGTAGGTATATATTCATGTTCAAACCCTACGGGGATTCATGAGTGATATCACGCCTTAATCGTTCCTTGCCTTTTCAAGCTTGGGATGATTCTACCCACTTGAGAGAGATAGTTGAGGCATCATGTAAGCTCTATCATGATGGTGTCGGTGATGATGAGTCTCCCATTTTTCCTTATCTTTTAAGTTACTCATGTTTATGACTTATTTTACTATGTTTTATAGCGTATTTGACCAATTGATTAGTTTACGAGCTTTTACTTATGATTTCAAGTATGCTACACTACTTGTTGATTTATATTTCTAAACCTTAGGTTATTACACTTCGACATATGATGGATAACTCATGATTATGACTATTGTACAATGATGATTTTAGCATGTACCCTACTCTCATGTTCATATTAACCTTTACTCTCAACTTTGATTTACTGTTTTATGAGCATGTTTTACTTTCTCTATATACTTAGTACATTCAAAGTATTGACCATGTAATCTATGCTATATCATCTCAAGATATAAGTTTGGGTGACTAGTCTTAACCCCGACGTTAGCTCGCTCCCACTCCAGTCCAGTACCATCCCAGTTTTTGGTGAGTCCTCATCTTCCGAGGATGTTTATAAGTTATTGGCATTGTGTTCTTGTTTTTAGTTTCAGACTTGGCGATCTAGTTTGAGTGTTGTTTCATCAGCTCATCTTATGATTAGAGGCTCTTCAGATAGTATGTTAGATGACTCAACATTGTGGAATTTTTGTCTCTGTTATGCCTTATGATGTATTTTAGATTTCCGCTTATTTTATGCTATGAATCATTTCCTCTTTAGATATGTTCTCCTTCATGCTATGTATGTACCATGGGTTAGCATAGAGTCATTCGTGGCTCTAGGTCCCATATCTCAATCCGGGGCCCACTCTCGGGTCATGACAAACTTGATATTAGGGTATTAGGTTTAAGTGTATCCTAGGGTGTCTGAAAGCCGCGTTAAGTAGAGTCTTTTCCATGGTGTGAAGCACACCACACTTACGGGGAAGGGGGTATGAAATGTTTTAGGAAATTTTCCTTATTTCATGATCTATGTCCTATGAGGAAGTACCCCTCCTCTATTCCTCTAATTCATGTTATATGGGTTTGCAGAAATATGCCTCCCCACCAAGTCAACGAAAGAAGAAATGGCAACGGCAATGACCATGAAAATGGCAATGGAGATGGCCATCAACCAGCTCCATTAGCCCCAACTGATCCCTTACTGGAGAAGGTTACTCATGTTGAGTTCAGGGATACTTTTCAGATGCTAGCAGTCCATGACAGCGCAAGTGAACTAGCTGGCTGTGGCTCATGTTATCCAAAATGGGAATGCGACAGTGGCTAGGGTGCGAGACTTCATCAGGATGAACCCACCTGAGTTTCATGGGTCAAAAGTGGATGAGGACCTACAGGAGTTTATTGAGGAGGTCCAAAAGATTACCCAGATTATAGGTGTTTAAGCAGAGGAAAGTGCAGACTTGGCCTTCTATTAGCTGAAAGGGGTTGCTCATATCGGGTTCTGATAGTGGAAGGAGAGCAGGGGAGTTGGTGCAGTACCCATTGGTTGGGATGATTTTCTTATGACTTTTTTTGCACAGATTCTTCCCCCGAGAGTTGAGGGAAGCAAAGGCAGCAGAGTTTGTCAACTTGAAGCAAAATGACATGAATATTCAGGAATATGACCTAAAGTTTATGCAGCTATCCAAGTATGCTTCTGAGATGGCTGCTGATTCGAGGGCTCGTATGAGCAAGTTCGTGAATGGAGTTGCATATTCATTAATCAAGAAATGCAGGATTTCCATGCTAATTAGTGATATTGATATCTCCTGACTGATGATATATATCCAGTATATAGAGGTAGAACAAATGAAGGAAAGGGAGAGAGAGGCCAAGAGGGCCAGGACAGGAAGATATAGGTACTCCCAGTAGAGATCTGGTGGTGGAATTCGCCCTTACTCCCACCAGAGGTCGTCAGCCCCAGCTCCATCATCAACCAGAATACTATCCAGACCTCGAGGTAATCAAAGGAGCAGAGTTCAGGCTCTAGAGGTCAGAGGAGAATGACAGGGGAGCACACTTTTCTAGCTTGCTGGAAATGTGTTAAGAACCACCCAAGAGAGTGCTTGGTTGGCTCAAATGCTTGCTTCGAGTGTGGGAACCTCGATCACATATGCAAGGATTGTCCTTTAGCTAGACAGGGTGATGGTAGAGGCTGTGCCCCATCCACCACTTCAATAGCTCCGAAAGTTTGCCCATCTTAACAGGGCCCCTATTTTAGTGTAGCTGGTGGACAATGCAGAATAGGTTCCATGCATTTTTATGCCATCAAGAGCTGGAGTGCTCACCCGATGTGGTCACTAGTCTGTTGCGAGTCTTCCGTCTTGATGTTTATGTATTGTTATACCCAGGGGAAACATTATCCTTTGTGACTCCTTATGTTGCTGTTAGTTTCGGTGTCAGTCCTGAAATCCTATCAGAACCCTTCTCAATCTCTACTCCTGTCGGTGAATCATTTTACAAAGTCACCTCAGCCGGCTTAGTGGAGTAAGATATGACCAATTTTTATGTTATCTTCGGTATGGATTAGTTGCATACTTGTTATGCTTCAGTCAACTGTAGAACCCATACGGTAGAGTTCCGATTTCTAGGTGAACCAGTCCTAGAGGGGAAGGATAGTTCAGTTGTGCCTATAAGTCACTTTGTTTCTTATTTTAAGGCTAGAAATACGATCTCCAAGGGTAATGTATACCGTGTTGTTCGGGTTAAGAATTCTAAATTTGAGACCCCAACTCTTTAATCAGTTCCTGTGGTATGTGAGTATCCAAAGGTGTTCCTAGATGATTTACCAGGAATGTCTCCTGAGGGGGAGATTGACTTTGGTGTTGACCTTCTCCCTGATACGCAACCCATATTTATTCCTCCTTATAGAATGGCTCCAACCAAGATAAAGGAGTTGAAAGAGAAGTTAAAAGATCTCTTAGATAAGGGTTTCATTAGGCCTAGCAAGTCTGACTGTTGAAATAAATAAATTTTGAGAAGAAGGGGGCATTTAAATTTGAGAGTTGAGTACTCTTTTGTTATAAATTTCACATTCTTTGTTTTGCTTCCTGATTCTCAAGTGATCTTGTTTTATGACTATTGATGTGATAATGAAAATGATGTTAAACCATTGGATGGTGATACTTTGTGGGAAAGGTTGTAGTTTAATTTTCTTGCTTGAATGATTGTCTAGTGTCACGACCCGAAAGTACACCCGGATCGTAGACACGGGACAAGGAGCCTCGAGAGACCTCAAGTCGATCCATGGTGTGATCATACATCTAATTCATTCATATAAGTGGAAGACTTGACATAAGGAAAAGAAATCATGACATAACAACGGAAAAAGACAGTACATGATCAATACATGACGGCTGAATACAACTGATAGTCTGAAAAGCCTCTAATCATGAAAGACGGATTGAAGGAACAATACCCCAACTAACCCTATAATACTAAAACTAAAAGAGAATAATAGAGTCTGAACATATGGCCCTCAGAACATGAAGACTCACCAAATAAGCTGATAATGAACTTTGAAGAGCTACTATGGAGGGTGAGCCTGAGAGCTGGGTCCTGTATCATGAAATAATACATCATAGAAAGTATGCGGTCAGTACGTGGAATGTACCGAGTATGCAAGGTAAGTAAAACAAACATTTAAATTATATAAAACTCATCAATGATTAAAAGAGTAGGACATCAATGCTCATATCATAAACATCGTAACATAACATAAGGATAAAGATTATCAAAACATTCGTAGTGCAAACATAATCATAATCATAGGAGNACGAACATGAATGGCTAGAACCCTCCCCAATCATAAACATCGTAACATAACATAAGGATAAAGATTATCAAAACATTCGTAGTGCAAACATAATCATAATCATAGGAGAAAAGCTTTACTTAACATGAATTTAGCCAAAAGACATAATCATAAGCATTCCTAAATCATGAGGAACAGTCGGAGATTCCCTTAACCGACATACCCCATATGAGCATACATGAAGTCCGACTTGTAAACCTAGTCGGGAGGTTGTTCATACATTGCCAAGGGTAGAACCATGAAAAGGGCCATTTGGGCTGGGGACAGTCACAGAGGAGGTCCCAACATACCTATGGTGGCGCGTAGTTTATGAGTTATGAAAAGGGCCATTTGAGCCTCGAACCTACTCAGTGTTCGATACTACTCCCAAAACATATATAGTGCTCATAGTATAGCATGCATGAGTTCATGGGTTAGTTAAATCATGATAATTATAAACATACTTTTACATACGTGAACTAGCCATGAAACAAGTCCCGTGAGGCGGCCAAAACATAATTCATGAATCAAAAGTTCATATATACTTGTAGATCATGCACGTAGCTTTAAATTCATAAAATCATGATGGGTAATTGGTTAAATTCATAATTAAATCATAATTCATGCTGGTCTTATAAATATCATTAATGAAAAAAAATAGATCATAAATCGATTCATCATGAGTCATGCATAATTAGGATTAATTCCATAGAAATCAAAATTGATAACATTATAAATCATTTAAATCATAAAAGCTGATAAAAAACCCATAGATTATGATAAGATTCTAAAATCACAAAGCCAATTAACAAATCATTAGATTCTTTTATATAATTCTACTTAAAAACCCAAATAACTTTTGATAGAATTTTCCTGAAATCATAGAGAATGAGCATGGGTGTGAAAGTAAACACCCATTGATAGCCTTACATACCTGAAAACAACTGATTCTTAACCTCTCTTGAAAGCCCAAGAAGGAATTGGAAGGACTTGAAGAGGGAAGCCTTGAATCACCCTTGAACACTTTTCTATATTCTTGCTTGCATGAATGAGGACTTAGACTAGATTATTCCTCTAAAAACCCTCCTTTCATAAGCTAAAACGACGTAGTTTAGGTCTTAGGAAATTAAGAATTCCGAAAAGAGCCTTACTAAATTCGCAGAAAATTACTGCCAGGTGGTCCTAATGGATGACCTGACGGATCATGGTCCATGGCAACAACTCGTTGCCTGGCTCGTTAAGTACACTATCTGGCCTTGTCTTTTGGGCTCATAACAATTGACATAATGACTCATTAGGGGTTACCATGACTCGTGGTCACCAATCGTCAGCTTCACTACCAAAATTTCTTTTTCCTTCCTTCTACCTTACCCCACGGTTGACCTGATGACCCGTGGGGTCTGGCGACGAGTCGTTGCCACGCCCGTGGGGAACCTTCTCTTAAAAACTCCCCTGCTCATCACTGGCCTCCCCACGAGTCACTGATGACTTGTGGGCCGTCCTCACGAGTCATCCCACAACTCGTCCAGTATCTGCAGCACCAATTCAAAATTTTCCCGTTTCAACTCCCGGGTTCGATCCTTGAGCTCCCGGGGTATAACAATATCTCCCCCCTTGGGAACATTCATCCTCGAATGTTGGAAACAAGCAGAAAACAGAAACATACAATTAGCATACTCAAATACTGATCATTTAAGCCAAAATTTTTATGGAATGACTACCTCCGATTCGTAATACATAGCTGAACTGATCTCATGCTTCACATACACATCCATACACATAAGAGAAACTTGATCACGTGAACTGAACATGAAAACTAAATTGACTCATAGGGAAAAACTGATACCTCAAGCTGACATTGATCCGGTAGAGAATATATGTGGGTATTTAGCCATCATATCTGCTTCGGCTTCCCAAGTAGCTCCTTCAACATGCTGATTTCTCCATAAGACTTTAACTGAAGCTACTTCCTTGTTCCTTAGCCTCCGAACTTGATGGTCTAATATTTCCACTAGGACTTCCTCATAGCTAAGGCTGTTCTTTACACCAATGCTGTCCACCAGAACAACTAAAGCTGGATCTCCCAAGCATTTCTTCAAAAGCGATACATGAAACACAGGATGTACGGAAGACAACTCTGAGGGCAAGTCCAACTCATATGCTACCTTACCAACTCTTCTCATAATTCGGTAGGGACCAACATAGCAGGGATTGAGTTTTCCTTTCTTCCCAAACCACACGACTCCCTTTATGGGAGATACCTTTAGAAATACCTAATAATCTATTTCGTACTCCAAATCTCTTCTCCTCACATCAGCATATGAATTTTGACGACTCTGAGCAGTTTTCAGCCTATCCCTTATCAATTGAACCTTCACCATAGCCTCGTGAACCGAATCAGTCATTATTATAGTTGCCTCACCAACCTTAAACCATTCGATGGGTGATCTACATTTCCGCCCATAAAGAGCCTTGAATGGGGTATAACAATATCCTGTTTTTCTCCATTTCAACTTCCAAGTCTAATCTTAGGGATTTCGGGGTATAACAATATCTACCCTTTGGGAACATTCATCCTCGAATGTTGAAAATCATACAGAAAAGCAAAGAAATGCAATCATCTTACTCAAATACTGAACATACATGCTGAAAACTGATAGAGTGACTAACTACGATTTGAACTACATGGCTGAGCTGAATTCCCGAACCACACATACATCCCTTTAATTGAAAGAAAATGAGGTACATGAGCTGAATTTGAAACTGAATAGATTATTAAGGAGGAAACCGATACCTTAAGCTGAAACTAAGCTGGTAGGGAATAGATGCGGTATTTATCCATCATATATGCCTCGGCCTCCCACGTAGCTCCTTAACATGTTGATTCCTCCATAAAACCTTGACTGTAGCTACTTCTTTGTTTCTTTGCTTACGAACCTGCCGATCTAGTATCTCCACTGAAACCTCTTCATAACTAAGGTTGTATTTCACACCGACACTGCTCACTGGAACAATTAGAGCTGGATCACCCAAACACTTCTTTAAGAGCGATACATGGAAAACTAGATGGAATGAGGCTAGTAATGAGAGCAGCTCCAACTCATATCATACCTTGACAACTTGTTTATCTGGTACGGGCCAACATAAAATGGACCGAGTTTTCCTTTCTTTCCGAACCTCATCACTCCCTTCATGGGAGACACCTTTAGAAACACCCAATCGTCGACTTCAAACTCAAGTTCTCTCCTTCTCACATTTGTATAGGACTTTTGGCGTCTCTGAGCTGTTTTCAACCTGTCCCTTATAACCTAAACTTTCTCCATGGCCTCATGGACTAAATCTAGCCCTATCATCACAGCTTCACCGACTTCAAACCAACCAATAAGTGACCTATACCTTCGGCCATAGAGAGCCTCAAATGGAGCCATTTGAATGCTGGAATGGTAGATGTTGTTATACGCAAACTCAATGAGAGGCAAATGATCATCCCAACTATGCTTGAAGTTAATCACACATGCTCTCAATATATCCTCGAGAGTCTGAATGGTTCGCTCCGCCTGATCATCCGTTTGCGGTTGAAATGCTGTACTGAGCTTGACCTGAGTACCAAGTCCCTTTTGAAACGACCTCCAAAACTTGGAGGTAAACTAAGTACCTCTATCTGATATGATGGACAAGGGCACTCCATGCAACCGGACTAGCTCTTGAATGTATATTTTAGCATAATACTCCACCGAATCAGTAGTTTTGACTGGTAAGAAAAGGCTGCTTTGGTCAGCCTGTCCACAACAACCTAAATGGAGTCATACTGTTGATGAGTGCGAGGTAACCCTGTGATGAAGTCCATATTGATCACCTCCCATTTCCAAGTAGGAATACTGATGTCTTGAAGCACACCTCCTTTCTCTGGTGCTCAACCTTCACTTGTTGACAATTCAGACACATAGCCACAAATTCTGCAATGTCCTTCTTCATGACATTCCACTAATAGACTTCCCGTAGGTCACGATACATCTTGATAGCACCTCTATGTATGGAGTATATGAAACCATGATCATCATGAAATATTCGATCTCTCAAATCATCAACATCCAGAACACACAAATGACCCTGATACCGATGCACACCATCTCCCCCATTGGAGAAGACCTCTACCTTTAAATTTTTGACGGCTTCACTTTCAACTTTACCAAAATAGGATCCTTGTCTTGTCTAGCTTTCACATCAGTCACCAAGGATGATTCCGATCCATTCTAAACAATAACTCCACCATCGGTTCAGTCAACCAAATGAACTCCTAATCGTGAAAGCCGATGCACATCCTTCACCAGCTCCTTCCTCCCCTCATATAATGGGACACACTCTCCATAGAAAGCCCACTAAGAGCGTCTACTACTACATTAGCATTGCCCGAATGGTAAAGGACACTCATATCATAATCCTTGAGTAGCTCCAACCACCTCCTTTGGCGTAGATTTAGATCCTTTTGGGTAAACACATGTTATAGGCTTTTGTGGTCCGTTAACACATCTACATGAACCCCATACAAATAGCATCTCCAAATCTTCAAGGCAAATACCACTACCACCAATTCAAGATCACGGGTCAGGTAATTCTTTTCATGAACCTTTAGCTGCCTGGAAGCGTATGCTAGAACCTTACTATGATGCATCAATACACAACCAAGGCTAATCTAGAAGCATCGCAATACACCACAAACCCATTTGTACCCTCAGGTAGGGTTAACACCGGTGCCGAGGTGAGTCGAGTCTTTAACTCTTGGAAGCTCCTCTCACAAGCCTCCGACAATTAGAACTTTACTTTCTTTTGGGTCAGTTTGGTCAATGGCGCTGCAATAGATGAAAATCCCTCAACAAATCTCCAATATTAACCAGCTAAGCCCAAGAAACTCCTGATATCCGACGGATTCATCACTCTAGGCCAATTCTTCACCGCTTTTATCTTTTGAGAGTCCACCTGAATACCCTCACTCGACACCACATGACCAAAAAATGCCATTGAATTCAACCAGAACTTGCACTTGCTGAATTTATCATATAATTGGTGATCCTTGAGAGACTGTAGCACCACCCTCAAATGAGCAGCATGCTCCTCCTTGCTCCGAGAGTATATTAGGATGTCATCTATGAACACAATCATGGACATATCTAAGTATGGCTTGAACACCCTGTTTATCAAATCCATAAAAGCTGTAGGAGCATTTTTTAGTCCAAAAGACATAACTACAATCCGTAATGACCATACCAAGTCCTGAAGGCTGTCTTCGGGATGTAACTCTCCCAAAACCCGAGCTGATGGTATCCGGATTGAAGATCTATATTCAAAAAGTGCTTAGCACCCTGAAGCTGGTCAAACAAATCATCAATTATGGGGATTTGATACCTGTTCTTGATGGTGACCTTGTTCAATTGTTGATAATCAATACACATATGAAGAGAACCATCTTTCTTTCGGACAAAGAGAACTGGTGCACCCCATAGGGATTTGCTCGGTCTGATGAATCCCTTGTCTAAAAGGTCTTTCAACTGCTCCTTCAACTCTTGTAACTCGGCTGGGGCCATTCTGTAAGGAGGAATAAATATAGGCTGCGTAGCAGGAAGAAGGTCTATACCAAAATGAATCTCCCGCTCGGGAGGAATTCCCGATAGATCATCTAAGAAGACTTCTGGATACTCACATACTATTGGAACTGCCTGGATAGTCGGGGTCTCGAATGTTGCATCATTAACCCTAACTAGATGGTACACGCAACCCTTGGAGATCATCTTTCTAGCCTTAAGGTAGGAAATAAAACAACCTACAAGCACAGCTGAATTACCCTTCCACTTTAAGACTGGCTCACCCGAAAATTTGAACTCTACTGCTCTGGTCCTACAATTCACTGAGGCGTAGAGTGCAAATAGCCAATCCATGCCGAGGATAACATCAAAATCGGTCATGGCTAACTCTACTAAATCCGCTGAGGTAACTTTCTGAAGGACTATGACTGGGAAATTTCTATACACCTGTCTAGCTATAATTGAATCACCAACTGGAGTAGAGACTGAGAAGGGTTCTGATAAGATTTCAAGACTGACTCCGAAACTACTAACAACATAGGGCGTCAGAAAAGACAAGGTAACCCCTTGATCTAACAATGCATATACACCAAGATGGAATACTCGTAATAGACCAGTGACTACATCTGGGAGACTTCCTGCTCCTGGCGGGATGCTAGGGCATAGAATCTGTTTTGGCGCTGTTCGCCACCTATGCTATAGATGCCCCCTGCTGACCAGGGCATGCTGGTGGGGCTGCTAAACTAGAAGCTAGGCCTCGGCCCCTATCTTGACCCTCTCTGGCTGCTGGGAAATCCCTAAGCATGTGCCCGAGCTTCCCACACTTGAAGAAAGCACCTATACTCGCCAAACAATGGCTTGCGTGTCTCCGACCACATCATCTACAATCTGGAGGGCTGGTCTCCGTGGGTCTGCTACTTTGATCTCTCAAGCCTGATGCTCGTCCCCTCTGATCGCGCCTGGACCTAGATGGAACACTCATAGCTAAAGGCACTGGGGCTGAAGATCTCTGGTGGGACTGCTGACAGTGTCCACTAGACTTCTTCTGAGAGAATCTGATGCTATCAGTCCTGGCCCTCTTGGCCTCTCCCTCCCGATCACTCTGCTGCACTACCTCCATCTACTGGACATACAGGACTATCTGAGCAAAGTCAATATCAAGAAGCATCACGGTCCGGCAATCCTTGACCAAGTAGTCTTCTATCCCATGTACAAACCTTCTCACACAGGCTCTCTAATCCGCAACCATCTTAAGTGCATACTTATATAGAAGAGTAAACTCCAAGGCATACTCTTGAACCGTCATCCTTCCTTGCTTCAGATTCACAAACTCGTCTTCTTTGATCTCCCTTATCTCTCGAGGGAAGAACCGATCTAGAAAAGAAACATAAAACTCATCCCAACTGATAGGGCCTGCTCTGATTGCCCTACTATCCTTTCACTGTTTGAACCAAATGTGCGCGACCCCCTTCAGTTGATATGAAGCAAAATCGGCACACTCCTCCCTCTTCACCCTCATAATCTGGGTGATCTTCAAAATCTCCTCAATGAACTCATGTGGATTCTCGTCCACCTTTGATCCAAGGAACTCAAGAGGGTTCCCCTTCAGATAGTCTCTAACTATTGCTGTCACCGCATTCCCGTTCTGAGGGACATGCGCTACCGCCTATTGATTGACCTGGGCAATAAAGGCCTGGGATAACATCTGAATGGCTGCCCTGAACTCCACATGGGCAACCAACTCGGGTACGTGCTCCACATGGGATGGTGGGGCCTGCGGGTGCCCGTCAACATTGCCATTTTTGTGGCCATTTCCATTGCTGTTTCTCCGTCCATTAATTTTGCAGGGAGGCATGATTCTGCAAATGCGTATAGCACGCGTTAGAAGGATATAAAGACATTTCACCGCACGATATAGATCATGAAAGAAAGGGACATTTTCTAAATGTCTCGTAGCCCCTTCATCGTAGGTGTGCCTTGCTTCACACCTATGAAAAAGACTATACTTAACGTGTCTTTCGGACACCTAGGATGCTTCAAAACCTAATTCTCTGATACTATGTTTGTCATGTCCCGAACATAAGCACAGACCGAGAGATGGGACAAGAAACCCCGAGAGGCTCCAAGTCGACCCATGACATAAACATACATCTAACTCAATCATAGATAAGCAGAAGATCATCATAAATAACATGGAGAAAGTGTAAACAAAAGATAACATATGAGTACATACATGAATCCAATGCTGAACACACACTATGTCTGAAAAGCCTCTAAACTAATGAGTTGATGGGACAAAACCCCAATTAACTCTCTATAATCTAAAAATTGAAAAGGCAAACATAAGTGATGAAAAGGGATATAGAAAGATGAAGACTCACCAACTCTGATTCTAAAATACTAAAGCTGAGAATCTGGCTATCGGCGAGACAGTCTAAATTTCGGAGCCTGTATCATAAAATGATACAGCATAGAGTATGTGGTCAATATGTGGAATGTACCGAGTATGCAAGGTAAGTAAAACCGCTTAAGTAAGTAAAATCATTAAATTATACATAATATAAAACATAATCAAAATAAGATTTTGAAAGTATGGCTTGCATGCTATTTTCTAAAATCATGATCTGAACATAACTGAACATCATAACTGAATCGAATGACCCAAAGCTGAAGACTGATAATCATAAGTAAAACTGAAAGTTAGTTCAAACCTGCTGAAAATATAATATCATGACTGATGTACCTGTATAACTGAAATCATGAGGAAAAATGGGAGACTCGTCATATAACCGACATTACCACGATAGAGCTTACGTGGTCTCGACTATCACACTCAAGTGGGCAGAGCCGTCCAAAACCTTTTCAGGGCTAAGGGCACTACCATGATATCGATATCAAGCTCAAGGCCCCTTATGGACAAGGGAAACCTCTAAGGGAGGTCCCAATACATAAAAGTAAACCTACGTTTGCGAGTAATTCTGAGGTATAGGGCTGACTGACCCTTAGCCTACTCGGTGCTAGACATTACTCTAAAAAACATGCATATGCACTCCATCATTTTTCAATAAAGCTGACCATCATCTAGTGACGAAGCTGAATAATAATAGACATGCATAATCTAAAATCATAACATAAGGAGCTTTGACTCAAACCATACCACAAGCAGAAAATAATGGGAGTCTTGACTCCAAAATCATGTGGTAAGCTAATTCATGAAATCATAGAACATACTTGATCATATAGGCTTGCCCAACATTTTTACATGCTTGAAATCAACTTGATAACTTTGATAACATGAACATAAACATGTGTATATCAAAATCATACGTTATTCATAAACATCTCATCATACTTGAACTCATAACTCATAGATCTCAATTTTCATGAACATTCATAGATGGGCATCATAATTTAGAAAACTTGAAAATATAATTTATAATTTAAAACATTTTAAAATCTTCCCATGAATCATAATTCATCATTTAAGACATGTTTAGATCATACCCATGAATACAACTTAAGAATTTATGCATTGGGTAAGAACCCCATGGAATCATCAATTAGAACATCATGAATTGAGAGGGAATTAGGCATGGGTGTGGACAATTACACCTATTCGTAGACTTACATACCTGAGAAGATCTGATCCAACAACTTCCTTGATTGTCCAATGAAGTTTTGGGGAAGAACTTGATGAACTAGGCTTGATCACCTCTTTAGACCTTTAAACTTGCATGCATGAATATGAATGAGCCTAGAATGAACTTACCCCTCTTAAAACTCACTATTCATAGCTTAAAATGACGTAGTTTAGGCTTTAGAAACATAGAAATTACGGAAAAGCCCTTACTAAACTCATAGGGAATAACAAACTGCCAGTCCCAACTAGGGACTAGACAAGACGTCGTCACTGGACATGACTCATGGCCTGGATCCATCATCTCCACTGGAAATTACATCAAGATTGCCACCACGAGGCACTTAATGACCCGTTACTGGTGACCACGACTCGTGGTCACCTCCCATCCTCTACACTGCCAAAAACCTACTGGGTGTCACTACGGGCGACACCACGACTCGTGGTGTTCCCAACGAGTCGTGGTGAGGACCCGTTAAGTGCACTATCTAAGATTCCTTCATCCTTCAACAACCCTTGGCCATGGATGACCCGACGAGTCATGATTCTGACCATGACTAATGGTCACATCTGTTGGCCACTCAAAACTAAAATTTTCAACTAAGTCAAAATCCTCACCACAAGTTACTTAACAACTTATGGTCATCCTGATGGTCACTGGAAGACTCATCCTATGATCTAGTGCAGAAAAATCTATTTCTCCATTTCAACTCTCGGGTCTGATTTTAGGGCTTTTGGGGTATAACAAATCCCCTTTGGCACCCATCCTCCCTATTGCTAATTGTGAGATGAAATAAAAAAATGATGTTCGAAGTCCCAAAAGTGTGGGAATAAAAAAGGAAAGATGAGGAACCACATTATGAAAAGAATGAATGAATTACTTGAGTGAAAAGAATTAAATTGTAAAAAAAGTGCCGCCTCTTGCTCAAATAAGATGAAAAGTGGTTACTAAGGAGAGATAAGGAGGTATCTTGTTTCAAAAGTGGAAATAATGTCAAAGAGAGGTGAGGTGAGGGTAATCTAAGAGGAAAATGGAGCATGCAATAAGAATCACAAAAGGGCATTAGGGAGGTTCTAGTCACTAGAACTTAAAATTCATCCTACCTTTAACCCTAGCCTACATCATGACCTATAAGTCCAAATTGATTTTAATTGTAGCAACTCTAGATTAGTGGAGAGTTACATGAAGGGCAGGCCTATGGGTCAAGTTATGTGCATGAGAATTTCTTTGTGAGAGTGAGCATATTTTCTTCATTCTATAATCTCTTGAGTGTGAATTGATTGATAACTAATTGGGATTCTATCTTGTTGTGAATAGCATCATATCCTTGGGGGACATGCTTGCACGTGCCAAAAGACATGATTAAGACAAGATTGTGGTGAGCTTGAAGGAAAACTTTGAATGTGAATTTTTAATGACTTGGGATGCGCTATAAGCTTACTTTGATAATCAAGGCCCCTATTTTGAGTGAATAAATCAATTTTGAATCATACCAAATTAATTGTGGTTATCTCTTGAAGCATTTACATAAAGTGTTGAGTCTCTTTTTTTCCTCTGTATTGGTAAACGATCTTTAGTTTGTCTAGGTCATAGTGCTCCCTGTGCACAATCCCATACATAATTCTTATTCCTATGTTCATATGTAAAGAATATCATTACTTGAGGACAAACATGGTTCAAGTTTGGAGGTTTGATGAGTTGGTAATTTACCAACTCATTAGGCTTTTAAATAAGAGTTTTTCATTAGTTTTCAAGCCATTTAAAAGGATTTTATGATCTTTCTATTTAGTTTTTGTAGGTATATAATTTAACGTGAGAAAACAAGAACTTGGGCAAAAACATGGAATTTAAGAAGAGGACTGAATCTTGACCGAATGGGACCAGCGAACACCGGCTGGAACGTAGAAGCTTACTGGCCAGAGTGGAAGGTACACCGGTAGAATACGGGTCAGCACATGCGAACCACCAGTTCCAGCACCGGTAGGACCCAGGTTCACTGCCCTAGCACCTGCGACGCAGCAACATTCCGCAAATGGGCACCGACGAAATGCTAGTGACTCGCAAGTGACACCGCCTGCAGGAAGGTTATTTTCATAATTCCTAATATCCTAAGTCCTAAACTACAAAATTATAAACTCTATTAGAAGGGTTTTAAGAGGGCTTAAGCCTATTCTAACCATTCCCCTCCCATGCATGCAAGCCTAGATTCCTCCATTGAAGATCAAGCTTAGAATTCTCTATTTCTCTTTGAATTCCTTTCGACTTTCTAGGGCATGTGTGGATTGGATTCTTCCAGGTGAGGCCATGAATCAGGATTTCTTTATCCTCATGCTCATAATTCTTCTCAATTTCATGAATCAAGTCCTAATTTAACATATGGTCATGAAGGGATTTCAATCTAATTTCATAAAATTCTTAACAATTACTTATGGGTTGATTCCCTCTGTGTTCTAAAGTATGTTTGATGTTTAATAGGCAGATTTTTTTACATGTTTTGATTATAAACTGATTCAACTTTTAGAAGATTTTTCCAATTGTGCAAGTTTATGAAAAAGTCTACTTTATGATTGATGAATTCATGTATGATGAAATATCTAGCATGTATGGATGTTTACAAATTACCCATGTATGTATATATGATTTTACTTATGAAGTCTTTTTATTGAATGAATGATTTTAAGATTTAGGTAAGCCCACTCAAGTTAAGCATGATATCATGATTTAGCCAAGCCTAATAAGTTCAGTTAATTCAAGATTGGAGTCAAGACTCCCCATATGTTAAGCTCTAAGCTATGTTTTGATATATGATTATATGAGCATCATATATGTTTTGGGAGTAGTGTCTAGCACCGAGTAGGCTAGGGGTTCCAAGGATTCCCAGTCTCATAAGCTTCTGGCCTTGGCTCTTAGGTATACTGGGGCCTCTCGCCCAGGCGTTCCTCACGAGGCACGCGTGATATCACACCTTATATAATCCTTCTCCCTAGAAAGGATTAGGATATCCCTTCTCTACATGGGCAAGATTTGGGATTATTATGCGCTCATACATGGTGGTTGTCGATTAGACAGAGACTCCCATTATTCCTCATGATTTATTAATGCATGTACTATAAGATATAATATCATGTTTTTAGCGGTTTGATCGAGATCAATTTTGAGCTTATTTAGATTTAAGTTATGGCAAGCCATATGCATTTATTTTCAACTTTTGGGTTAATTATTTCAGATATGAGATTCGGTTATGACTATTCATGTTTTTAGATATCATTAGTAGTCCTAACTCTTATGATGTTACGGGTTATGTTATTATACATGACTTTAGTTTTACATTTTCAGCTTGTTTTACTTACCTCGTATTCTCGGTATATTCCAAGTACTAACCGCATACTTTATCTTTTGTATCATTTCATGATACAAGTTCGAGAGATTAGACTCAATTCGCCATCGGGACATTCCTGCGGCTTGGAGTCGGTTCTCTCATTGGTGAGTCCTCATCTCAGGGACCTTGACTTTTTGAGATGTGTACTTTCAATTTTTTGAGACTTTTAGTGAGCAAGTTGGGATGTTGTCTCATCGGCTCGTCAGTTATGTTAAGAGGCTTTTTGGATAATGTGTAAGGTATCCTTGTCAATTTTGAATCATTTGTTTGATGTATGTTCGGGCTTGGCTATTTTAGAATTCAGTTATCCGCTTAACTTATGTTGATTTTTAGTTATCATGTTCATGGCATGGGTTATTTGAGCCATTTACGATTCTACGTTCCATATCTAAATGCGAATTTTATGTTCGGATCGTGACAAACTTAGTATCAAATCACTAGATTTTAAGTGTCTAGAATTAATACGAATGCTGCGTTAAGTAGAGTCTTTTCATAGGTGTGAAGCGCGCCACACTAATGACGAAAAGAGCTACAAGATATTTAAGGAAATTTCCCTTTTTTCATGATCTGTATTAGATGCGATGAAGTATCTCTCTATCATTCTAAATCATGTTGTACACTTTTGAAAATCATGCCTCACAGAGTAAATGTTAGAAGGAGCGGGGAGCGAAAATGTGAACCTGACAATGGAGATGGGCACTAGCAAGCCTGCCCGGCCTCGGCAAATTCCTTTTCCCAAGCGGGTCTCTCATGCTGAGTCTAGGCGGCTTTTCGAGATGTTGGCTAGGCTTTGACCGCTTCGAGTCAAATAGCAGGTGGTAGCCCATGTCCCACAGAATGGGAGTGTAGTGGCTGGGTTTCAGGATTTCCTGAAGATGAATCTCCCTAAATTCCTTGGGTCGGGTGGATGGATACATGGTTTTGGAAGAGATACGAGAAGATCACCCAAATTATGAGGTGACAAAGAGAAGAAACGCAGAGACTTAGAGAAGGGGTTGCTTATATTTGGTACCATTAGTGGAGGTCGGTAGAGCGGTAGGCGCGATTCCCATTATCTAGGATGAGTTCATGATAGCCTTCTTAATCAGATTCTTTCTTTGAGAGTTTTAAGGAGGAAAAGGCGAGAATTCGTCAATTTCAAGCAAAATGATATATTGTCAAGAGTACACCTTGGAGTTCACCCGATTGTCAAGATGCCACTTAGGAGATGGTGGAGGACCGAGGGCCCGTGTGAACGATTCGTGTATGGGTATCGACTCATTTGGTCAAGGAGTGGCAAACGTCCAATGCGATCGGTGACTGGGACTTCTCTCGATTGGTCATAATACGCCCAGCGGATGTTGGCGAATCGAGATGAAGGATAAGGAGAGAGAGGCCAAGAGGGCTAGGACGAAGCGGTATTGGGTTTCAAATAGAGGTCGGTGGAGGATATCACCATCAATCCCATCGGGCCAGCCCGGCTCCGGTCTTGCGTCGCCAAGCTAGTGTGCCATCTAGATCTAGGCTCAAGCCGGGCGGAGAACATCGAGCCTAGAGGTCGGAGAATCGAGTCAGGACAGCCTAGCACTCTAGTTTGCGGCAAGTGTGGCGGGAAACACCCACAGGAGTACTTAAGGAGTTCAAGTGTGTTATGAGTGTAGGAAGCACGGACATTTGCTTATAGATTGTCCAACTGCGGACAGAGGCCTGTCTTAGAGGCCTGGCTGACTTCCGGAGTTAGCAGTTCCACCATCACGCTCATCTCAATAGGACATCCATAAGTGTAGGTGGTGGTCGGCGTTAGAACAGGTTTCATGCCTATCATCACGTAAGAAGGTCTCCCCGAGATGTAGTTGCGATATATTGATTATTCCATCTTGATGTATATGCATTATTAGATCAAGGGATACTATATTTTGTGAGGCCTTATGTTGCCATTAGTTTTAGAGTTAGTCCCAAAATTCTATTAGAACCCTTCTTAGTCTCTAATCCGGTTGGTGACTCGGTTTATAACTCGATGGGTATGAAATTACACAATCACGAGTCCTTTAGAATGTCACGGCCAGTCTAGTAGAATTAGACATAAGCGATTTTGATGTTATCTTTAGGTATGGATTGGTTGCATGCATGTTATACCTCGATTGAATCGTAGAACCCAATTAGTAGAGTTTTCGAATTTGGTGTGTGAGCCAATCCGAGAATGGAAGGCATTTCGAAATGCACGTAGATCGCTTCATTCTTATCTTAAGTCCCGGAAAGATAATTTCCAAGGGTTGTGTTTACCATCTAGTTCAGGATAAGGATGCAGCATTCGAAACCCATACTATCCAATCGATTCTACATAGTGTGTGAGTATAGGAGGTTTCCCGGATGACCTTTGATTTTCTCCCGGCTGGGAGATTGACTTAGTATTGACCTTCTTAGCGACACGCAGCCTATATCGGTTCCTCCATACGAGAATGCGCTCCAGAAGTGAAGAGTTGAAAAGGGCTTGATGGAAGGATCTTCTAGATAAGGATTCATCAAACCTAACTAGTCTCAGTGGGGTGCACCGGTTCTCTTTGTTCGAAAAGAAGGATGGGTCTCTTCGTATGTGCATTGACTATTGTAGCGGTTGAACAAGGTTACAATTAAGAAAAAGTATCCCTTCCCCAAAATTGATGACTTTTTGACCAACTTTAAGTGTTAAGTGCTTCTCAAAAATAGACCTGAGATCCGGATATCATCGGCTCGAGTTAGGTAGAGTGACATTTCGAAGACATATTTCAAGACTCGATATGGTCACTTTGAGTTTGTGATTATGTCTTTTGGACTAACAAATGCTTCTTGACTTTTGTGGATTTGATGAAACGGGGTATTCAATCCATACTTGGACATGTTCATGATCGTCTTCATTGATGATATTATCATATACTCTCGAAGCGGAGGCGTGCCGCTCAATTGAGTTGTACATGAGACTCTCAAAGATTTCATTTGTTTTCTAAATTCGATGGCGAGTTTTGGTTAGATTCAATAGCATTTTTAGGCCATGTGTTTCATGTGAGAGTGCGGTGGACTCTCCAAAGATAGAAGTTGTGAAGAATAGGCCTAGACCAGGTTAATCCTTCGAATATTAGGAGCTTCTTGGGTTTGGGCGCTGCCTACGGAGGTTCATGAAGGATTTTCATCCGTTACGGCTTAGATTGACTAAGTTGACCATTAAAATTTCAATAGTTGGATGCCTGTAAGAAGATCTTTTAGGAGTTAAAGACTACAGGCTCACTTGACCCATTATTTGGCCCTACCTCACAGTACAAATGGATTCGTTGTGTGTATGATGCCTCTGGGGTTGGTCTTATGTGTGTGTTAATGCAACATGGAAAGGTCATTGCATATGCCTTTAGAAAGCTTAAGACTCGTAAGAACTGCAGAGCACGCTGACCTAGAGATGGCGGCGGTGGTGTTCGTATTAAAGATTTGGAGACACTGCTTGTATGGGGTCCATGTGGATGTGTTTATAGATCACAAGATCCACTGCGGTATGTGTTCACTTCCAAAAGTACTAAATTTGCGACAAAGGAGGTGGTTGAACTTCTTAAGGTGCCCAATGAGTGTCCTTTATCATCTGGGCAAGGCCAATGCGTTGGCGGATGTATAGTAAGTACATCCATGGAAGTGTTTCACATGTGGCGATGGCAGAAAGGAGTTGGTAAAGGATGTGCATCGACTTGCGCTTGATTAGAGGTTCATCTTGTGGATTCGACCAGAGATAGTGAATTCATTGTTGAGAATAGTTCATAATCTTCTTTGGCAGGCGAGGTCAAGGCTAGGCAAGGTGAGGATCCTACTTTGGTAAAGGCGTGAAGGAAGCATAGAATCGAAGGTTAAGATCTTCTCCCAAGGGCGATGGTGTCTTTGATACCGGGGTCATTTATGTGTTAAGATGTCGATGACTTGAGAGAGAGGATGTTGCATAAGGCTCATGGTTCGTGGTATTACATCCATCGAGTGCCACCAAGATGTACCTTGACTATAGGAAGTCTATTGGTGGAATGGCATGAAGAAAGACATAGAGGAGTCTATGGCTAAGTGTCCGAAGTGTCAACAAGTGAAGGTTGAGCATCAAAGACCGGGGAGGTGTGCTACAATACATCAATATCCCTACTTGGAGAGGAAATCAATATGGACTTCTTCGCTAGGATTTGCCTTGACCTGTCGACCGTGTACTCTATTTGGGTGGTCCCTGAAGCAGTTGTGGCTCTTTCTACCTATCAAAATTGCCAACTCGGTGGAGGATTATGCTAAATTGTATATTTGGGAGTTCCCGGTTGCATAGGGTTACCTTGTCCATTATTTTAGATAGAGTCGGTTTACCTCGTATTTTGGAGATCGTTTTGGAAAGGACTAGGTACTTAGGTCAAGCATAGCACAACTTTTCACCCGCAAATAGATGGTGGTACAGTGGACCATTTAGACTCTCAAGGATATGTTGAAAGCATGTGTGATTGACTTCAATGGTAGGTGGGATGATCATTTACCTCTTATCGAGTTTTCTTACAACAACAACTACCGACTCCGGCATCCAGGATGGCTAGAGGCTCTTTATGGGCGAAGATGTTGATTGCCCATTAGTTGGTTTGAGGTAGGTGATACTACATTGATGAGGAAAGATTCGGTTCATGCAGAGAGGCTATGGAAAGTTCAACTTATGGAAAATTTGAAAAGAGCCTAGAGTCGTCAAAAGTCATATTCAGATGTGAGGAGGAGATAAGTATTTAGTGTTTGAAGTTGATGATTGGGTGTTTCGAAGGTGTATCCGGGTGAAGGGGTGATGAGGTTCGGAAAGAAGGGAAACATAGTCCTCGATATATTTGGTCCCTATAGGATCGTGAGACGTGTTGGCAAGGTGGCCTATGTGTTGGGAAGTGCCTAAGGACTAGCTGGTATCAGTTTCCATGTATTGTTATTGAATAAGTGCATTGAGGTGATCGGAGCTTTGGTTTCCGTTGGAGAGCATAGGTGTGAAGGATAACCTTAGCTATAAGGAGTGTTGTTGAGATCCTTGATCGTCGGGTCGGGTGGGAACAAAGAGGTAGCTTCGGTAAGGTTCTATGGAGAAATCGGCTTATTGAAGGAGCTACGGTAGGAGGCCAGCGAGATATGATGACTGGAGAATGCCGCTCTTTATTCCCTTTTCAACTCGGTTCAGCCTGATTATCCATTTCTCTCAATACTTTCTATTCAACTTCGCTGTTGATTTATATCTCTCGAGTTTTCTTTATTCGGCTTATGCATATGTGATTCATATGATTTCGGTTCGATCATGTATATCGGTTTGGAGTTGAGTCACTAAACCAGGTTTTCAACCCCGAATATTTAGTATTTGGGAATTGCGGTTCCTTTTCCCCGACTATTCGGTATATTTACCCATATTCTAGGATGAATATTTTCAAGGGGAGATGTTAGCCAATACCCCAAAGTCCTTAAGACTAGACTCGGGATAGAAAAGGTGATTAGCAAAAAGTGGAAAAAATTTGCCTCGGGACGAGTCATATAACGACTCGTTAGAGGCTACCACGAGTCATGGTAGACTAGTGGTAAGTAGTTAGGGACTCACAGGACAATGTATTTGGGGAAATGAGTCATTGTGGGGAACAACGACCCATTAGGTGCCCCTCGTGAGTCGGCAATGCATTTTCCCAAAACTCATGAGTCAAGTAACGAGCCAGATAGTCCCAGTAACGGATCATCACGATGAGTCATAGGTGGAGTTTAGGATAGGTCCAAGTTTTGGTTCCAAGGGCAATGGACCGGCGGATCCCACGACAACTTTGTTAGAGCGAGAATGAGCCGGGTTGGAAGATGACAACGTGGGAATTCCAGAAGCTAAGTATTTTTAATAGTGGTGACCGGCGGGTAGGAAATGATGAGTCATTGTGACGAGTAGCGACTAGTCTAATGTGAGTCGTGGTTTGAAGTCGGAGTCTAGAAAAATGAATTAATAGGTGTAGTAAGCGACTCATTGGATTGAGGGATGACTTGTTGGTTGAGTCATTACCTCTAGCAGTGAGGTTTTTGTTGCAAAATTAGTAAGGATATATTTTCTATAATTCCTAAGCTTTTAAGTCTAAAGTACTTAGTTTTAAGCATAGTTAGTAGGGTTTTAAGAGGGTTAATCCTATTCTAATCATTCCCCTCCCATGCATGCAAGCCTAGACCCCTCCATTGATGACCAAGCTTAGAATTCTCTAATTTCACTTCAAATTCCTTTGGGCTTTCTAGGCAGTGTGGATTGGATTCTTCAGTTATGTGACGCCATGAAGAGGATTTCTTCCATCCTCACACTCATAATTCTTCTCAATTTCATGAATCAAGTCCTAATTTAACTTATTTCAAAAAGGGATTTCAATCTAATTTCATAGAATTCTTACAAATTACTTATGGGCTAATTCCCTCTATGTTCTAAAGTATGTTTGATGTTTAATGGGCTGATTTTGTTCATGTTTTGATTATAAACTCATAAGTTCAAATTTAGAAGATTTTGCCCATTTATGCAAATTTATGAAAAAGTCTAGTTTATGATTGATGATTTCAAGTATGATGAAATATCTAGCATTTATGGATGTTTACATATTACCCATGTATGTATTTACGATTTTGCCCCACGAATCTATTTCGTGCAAGCATTATTTTAAGATTTGGGCGGCCCACTCAGAACAGCATGATTTCATGATTTAGCCCAGGCTAATAAGTTGATTATTTCAATATTGGAGTCAAGACTCCCCATATGTTAAGATCTAAGCTATGTTTTGATACATTATATATGTTTTGGGAGTAGTGTCTAACCTGAGTAGGCTAGGTATTCCAAGGATTCCCAGTCTCACTTGTAACACCAGGAGTTAAATGAAGCTGAGCGAAGAGTCGCGAAACTTGCCTCGAGCCGAAATTGACGACTCGTTAGGAGACCTAGCCCGATCGTGAATTGAACCGTGAGGAGCTGCCAGAAGGGATGGAAAGCCCGGTGGCCACGGACGACGGCCAGAGTGGTCTTTCCACAGCAACAAGCTTCGTTAGGCGGGCCGTTGGGTGGGGGATAAGATCCCCCAGGTTAAGTCTTAAACAAAGTGGTTGACGGAAGGAGGTGACAGTCGTTAGGTATACTAGCGACTGCGTCAATTGTCGTTAGAGGAGAAGTTTGGTTTTAAAAAGGAAATTCCTGTGTCTTCAATTGTGGATATAACGAGTCGTAGGAAGGCGAGTGGCATTGTTATGTTGGGCTGTGGTTGAAATGAGTAAAACTTATGTGAATTTCTAGTGTACATAACAGGCGAGATGACGAGTCGCACGGTTGGACGACGACTTTTCAAGTGAGTTGTGGCATCGAGTTCGGGCAATTTTTCATATTTTCTCGGGGGCACTGGTAAAATCAGTGCTCCCAGTTTAAAGTGATGTCGTTTTGGATATGTTTGGGGACATTTTTAAGGGTTCTTCTAGACCTATACCACTGCTCATTCTCTCAATCTCTTTCTTCCTCCGCTCTTCTCAAAATCCTAGGGTTTCACCAAGTGGTTTTCTTCAAGCTTCAAGGAAGATTTTGGTCGGGTTTTCGTCTACCAGGAGTATGTGGGACTTTAACAAGGCTATTTTTCTATCTTTGTGCCGAAAATATTTTCAATGAGAACCCAATTTATTTTCTAAGAATATCATGATCTAGGGTTTGAATAGCAGATAATTTCTTCCTCATTCTTTTCTTCAAAAGCTTTAGTAATTCTTTAAGATTATGAAATTCATTTCAAATGTTGATGTGATGGGTTATTTGGGATGGGGTTGACATTTGGGGATGTATGGGGGACATGTCGTTCGTAAATTGGCTTGAGTAATGAATGGGTGTTCCTTATTGTTCGATTAAATTGTGTATTCATGTATGAAAATGATGGAATTGTAGAAGAATGGGTTGTGTATGTATGGGTGTATTATGTTCATCCTAACTTGAATTAAATGTTAAAAGGAAATTGTTCCTTTCTTCTTAAACTACCGTAGAAATTCTTGATCATGATGGAAGTGTGTAAAATATTGCATAATTAACCCTAATGACTTTATTATGATGTTTATGATCATATGGGATTGAGTAGAAGTTGTGGGCTTGAGTAGTGAAATAAGTTAGGTTCCACTTACCATGCTTTAGACTTCATTGATTCGGCATAGAAGATTTCACCTCCATTGTTGACTATGAAGCTTGGGTGGATTCTATATTGTTTCCCTTATTAATATTGTTTTTATTAAATTTTTGAATCTAAAATGCTCGTGGATAAGGAGTTCATAAAAGGAGTGATTACGACATGTGTGTGGAATATTGGAAAGAATTAAATAAACGAAGTCATGCATTTTGATAGAGTATAAGTTGGATTCTATAAACCATATATGATCTCATATTGCATGTTTAATGAAATGAATCCGGAAATACGATTACCATGACATTATGTGCATAATGTAACTTGTAGAATGCTCATTAGCAAGAGATGCATGAGATAGCTATAAATTGTGGATTCCATCTTTGAGAATGAATAATATTTTGATAGCATGAGAATGATATTGCAACTATTGAGCTTGATATCATTAGAAAGTATCCCCCACCCGATTGATGAAAATGTTGTATGATGAAAAGTTAGAAATCGTCCTTGTCTTTAATTCGTCATTACAATTTAGATTAATGTTAACAGATCGAAATTTTCTCGTTAGCAAAGAGTATTCCTAGTTTGACGGGATTTCGTTAGCGAGAGTATTTTCCTAGTTAGTCGGGATTTCTCGTTAGCAAGAGTATTTCCCTAGCCAGTCGGGACCAACATCCCTATCTAGTCAGTGACTTCTTACATCAAAGTTTTCTCTCCCTTCGACATTCAGGGATTTTCGCTAGTGAGAATGTTTCCCTTAGGCAATCGGGGACCCTTTTGATATCAGTCATGACTTTGCATCCTCGTGTCATTTAGATCAATGCCTTTTTGCTCCAGTTGAACTTGTAATAATGCATGTCCCTATAATGTGATTATGTTTATATGAAATGTGGATACCGTACGGTGTGTGTATCCCTTTTTTGTTATGTTACTAAGGCTGGTGATTTCACGGTACTCCTATTTCTATGTATTGATACTTATGAGTTATTTGTTTACATTCCTTCATGCTCGGTACATTCCAAGTGCGGCCACCGTCTCTTGTGCAATATCATTTTATGATAGATCCAGTCTCAAATCCGGCCGCGTGACTAGATAAACTGCTTTCTCTTCAGATGCTAGGCCTTGAGTTCTCATCTTCGGGGCGTGGTTTATATTCTATTTTATCTTGTTTTCCAATTTTCATACTTGTGGAGTTAGCTAGGGGGCTTTTCCTAGCAGCTCATCAATTTATTAGAAGGCTTCGAGACTTGTTAGGCAAGGGATCAGATTGTACTTGAATTTTTATTAAGTTTTCATTTTGATTTATATCGGTTTACGTTAGTTCTTACCTTGTTCATGATGTTAGATGTTTATCATGTTATATTTGCATGCGATGATTATACCATGGAGTCGACTTGGAGCCTCTGGTTCCTTGTCCCATGTCTACGATACGGGTCTACTCAAAGGTGGTGACAAACTTGGTATTACAACAAAAGGTTTAGAGTGTCCTAGGGTGTCTAAAAGCGCGTTACGTAGAGTCTTCTTCATTGGTGTGAAGCACGCCACCCTGTGATGAAGAGGCTATGAGACGTTTTAGGAATGTTCCCTTTCGTCATGATTTTTATCGTGTGTAGAAGTATGAAACTCACAAATGTTTCCTCCTAACTCGTGCTTTACGGGCTCAAAAATAATGCCGCCCCAACTAGAAAATGGAAGAGGACGTGAGTAGCAGTAGCCAACGAGCTTACCCTGACCCAAATAGATCAAATGGAGGATCGTATTTGCTCATGCCGAGTTACAGACAGCCATCCCACATGTTAGTGCGAGGCCACGACCTCCTAGATTAATCGGCGACGTAGCTCGTGCACCACAACATGGAAATGAAGTGACGACAAGGATAAGAGATTTCGCCGGATGAATCCATTCCAAATTCTTGGGGTCAAAGGTGGATGAAGACCCATATGAGTTCTTGGAGGAGATACATAAGATTACTCGCATTATGGGAGTGACGGGGCAGAGACGCGAGACTTAGCCTCCTACCTGTTAAAGGGAGTTTCTTACATACGAGTGTGTCGGTGGAGAGGCAGTTGGGGAATCGAAAGCGGGTCCAGCTAGCAGGATGAATTTATGGGTTTGCGTTCTTGGACGGAGTTTTTCCTCGAGAGTTGAGGGAGGAAAAGGGCGCGGGAGTTCATTAAGTTGAAACAAAAAATGACATGATTGTTCAAGAGTATGTGTTGGATTTTACTCGGTTATCTAAGTATGCGGCGAAAATGGCGGCCAGGCCCGGCGAGCTCGAGTGAGTAGGTTCATGAATGGAGTGTCGGAATCCTTGGTCAAGAATGCAAGACTGCCATATTTGCACCGGTACATAGACTTCTCACGCTTAGTGATATTTGCTCAACAAATGGAGGCAGAACAAATGAAAGAAAAGAGAGAGAGAGGCCAAGAGGGCTAGGATTCGAGACCTAGAGTTCTCCATAAGAGGTGAGTGCCGGATATCGTTCACGTTACCGGCAAAAATCAACGGACCTAACACCTTCAATAGCCGGTGCTCGTATCAATCAGAGGAGGGAAATTATGTTCCCATTGTGTATGAGCTATGGAAAGCACCACTTGGGAGTTTGCATGGCAGGCTTGAATCTATTTATTTTTGGTGTGGCAAGGCGGGCCGCCTCTGCCGAGATTGTGCGGCGGCTAAGCAAGGTGAGAAAATCACTTGACCACCTCTTTAGTAGCTCCTATAGCCCGCTCATTTCAGCGGTGCATCCTCTCATCCGAGGGCGGACATCGTCAAGCCGCTCTTATACATTAGCGGCCCATCGGGGGATAAGGGCAAGAAGCAAGTAGTGTCCACAGTATGTTGTGAAGACCTTTTGTTGGCCCTTATATGTTGCCAACTTTAGCACTAAATAAGAAGCTCTATTGTGATTGTAAAAAGAGATTGTTGAGGTGTAAAGTGAGTAGCTGTTAGTATAAGGATTGTGGTGAAGGTTAGAAGGAAGAGGTTAAGAATTAGAAGGTTGACTGGCCCAGGAAGTAAGATTCGGCGGCCTTAGGACGATGACTTTAAGCTAAGGGAGATAGTGAATATGTGGAATAAGTTAGATCTTGAGAATAATCATAAGAAGTTTCTAGCTCTAGCGGTTGAATTATATTTGACCCCTTCGAGTTCGAGATAATTTCTCTAGTAATTTCGGTTGAAGTTAAGTGGTGTCAATTCCTATGTGCGGATTTCCAAGGTTTAGGAGTAACCATTTCGATTAGCGGTGCTAGTCTTTCCCTATGAGTCCTTATTGCTTATCTTCATGTTATGAATCAGTTATGTGTGTTGATTTATATTTATCTAGTGTAGTCAGCTCGAACTCGATTACATAGAAGTTGCTTAATTTCGGTAGAACCGGGCTATCTCATGTATGTGCTGAGTTTTAGATATCGGGTTAACTCGTCTCATAAATTCCCCTTATCCTCGGCTAGATTAGATATTGTGAATCCTAGCTTAGTATCGAAGTGATTTGTGAATAAAGGTTTAGTCGTTTCGGTTCGGTGCCAAATTATTTCGAGTGTTTTGTCTAATTTGATTTCTTATCCTTCAGGTTCTCCTGTGCCATGGTATACATGTTCGATGTGGATATTCGGTTTTGGTGTATAAGGTTGGTCCAGAGTCATATACTCCATTGGTGTTAGCTGTGATTGATTTTGGGATTTTAGTTTTGTCTCTATCTTTTAGTATGTTCGGCCAATATTAGGATGAATATTCCCAATGGGGAGATATTATAACACCCCAGGAGTTAAATGAAGCTCAACGAAAAATAAGCAGAAATTTTCCTCGAGCGAGTCGAAACAACGACTCGTTAGGGGCCTAACAGGCGTGGTCGACCCGTGAGGAGCTGTAAGAAGGGATTGCAAGCCGGTGGCCCACAGACGACTGCCGAGTCGTCTTGCGTAGCAGGCTCGTTAGAGCGGGCCGTTGGGTGGAGGATAAGATCCATGGGTTAAGTCTTAAACGGTGTGGTTGACATAAGGAGGTGACGAGTCATTAGGTATGATAACGACTCGTCAATTCGATATTCGTTAGAGGAGAAGTTGTGGTTTTAAAGAAATTCCAATGTACGTAGAATGGATACTCTTGGCCGTAGGGTGAGTGACGGTCGTTAAGTTGGTACGTGGTTTGAAGAATGAGTAAAAGCTGTGGCAGATTTCCGGTGTACTTAACGGGCGAGATGACGAGTGTGATTGGGCGATGACTCGTCGGGTAGTGCGTGGCATCAGTTCGGGTAATTTTTCATATTTTCTCAAGGGCGGTTTGGTAAAATCCTCTCCAGATTTAAAGTTATGTCATTTTGGTATGTTTAGGGGCGTTTTTAAGGGTTCTTCTGGACCTAAACCCTCATTCTCTCAATCTCTTTCTTCCTCCTCTCTTCTCAAAAATCCTAGGGGTTTCACCAAGGTGTTCTTCAAGCTTCAAGGAAGATTTTTGATCGGGATTTTCATCTTTCGGTATGTGGGACTTCAACGAAGGTATTTTTCCATCCTTGTGCCATGAAATATTTTTCAATGAGAACCCAATTTAAATTTTCTAGAATATCATGATCTAGGGTTTGAATAACAGATAATTTCTTCCTCATTCTTTTCTTAAAAGCTAATAATTACAAAATTATGAAATTCATTTCAAATGTTGATGTGACGGGTTATTTGGGAAGGGGTTATATGTTGGGGATGCATGAGGAGTGACATGTCGTTCATAAGTAGCTTGAGGTAATGAATGGGTGTTCCTTATTGTTCGATTAAATTGCGTATTCATGTATGAAAATGATGGAATTGTAGAAGTATGGGTTGAGTATGTATGAGTGTAGTATGTTCATCCTAACTTGAATTAAGTGTTGAAAGGAAATTGTTCGTTTCTCCTTAAACTACCGTAGAAATTCTTTATCCTTATGGAAGTGTGAAAAATATTGCATAATTAACTCTAATGACTTGATTATGATGTTTATCATCATATGGGATTGAGTAGAAGTTGTGGGCAAGTAATTGAAATAAGTTAGGTTCCCTTACCATGCTTTAGATTTAATTGATTTGGCGTAAGAAAATTTCACCTCCAGTGTTGAACTACGAAGCTTGGGCGGATTCTATATTGTTTTCCTTATTAAAATTATTTTTATAAAATCTTGGAATCTAAAATGCCCGTGGCTAAGGAGTTCACAAAGGAAGTGATTACAACGTGTGTGTGGAATATTTGTAGAATTAAATAAATGGAGTCATCAATTTGATAGAGTATGAGTTTGATTCTATAAATCATATATGATCTCATATTGCATGTTGAATGAAATGAATCCGGAAATCGGTGCCATGACGGCAGCCTTGCATAATGTAGCTCTGTAGAATGCTCATTAGCAAGAGATGCTTGAGATAGCTATAAATTGGATTCCATGATGAGGTGAATAATGTTGATAACGCATGATAATGATATTGCAACTATTGGGCTTGATATCATTAAAGTAGCCCCGATCGATGAAAATGTTGTATGATGAAAAGTTAGAAATCGTCCTTGTCTTTAATTATTGTTGCAATTTAGATTAATGTTAGCAGTCGAAATTTTCGTTAGCAAGAGTATTTCCCTAGTTGTGAGTTTCTTGTTAGCAAGAGTATTTTCCTAGTCGGTCGGGATTTCTCGTTAGGCAAGAGTATTTCCCTAGCAGTCGGGACCAACATCCCCTAGTTAGTCGGTGACTTCTTACATCATAGTTTCTCTCCCTTCGACATTGAGGATTTTCGCTAGTGAGAATGTTTCCCTTAGACGATGAGGACCCTTTTGTCTCCGATCATGACTTTGCATCCGTGTCATTTTAGATCGATACCTTAGTGCTCGAGTTGAACTTATAATAATGCATGTACCTATAATGTGATTATGTTTATATGAAATTGTGGATGTCAGATTGTTGCATCTCTTTTCGGTTATGTTACTAACACGGTGATTTACAATACTCCCTATTTGTATATTTATGCTTATGATTATTTGCTTACACATTCACTGCATACTCGTACATTTCAAATGCCGACCGCACGCACGCCCTCTTGTGCTATATCGTTTATGATAGATCGGGTCTCCGAGTCCGGCCGCGTGACTAGATACGCTTCTTTCTCTTCCCGGTTGCTAGTTTGTGAGTTCTCATCTTCCAGGGCGTGGTTATATTCTTTTTTTTTTATCTAGTTTTTAGTTTTTCAGATTTGTGGAGTTAGGCTGTGCAGAGTTGTCCAAGAAACTCATCGGTTTATTAGAAGGCTTTCGGACTTGTTAGATAATATCGGCGTTGTACTTGAATGTTATTAAGTTTTCGTTTTGATTTATATCGGTTTAATCAGTTCTTACTGCTTGTTCATGATGTTAGATGTTTCTCATATTGCTTCCTAGCGATAAATTAATGCCATGGGTCTACTTGGAGCCTCTCGAAGTTCCTTGTCCAGGTGTCTACGATCCGAGTCTACTCTTGGCTCGTGACACTCATAAACTATGCGCCAACTTAGGTATACTTTGGGGCCTCCCCAAGGAAGCATTCCCCCACCCAAGGGCACACCATGATATCACACCTTATTTAATACTTCGTCCTAGCAAGACTTAGGATGTTCCTCTTCCACGTAGATAAGACGTGGAATCATCATCACACTTATACATGGTGGTTATTGGTTAAGCGAGTTTTCATTATTCCACGTGATTTTAGTAATGCATGTACTATAAGATATGATATCATGTTTTCGGTAGGTTTGATCAGAGGATCGGTTTGTGAGCTTCTACTTATGATTTCGGTTATGGCAATCCATATGCATTTATTTTCAACTTTGGATTAATTGATTCAGATATGAGATTTAGTTTATGACTATTCATGTGTTCGAATGTCAGCATGTAGTCCTTACTCTCATTATGTTATGGGTTTTGTTATTTTACGTGATTTCAATTTATATTTTCTTAGCCTATTTTACTTGCCTTGCATGCTCAGTATATTCCAAGTACTAACCGCATATTCTAAGGTGTATCATTTTATGATATAGGTTCGAGACGCGTTCGAGGCTCAGCTTCTTCATTAGCCCATTCCCGCGGCTTAGTCTAGTTCTCTCATTGGTGGAGTCCTCATCCTGAGGACCTTGAAACTTATTTGAGATGTGTACTTTCAAATTTTTTCGGACTTTTAATGAGCTAGTTGGGGATCTTGTCTCATCGGCTCGTCGGAGTATGTTAGGGGCTTTTCGGATTAATGTGTAGAAAGTGACTTGTTAGTGTTGATTACATTTTGTTTAATCTTGTTCAGACTTTCTCTATTTTAGAATTCGGTTATCCACTTCGCTTATGTTGATTTTTAGTTATCATGTTCATGCCACGTGTTGACTTGGAGCCATTTATAGTTTTAGGTTCCGCCTAGATCCAGGCATTTTTACGATCGTGACAGATTGTCTAGTCAATCCCATCCCAATTGACACCCCATCAAAAGCATATCCCTAGCTCTTGCTCACTCTTGTTAAATCAAGTTGGTTATCTTGTTGATTGACTAATAGTTATTTTACATTTTAATGTACTCTTTTGAACCCCCAAATTTTTATTTGTTTGTTTTCAATACAATGATGCTTCTTAGTTAACTTGATAGATAACTTTCGTGCCATCTAAGTACTATTCCTGTGAAATTCAACCTTTTTCGTTGGGTATATTTATTTTGTCAACGACTATTTACACTATTTGTTTTTTACGAGTGAATTTGAATGTTATCACCATCAATATCGAAGTATGTTCATGGTCTTTTAGGATCTCCAGGACACTTTTAGATAAAGTAATTATGACTAGTCTTAGGACATAGTTTGAATTATTAGTATTTATGTCAGTTGGGGTAGTACTTAACTGAGGTAGGGGCGGGGTTCTACCACAACTAGGTCTTAGAACTACGTTCCATTGTAGGATAAGGGATCCTCACCAGTTGAGAGTGTCTCTCTTTGTCCAGAATATGGGATCCTCTCTGGTGAGAGTGTTTCCCTCGCCTCCTTTGGACTGCAAACATCTCCGTTAGTTAAGAGTGTCTCCCCGAACTAATGAGTGATATCATGCTAGTCATGTTTCTTACCCTTTGGCAAGGTTTGAACACCCTCCCAACCCGGGTTATAGGTCGGACTCTATGAGACTCACATTGGAGTTTGTTGGTTAATAGGCTACTATCCTGATTTAGTTTCGATTTTAGTACATTTTTCAATTATAGTCACAACTTTAGTTTCGGTGCATGCACGTGACCTTAAAATCGGTTTACTTTCGTATTTTTGTTAACATACTTTCGAGACTAGCATGTCATGTCGATGTTATGCATCTCGAGATAGGGTCATTGTATTATACCTCGAGGTTATGTATTCGATTATATACTTAGTACAAATTTTTCTCGAGAATGCTAGCATGTTTTAAACTTGATTTGCACATCCCATATGCTCAGTACATTTAAAGTACTTGTTTGCGCCTCTTCCCCCATGCTATATATTTTCATGATATAGATCAAGGTGTTCAAACTTCGATACGGTTAGACACGTTACGGACTTGATCGGCTAAGCGTGTAGTCCTCATCTTCCCGAAGTACAGGTTAATTCTTTATCTCGGTTGTTTTGTCTTGTTTTTGTTTTGATTTTAGACTTAGCGAGGACTTGTCCCAGTAGTTCATCGATTAGTGACTTTTAGACATAGAGTTAGCATGTACGGCTTCGTGACTTCCCGGTGTTCATTTATCGAGACTCTCTTGATATCCATAAGTGAATGTTTTATATTTCAATTATCTTCCGTTTAGTTTTCTTTATAAATTTATATCATGTTAGAAATATGTTACGACATGGGTTAGCTTGGGGTTACTAATGGATCTAGACTTGTATCGTATCCAAAGTGTACACTTGGGTCATAACAGAAAAGATTAGAATGATTTCTAGAATAGTTTCCCCTCACTCATGTATGTAACATGGCTCAAATTGGGCGGTTGTTGATCAACTCGCGTCAGCTTATTTTGGCTAGTTGGGACCACAGTAAACCAAGAGATTATGCTAAATTAATGATCCCATTGTACTAGGCTTCAATTCTGGTTGTTCTGAGGCAGGATGCTCAGTTCACAATAAATAGTCCGAACCTATTTCAGAAAAATGATTTAGCCAAGTGTGTGATTCGAGAACTTGAGAATATGTTCAAGTAGACACCCTGATATCAGCTGAATAAGTGGGATGGTCATTTTACCCCAAAGTTAAACTCCATTTGTGATTTCAATCACCATGTCAACTATCATACATCACCGTTTAAGGCCCTATACTGGCAAGGGTGCAGATGTCCTATTAAATGGGACAAAAGTGACAAAGTAAAATCTATTGTACCGATTTTAGTCTATCAAGCCATAATAAGCTAGAAGTAATTCAAGAATGTTGAAGACATTCTAGAATCGTCAAAAGGGACGTATACGGGTGAAAGAAGGAAAAATTATACTCGTGTTCACTCATATCGAAATTGGCCAAAGTGTCTATGATGACAGTATGTGAAATGTCTTCTATTATGCCTCTTAAGAGAGACCAGAACATAGAATAAAGTTTCGTGAACATCTAAGACGATATGAAAGCAAGTTTTAGAGTAACTAAGAAAGTAATATTTTAGTTTCAAAAATAATTCAAAATAACATGCGACACCTGTGTCAAAAAGTACTCTGCTCATGCTCTACGTGCACATGTTACGCTCATATTCGAGCTTTATGCTCAATGTTTTGACCCAAGCATCAAGACTATTCAGATCCAATATATGACTCCTTATATCCTACCTTTTTATATTCCAGCACCAAGTTTTGCTCAAGTCTAAAGCTAAAGTTCTATTCATGTTCCACGTGTATATTGTTTTTATTGTTGTACTAAAATATATACGCAAATGTACGTGGTTTTCAAATAATGTAATAATTCAAGAGTCGTATATCGTACCCTTTGAATTTGCATAATTAATTATGTAATAAATTAATATAATTACTAATTATTTAATCAATCAACAAACTCAAAGTTATTATTTTGAATTTAACTAGTATAAAAATAAAGATCAGGAAACAATTAACAAAAAGAAGAGTAGGTTTTATCCGATCAATAAAGTGAAATAGATGCAGGGCTATGGATTTGCTAAAAATCATGTTAAGTATTTTGCCACGACTTTAATATCTATTGGATTATTGGTTAGTAGATAATAATATGATTAGACTCTCTCGGACTTGTAACCCCCAATCCATGCTCCTCAGTTTCATGCCTTTAATTCCATGCCTATATTTGCAATTCGAAACATGACACAACCGCATATAAATCTCTAGTGAATTAATTAAGTAAGACGATTAGATATATCTGTCCTAACAAAATCTTGCATTATACATGATCGAGATCATTCTCTACTTAAAGCGATTACATGCCCTAGATTTCCTATCTCGAGAGTTCAATTTAGGGTTCAAAGATGTGCTCCTATTAGTCACGAAGCAATAAAGTAATTAAACGCAGATTAAGTAAATAATCACACGAGCCGTAGCTCGGACGATAAATATCTTAACAAGTCAATTCAAGTTCATACAACAATAATCATGCAACTATCATAACCCCAAAGCGAGAAATTTGCTTCCACATTGACATGAAAGAAATTACAATAAATCATTTAAAAAAAATATATAAAATACTTAAAAAATAAAAAATAAAATCAAATAATTTATAACCTTCACGACTGCTTTTAACTCTTTCCAAATCAAAAGTTATCCAAATTTCACTGTGTTTGTCTGTCCGGTTTACCAAAACAATTTGAGAAATATTTTGGGTTCCAAAATATGGCATGCATCGACCATCGGACAGACAAACACAGTGAAATTTACCATGTTCACCATTCCGCCGTAATGAACAATTTGTTGCGTTGCTGCTTCAGGTATTTCCTTTTGCATTTTTTATTATTTCTTTACTTTACTTTATTAATATTCTTTACTTTGGACATTATGGGCTCATAATGGTGCAATAATTGCATTCTGATTATGTCTTATACCTTGTATCCTTCTTTTTTTATTTTTTCGTTTTCATTTAATTTTGCTCCAAATCTCTTCAATTTTATAATTTTTATTGCTACACAGTAGAATAAATATTAAATATAAAATTATATATAACATGTAACTAAAAAATAATAAAATTTCTAAAATATGAGATATGATGACTAAAATATATGTATTTTGATCCAACATCACTACCCTAAATTGATTCTTACTCGTTCTCGAGCAAGAAGTAAACCACTCTCAATAATCAAGCTTAGAAACACCATTACTTCATTTGACACCAACAATTAGGCCCCTATTGCAACTCATATCACATATATACTTTACGATGCGCAAGAGAGACAAGCAAGCATTAAATTTCTAACCTCTAACCTCAGAGAAGGACTTTAACTTCTTAAATTTAAGATTTTCCACCTTCTTCGTCAAAGAAAGCTAATATTACCTATATATTATGAAAACGTGCTCTCACAAGAAGAAATAGTTTACACACTCAAATCATAGAATTGAATATAAATTAAAAACTTAGCATTGAAAAAAAATAATATCTCTCGCTTATAAAAGATTTCACATGTATTCATAAAAAACCATGATTTTCCCATTATGTACATCTCGATTAATTAAATATGCTCAAATAAAATCAAATAGATTTTGCGAGGTTAATAATATTGGCTAGGGACGGGTAGGAAAACTATATAGTGATCTACACTTTCTAGACTGCATCTTATTATTCTTTTACGCACATATTTTGAGTCCTCTCTTCATCAATTATTTCACTATTAATTTCGTCATATTAAGAACGTCTCAATCATATTTTTTTCAAATATTTTTTATTTTCTATTTTTTTCACGCTTTTTTTAAAAGGATCTTTTTACCACTTTGCAACTATCATTGGTCACTATTTTATTCGGCTATCCCCTTATGTAGATTTAACAATTATATCTATTCTATGCTATAGTGTTCAGGAAACGAGGATGCAAAAGTTAAGAATTCAAATAAATAGGTCAAGGCAAAAATACGGCTACCAAACAAAAGCTATAGGCTCAAAGGGCTAACTAGTGATAGCAGCTATTTGAGCAGCTAATTTACAAGACAAATAAAAAAAAAGTCTATTTTCATCTTCTATTAGGAGACAGCACCTTTTATTGCCGTCATTATGCATGGCAAGTTATAGACTAAGATACAAACCGTGGAATATATGCAAACTATCCTCAAGGAACATGACACAAGTCTCAATCAAGATAGATCAATATACTTCTAAGATAAAAAGGGTCATTTTGAACTACAAAATAAGAAAAATCTGTATATAGAGTCACTATCCCAAGTCTAGGTGTCGGGAAAATCTGCTATTATATTAATTACTCAAGCACTCATAGGAAATTACTACTCAAGTCAGGCCAAAATGTACTAGTATCAAATAAGTCAAAGGGCCTTCCTTCTCTTTTCTTTACTACTCCCAAAAAAATAAAAAACAAAAATAAAATTAAAATTTTAAAAAATAAATCTATAAACTAATGTTCCCTCAAGAGGTAGTTAACCATCCATTGTTGGAAAAATTCCTTCCTACTCCTAAAAGAAAAAAATTATCTTGATTTAAACTATATTCCTCGAAAAATTCTGATGCACAAAGACAAAACAGAGAGATTATTAACTACTAATAAAAACACCAAAAAACACCTAATCAATCTCCCGACCCCCACTTAAAATTATGCATTATCCTCACTGCATACAAATATAATAAAAGAGTAAAATAAACTTGAAGGAAAACTAAATGCCAAACATTGTATCATGGGGCACTCAGACTTCTCCCACCATAACGTGGTTCTCTAAGTGGGTACCACACACATAATTCCAACTCGATAGCACACTTTTACACTTACTTCGAATGATTATAATTCTATTCCTCCTTCTCCTACAACAAACAAAAAAATTATAAAAATTCAAATATGTGCTAACAAAATAAATAAGTAAAATAAAGAAAGCAATAAAGTTGGTTTCTTTTTTTCAACAAGTATCGATTTAGCGTTGTCTGATGCCGCTTGATGAGTTGGTAATTCACCAACTCGTGATCTTCCCAAGCATGAATTTTTTTGCTTTATTTTTCATATTAATTAGGAAGGTTTTATGCCTTTTCTCGGCATGATCTTGCGAATGTTAAAAATAAACAAGGAAAGCAATTTAATAAAAAGAACTCTCTTGGAAGAGGAGCATGCTTTCCGCACAAAGCCACTTGTGGCTTATAGGTGCAAATGTAGACAGCTTTGGAACAAAGCTTCCTCGACCTATGAGGCAGCTGCGGCTCATGAATGGGCACCAAAATGCGGGTGCCTGTAAGTGATCAAAACGTTGACAAGGGAAAATCGTCCAGGCGAGGAATAGTGCACCTAAGAAGCTTCAAGGGCAAATGTGGAAAGATGTGCCAAAGGGAAATGTGAAAAATTTACCTCAATAGTACATACCCATGTCATAATAGAGGATATCTGAGCATTGAATTGTTGAGAGAAGTAGTGAGATAAAGAGTAGAGTACATTCTTCTTCTTCTTCTTGACTATTTTGAACTAAGTACACCATTCTTTCCGGTTTAAGCTTGAATCTATATTCATGATGATGATTGTTGATGATTATCCATGAGTGCCATTTATCTATCTTCAATTATGAGCGCTAAAATTGCTAACTAGGGGTATGTGCTTGATGAGTATTTAGATTTGATTGAGTATGAATCAATTATTTTTAAATTTAATCTAAAAGCATGGATCTAATATTTCATCTGAATTTTAATTGAAAATTAGTGTTGCAAACACTAGTTTCATTTACTTATCTTGCTTGAGCTTGAGAAAGAATAGTGTGTTATAGGTGAGGAAACAATAATGCAGATTTGGAGTGTGGATGTGTAGGGTGATCTAGATAGTCAAAACCCTCGTCCTCACTCCATTAAAGGGTTAAGGCTTAGAGATAGCTTGACCCTTCCTCAAGCATGGTGTGGCTAATTTTTGATTGAAACCTTGGGGTTTGAGAAAATTCAAGGCAAAAGCATCCTTGTGGTTAAAAAACAAAAGGATGTGGTTTGATCCATGTTATCCATGCTAGAAATTGAAGTTAAGACATTTGAATCAATCCTAGTTTAATTAAAACTTCATGTGTTGCACATCACTAGTCCTTTTCTATTGCTTGCAACAAATTCGTTGTTCAATCAAGTCTATAAATTTGGATTCAGTATTATTTTCTCTTCCCCCTCCAAATCTTTACTTTATACATGTTGACAACATTGCATTCTAGTTTTAGTTAGTTTATAAATTTTGGTTTATTAATCTGATTCCTTGTGCAGGTCGACCACGACACCTATCAAATATTTTGTTTTTGACAACGGTTGCTGATGCTACCTCCCTTAATGGGAGATGTATTGGCGTTATCGAAAATGTTGCGATTCTTGGGGACTTGAGTTATGATTTCCATTAGTTGTTTAGTAATTCAAATTTATTTTTTCATCTTATGTTGCTTTTACATTGTTTACGTGATTTTTTTGTTTGCTTAGGTGTGTGAAAATGAACCATGATAGCAATATGGTAGCGTGGATGGTTTTAACGGAAGGAGAGGAAGATCTAATGATTAATGATGTGGCTGGTTCCATTTGCCTACCACCATGATAAGGAATCGAGTTTTCTACGTAACAAGCAAAATGTATTGCATATTTTGAAAATGAAGGGGTTGTTCGGAGGACCACACCCAAGCTGGTGAGGACTGTCATTGCCTCGAAACTTCGTAAGAAATCCGTCCAGCTAGATTCAATATAGTTAACATTAGCCAATAATCCATCCCATTTAAAATTATTCCCGTTTTCTTTGATAGGAGAGGACACATTTTGGTTGGAGGACTTACCCTCCAGTCCGTTACATCAGAAACGAGCTAAGCGGCGCATTCCTTGATAGGTCCTCCCCCTTCCCACTTATGCCAATTGAGGATAGAGATTACTAATTTTATGCAACTTCCTAGAGAGCTTAATCATAAAGTGTGGCTCTAATTAAAAAAGTCAGCCATTTCCCCAGCAGGGGTGTGCCCGATGGGGTGTTATTTCAAAGTTTCTTTAGGTCACTTGATTCTATCAACAAATCAGCTAGCAATCTTGCGAGTGGTTCAATCATGGACTAAACATTTGGCATGGATGAGGAACTACTTGATAAGATGACCAAGTTAATCAGCATGGCATACTAGGGATGTGATGTGTCCTCAAGTGGTGCATCGTCCATCCAACTAGCAGCCCGAGGAGTTAAAAGGCGAGATGAATAGAGAGACTAAACACTAGCTAAGATGATGACTCAATTAGAATTGATGACCAAGCGCATTTTGGGGTCCGGAGACAAAGGTGTCAATACTTTTGGGACCAAGGTTATAGCCTATATGAGGAAGATGTTCCTCAGCAAGATATGATGAGGAGTGCCAATTCATGGGCCAGATGATGGGTTCTCATTAAAGATATCATGGTGCCAATCAGGAAGCCCTTGGCATCCTTTTGATGGAAATCAGGTTGGAGAAATCAAGAAAACCAAGGATTGGGTGATAGAGATAATAGGTGGAGGGGCCCGAGAGCCCAGCGAGATGGAAATAGGTATCATAGAAGTGCAAATCCATATATTTTCCCCTCATTGCTTTGACCCCAATGTAGCTTAGTGTGATTGATGTAGGTAGTTCCAAGATTGAGGATATTCTTCGAGAGTATTGAAAGTGGAATCCACCGACAGTGGTGTTAAAATTGAAAGGGAGGTGTCTAACCTTGCCCAGGTGACTCTCATTCAACCTCAATCAAGCATTTGAAAGCCCAAATGAATCACCTTTCCACCAAAAATAAACCGAGAATAAAAGAAACCCTTCCTAGTGACACGATGCCAAATCCAAATAAAGATAATCGCCATCACTATTTTCACAAGGTAGGGATAAGATTTACTCACTTGCGGGCGATAAGCCCGAAATGGTTGTTGATTCCAAAACAAATGAAGATGAAGTGAATGAGAGATCCCAAAGAGCACCTATTTGTGTTGAAAATGAAGAGATGTTATAGGAGGAAGGAGTGGATGCTCCTCCTCAAATTGAGAATGTATATAAAGAGAGCCTAGAGTCCAACCTCCCTTACGAGTCGGCGAGTTAGTAAAGAAGAAGAGGACAATCGGTGAATGTTCATTGACATGTTCAACAAGTTTTTCCGTTAATATCCCATTTGGTTGATGTGTTGCTTGCTCCAAATGCTTGGATCTGCAAAAGTTCATGAAGGAGCTCTTGAAAAAACAAGAGTAGTTGATGTGTGCATGATTAGGTGTCACGTCACTATATAGTGCTATGTTGGCAAGTAACCTTGCTCCAAAAGGAAGGACCCTTGAGCACTCACTATTTCATACACAATTAGGGTTTATATTCTCAACAAAGCTCTACGCAATCTAGGGGAAATGAGTATAAACTTGATGCCTCTCATGATCTTCAAGAAGTTAGTTTTGGAAAGTCCCAATCCTACAATAATGAGGTTGCTAATTATCACAACTTAGAGTCTACACCTGGATGCGACATGGTGCCTAGAACGCAAGTATTTAAGCAAACCCATGTCGTAGCATATTTCTAACGTACTACAATTTAGAAAGATTAAGTGGAAGTTATTTGATAATAAAAACATTCTTTTGTAAGTAAAGATGAAATACGATAAGATGCGAAATTTGAAACTAGCGAGAATTTAAAAGTACAAGAACTAATACCCTATATCGGAAAGCCTTCTAAGCGTGAGTTCTTGGACAAGCCCTAGCTAACTCTAAAGTCTTAAAGGCGAAAATGAAAATAACTAAAACTAAAGGCGTAGCAGAAGGTAATATGGAAAGGTAATATGGAAGTCTTAAAATACGTAAATGCTAAGGCGCAACCAAGGTAATATGGAAGTCTTAAAATAGCAGAAGGTAATATGAAGTCTTAAAATACTATAAACGCTATTAAACTATTTTAAGAGTCATGCACCTATCTTGAAGGCGAGAGTTGAGATTAAACTAAAGGCTTGTGGCGTATTGAGAGTGCACGGAAAAACATGGAGTTCTATGTTTACTCCCCATGATGAGCCCACTGTTTACCTTCGAGTATAGTGACCGAAGTAATGTGATCACTAACTACGAAACTCATTCGGAGAAGCAGGCCTACGATGGCACGTAATTTGAGGAACACTGAATGTGTTGGAACCTCGGAATGCTCGGAGCTAAGTACTACTCTCAGCGAAGGCATAATATATATATATATATATATGTACACTATGCGGTGAGCTCAAGGCCCGGTGTCCTAAGACTAAAAATTGAGAACTACTTATACGGAAGTGTTACCGAGAGTCTAAAGGACGATAAAAGATAGATGAAATCTTGATAAGTTGAAATACGATAACTAATATGTTATATTTTTTTTAAGATATTGAGCATACATATAATAAAAAAAAAATATTGAGTTTTATTTAAAGAATTTATGCACAAAATTCATACTCAAGTGATAGAATCGGGGATAATACAATATTTACGACTAGATTCTAAATTATGCAAGTTTTATTCCAAAGTCATGCTAAAGATTAGGGAAAGGAAAGCATACTGTAGAATCAAACCAAGACATGAATTTCGGATAATAATAGTCATGGAAACTTCAAACCATTAGAAGATGAGGAAATTCAACAATTGAAGAAAACCCTAGATCATGATTTCAAAGAAAACTTCAAAGCTAGGGTTTCTTGAATAACCCCAGGATACAAGGAGAAAAGAAAAACCATTTTTGATGTCCCACATACCTGTAGAAGACAAACCCCGAGAAGAAGCTTGAATTTATGAGAAGTTGTAAGAAGAACCCTAGTTCTTGCTTGGGAGAGTTCTTGAGCTTTTTCCTTCTGTTCTTGAGAAGTTATGTGAGAAATGAGGGGGAAGAATCGAGTGACTCCACTTAATCCCTTTCCAATTTACCCCAAAATGGTGTACTTTAGGAGTTAGGAGCTTAAGATTTTATAAAAATTCCCAAGGATAACCGTTTTAAAAATACACTTTTTGTCCCGGTGGTATGCCCCAATAAGCATTTCGTACCAATATCATATGATCCGTAATGATACCATTGGTTAGAGACCACCTTCCTAAACCATTCTCGATGTTTATCCCTACATGAGCCTACCTGATACATTATTCGCCTTGCAGATTTGTACATGACTCACGGTTTCTTAAAATTCCCCGAGCACTTCTACGAAACTCATCTCATGGCCCGACTGAGTGCGATTTGTACCATGGTATTACAAATTGTGACATGCAATCATGGTTTCCTAGATGCACTTGTTGCTTCTTTGGTCCTCATGCTACAAGTTTTGGTACTACTCGTATCAAGGTCTTAAGATCCGTCTTGTGACTGTTACTAAGGACCTTTTTCCCAAATTTTCTACATGGTCAAGTTTTAAATATGTGGAAGTTGGTCTTAGGGATTTTCTAGGTGTTACACTAATGGTGGATCATTCAATAAAACATATAGTGGGGATTCTTGTAGATGGGCTGGTAAAGATGTGAATTTATCCTTCTAATCGACTTTATCATGTTGAATTATGATGTTGATATTGAGGTTCCCATTATCTTGGGGTGACTACTCTTGGCCACAGGGCGAAATTTAGTTGATGTTGAGCTTGGAGAAGTGTTGAAGTTGGTTGATGGTGACAATGTAACTTTCAAGGCTAGGATTTGCGAAAATCTTGGGACCTGAAAAGGAGAAGGAAGCTCTTGTTGAAGTCCCTGCCTGATGAAGAAAACCTCTAGAAGATTCAATTTACGAAGGTGTAGCAAGTACTCTAGTTCTTGCTTGGGAGATTCTAGAGATTTTTGTTCTATTCTTGAGAAGTTATGTGAGAAATGAGGGAGATGAATCAATGGCTCCACACCGATCCTTTCAATTTACCCCAAATAACATAGTTTAGGAGTTAGGAGCTTAAAATTTTACAAGTGCCCAGGGGTAGTTTCAAATATGCTCATTGATAGTGCAGGCCCAACCTCACAGTCAACCAACCATAGATCCATAAATAAACTCTTGGTTAGGGACCACACTTGTAAACCATTCTCGAAGTTCATCCACGAGAGCTACCACGACTCCTACCTTCACACCACGAAATTGAACCATGGCTCGTGGTTTCCCAAAACCTCAAGCACTTCTTTAAAACTCATCTTATGATTGGTTGGTATGATATATGTAATTGCATTTCCGTGTGACATGAAATCGTAGTTTCCCTGGTTGCACTTTCTTCTTCTATAGTCCACTCCTACTACGAGTCTTGGTATAGCTCGTACTAGGGTCCCCTACAATCCATATTGTGGCTGGAAATGCGAGGGCCTTTTATTAGTTTTTGCATTGTCAAATTTTAAATCTAGAGGGGATAGTCTTGAGTTTTTGGGTGTCGTAATGTCTCCCCCTTGGAAACATTAATCACGATGGAGACTAAATAAAGTTTGGAAAGATAGGGAAAAGCTGCAATCTCGTAATTGAAGACTATAAATGCCCGATGGAGTGACTAACTCCCAATTGAGATGCATTCTTGTGAACTAAGCTCATGCAACAATGATTTATAATAAGACATGAATATAACTTGAAGGCATGAAACTAACATGAAACTGAGTAGAGTGCTAAGAAAAAACTAGTACTTGATGTTGGAGAAGAGCTAGAAGGGAATATGGGATGGTACTTTGCCACCATCAATATACGCTGGTCTCCCAGTAGCTCTTTATAAATTGGTTTCTCCATAGAACCTTGGTTGACGACATCCTTATTCCTCAGCCCTCGAACTTGTCGGTCTGGATCTTAACTAGAACCTCTCATTGAGAGACTATCTTTATGCTAACACTCTCTAGAGGCATAAGCGGCCAGGATCACCAATGTATTTCTTTGATAGAGATAGATGAAACACTGGATGCATCGTGCTAACTCCTCGAAGCAAGTTCAACTCATAGGCCACATTTCCAATGCGCCTCGAATTTCATAAGGAACAACATATCTAGGACTTAGATTTCCCTTTCTTCCCAAACCTCATCACCCCTTTCATAAGTGAAATTTTTAGATATACCCATTGATCTACAACAAACTCGGCCTACTCTTCTCCTAAAATGCATATGATTTCTAGCGGGTGAGCTATTTTCTTACGTTCCTTGATAAGTTGAACTTTGCATGGCCTCATGTACGATTTGACTATTAAAGGTAGCTTCACCAACTTCAAACCACCCTATGAAGACCTACAACTGACATATAATGTCACCGACGGGACCATCGAATCTTTGAGTGGTAGCTATTGTTATATGCAAACTCAATGAGAGATAGGTGATCATTCAACTGACCTTGAAATTGATCACACAAGCCCTTAACATATCCTCCAGTCGAGTAGTGCCTTAGCACGGCCATCTATGCGAATGAAAGTTGTGTTGAGCTTAACTGATGTAAGTCCCTTACGAAAGGGCGTGGGGTGGCCCGGGAATAACCCTATCTAAAATAATGGATAGAGGGACACGGTGCAACTTGACTAACTCTGACTGTATAGCCTAGCATAATCCTGTTTGAATTTGTGGTTTTGGCGAGGAGTAGAAATGTCTTTGTAGTGTCAGTCTCTGATCACCCAATTAAATCATCTTATCGTGTGACGGGTAAACCTGTAACAAAATTCATGATCCCCTCTCCGCACTTCCAAGTAGGGATGTTAATATCGACTCGTACCTCCGAGGTCTCGGTGTTCGGCCTTGACTGTTGGCAATTTGGGCATTTAGCCATAAATTACGCAATGTCCTTCTTCATGCCATTGACAAATAGATATCCTATAGGTCATGATACATCTTGGGCACTAGGTAGTATAGAATATCTCAAAACTATGAGCTTCAATCAAGATCTGTCTCAAGTCATCCATGTGGGACCACACAACCTTCCTTGGTAATGGAGCATACCATGTCCTCCTTTGGAGAATGCCTCTGCCTCGCTTCTTGAAATGCTTCTTTTAGCTTAAACAATGTTGGATCTTCATCATATCTTATTCATCCATCACAAGTGAAGACTACAAACCATTACGAACCACAACTCCACCTTCTGCGAATCAGCAAAACTCCCAATCGAGCAAGAATGCAGCAGACATCTTTAACTAGCTCTTTCTTATCGTCCCTCAACATGAAATCTTATTCATGAAACAAATCTTCTAGAAGGTTTCCACCACATTAGCCTTACTCTGGGTGAGTGAACCTCATTCATAGTCTTTCAACAACTCCAACCATCTCCTCGGATAAATTCAAGTCTTTTGGCCCGAACACATATTACGAGGGCTTTTATGAATTAGGTAAACATATCTACATAGACACTAGAGAGAGGTGGTGCCTCCCATGCCGAACTATCACTTCCATCTCAAAATCATGAGTGGATGGTTCTTTTATGAATTTTTAATTTAAATACAGAGACATATGCTATAACTACGCCATATTGTATCGAGAACACATTCAAGGACAATTCTAGAGGCACCAAATAGATTGCAAATCTGTCCAGAACCTTCAAATAGAGTCAAGGCGGGGATTTGGTGGCCAGGGATTTGTAACTCCTGAAAGCTCTTCTCACATGCATCATACCCTTTGAAACTTCGGTTTCTTTTGAGTTAGTCTAGTCAAGGGAGGCAATGAGGATAATCCTTTAATGAACTGTCTGTAGTAACCAGCTAGGCCAAAGAAACTCCTCATGTTTGGCAGCGGAAGTGGGTCTTGGCCAATCCCTTAGCGAGTGCTTTATCTTTTGGATCTAACTGAATACTCTTAGTGGGCAACATGATAAGGAAGGCTTGCCCGATTTCATCTAGAATTCACACTTGCTAAACTTAGCGAACAGCGGCGATCCTGTGAGTGCAAAATTATCCTTAGGTTATGCATGTTCGCTATACATTAGGAATAGACAGAATATCATCTACGAAAGACAATAATGAACATGTCCGAGTCTTGCTTGAATACCCTATTAATCAGAGTCTATAAAAGCTTCACAAGCATTCATTATTTCAAAAAGACATAAATATGAATTTATAGTGACCATAGAGTCTTTGAAGGCTATTTTTGAATGTCACATTCTCATTTATAAGTGATGTTCTTTGATCAGGGTCTATCATTGTAAATGACTAACACCCTAAAGAAGGTCAAACAAGTCATTGATCTTTGGGGAGAGGATACTTGTTCTTGTTGTGACCTTATTTAACTAACGTGAGTGATGCACATTAAGTGTACCATCCTTCTTTCGCTTGAATAGGGCCAGGAGCCAGGTATATCTTGGATACGATTAAACCTTTATCTAGAAGGTCTTTCAACTCCTTAAATTCAATTCTTCAACACCTTAAGCTTAGATGGAGCCATTATGTAGGAGGAATTGAGATATTTTGGGTATTTGGAAGAAGGTTTATGCTGAAGTCTATTTTTCGCTCGGGAGGACTCTGGGAAGATCTTTGGGTAACACATTTGAGAAATCATTTATGACTAGAGCCCGACTAGAGAGTTGGAGTTTCGAACTAGGATCCTTGACCTAAAATAGATGATATATATAGCCGCCCGAAATCATTTTTCCCTATGCCTTAAGGTAAGAGATAAATTAACCTTTAGGTGTTGCAGTACTACCCTTCACTACAGGACGGTTTGTTAGGAAGCTGGAACTTAACAGTGCAGTTGCGCAATCAAGTAACGAATAGCAAGAATGTCGTCTATGCAAGAATGAGGACAAATCGAACATGTCTAACTCTATTAGGTCCACTACGGTGACTTTTACGTATGACAATGACCAGGCAATTTACGTATACTGGCTATAGCCCGACTCACCGACGAGGAGTAGCGACTAGGAATATTTCTAATAAAACTTTTGGACTAATATTAAAGCCGAACCTTCATAAGGAGTCACAAAAGAAAAGTGTGGCTCTTGGATCTAGAAATGAATAGACATCTATGTGAAAAAGCGTAACATATCTAGTGACTATATCGGGCGAGATCTCCTTGTCCTGGTGAGAGGATAGGCCATAAAAGCGATTTTGGACTGATGGCCACTTGTACCTAAACGTGCCCTCTGGTTGGGTGGCCCATCGGAGCTATTGATGTAGTGGATTGGGCATTTTCGAGTCCAGGCTAATGGGAATTCCCTCAACCTATGACCCAGCTGACACAAGCAAGGAAACCCTCCTTGTACAGATGGCACTCACCCAGGATGGTTCTTACCATACTTAGGACATACCGGAAAGTGCGGCGTATTGGAGACTTGACTCGAGACTTGGAGTCCGATGCTCTATTCATTCAATCATTAAGGGTTTGGGAGTAGAAGAACTAGTTGAAGAGGTGTTAGAGCTCTCTTGTTGCTACTAGGAGTGATTACCACCGCGCCCGGATCTCTGCTTGAGAATACTCAAAGCCCGGCCTGTCCTCACTTGTTTACTCTCTCTTTCTATTTCTTTCAATTTCTCGCCTCTATACATTTGCACATGGATAATAAGCACGGAGATGTCCATGTCCTTTGAAAGGCATGGAGTCCTACAGTCCTTAACCACCAGGTCTAAGAATCCATTCATGAACTTTTCTCACATGTGAGCCACCGACACAGCAGCCATCTCGGAGCATATTTTGACAATTGCATGAACTTTAAACGTACTCTTGCATCTTTATGTTATTATGTTTCAAATTGTGAACTATGCGGCCTTTGCTCCCTCAACGCACGGAAATAGCTTTTTGTCCGGCTCACAGTCATGAACTCGTTCCACTCCGCTCCCACTTGCACCAACCCGCCTCCCCTCTTTCCAGCCATACCATACTCGAGCCACTTATTTAAGCTAATAAGAAACTACATATGCACTTTTAGTGGAGGTAATACCCATGTTTTGGGTGATCTTCTTAACCTTGTCGATAAAATTCTATGTGTCCTCCTTTACTTTAAACTCATGAAATTTGGGGGATTTTCATTCGCATAAATTCTTAGACTACGGAAGCCGTTGTGTACCAATTAGTGTTAATGGGTGCGACAGCATACTTCTTGACCTGGTTGGTCACAACACAGTGAGCTCTAAATTGTAGCCTTGAACTCGGCATGAGCCACCTAGTCGTTCGGGGATCTTTGAGCTAGTTGGGCTTCTTGGGTTGAAGTTCATAGTTCTTCCTTCCATTTACACTTTTAGGAGGCATTGTCTGAAAATGGTAGAGCATGAGTAAGAAGGACATAGTATAGTTTTCATACTCTCGCACGATAAGAATCATGAAGAAAAGTGAATTTTCTAAAATGTCCTTGTAGCCTCCCTGCATAAGTGTGGTGTGCTTCACTCTCATGAAGAAGACTCTACACGATGTGACATTCGGAGACACCCTAGGACACTCTAAATCTAAGGCTTTGATACCAAATTTGTTAAGCCCGAGTCTACACCCGGGACGTGACATAGTGCCTAGAGCCACAAGTAGCCCCAAGCTAACCCATGGCATAGCATTTACTAACATACTTGCGATTTATAAGAAAGCTTAAGTAGAAGATATTTGAAAATAAAATCATTCTTTTGTAGTAAAGATGAAATCGATTAAGATATTGAAATTTGAAACTAAGTTGAGAATTTAAAGCTAAAACTAATACCCTACTGTTGAAAGCCTTCTAATGCGTGAGTTCTTTGAGATGACCCAACTAACTCTAAAGTATGAAAATTGAAAATGACAATAAGCCTTAAAATAAAGACACTTTGATCCTCGAAAGATGAGGACTCACCACGGAACGGCTACGCGGGATGACACGGGTAAAGTCTATTTGCGGTGCGACTTGGGTACTGAACCTATATCATGAAATGGTATAGCATAAAAAGTATACCATCGGTACTTTGAATGTCTTTTGAGCATGTAGAATATGCAACTAAAATTATATGCATGCAAATAAAATCTAAAAATATATTTGAATTGAGATACAATGACCACGTATGAATGCATAAATAACGAAGGTAGTATGGATGTCTTAAAATACTATAAATGCTAATGCAAGAAAGCATTTTAGGGTCATGCGCTATACTTAAGAGCGAGTGAGATTAAAACGAAAGATTGTAAGCGTACTATGGGAGTGCACAGTACTTAGATATGTAACCACGTGAGCTAAACGTGGAGTTCGTGTTTACTCCCTATCAATAAGGCCCTTATACCTTGCTAGTTATAGTAGCGAAATGTGTGATCATTAGCGAAAAATCCATTTAGGCTAAAACCTATGGTGGCATGTAGCTTACGAAGAACTTGGGTGTGTATTTGAAGCGACTTGCTCAATACTAATTATTACTCCCAACTAAAGGCATAATATCTATATATACACTATACGAATTAACTCAAGATTGGTTTCCTAAGAGTAAGTCAGAACTACTTATATGGAATTGTGCGAGAGTCTAAAGGACCTAATAAGCTGATAAGCGAAATCTTGATAGTGATATTTTTGAAGATATTGAGCATACTTATAATCTAAAAATATTGACTTTTATATAAAGCATTTATACTAAAATTCATACTCAAGTGATAGAATCAGGATAATACAACATTTCGTGATTCTAAATCATGCAAGTTTATTCAAAATCATGTTAAAGATTAGGCTAGGAAAATTATGCGTAGAAATGATACCAAGACATGAATTTTAGATAATAATAGTCATGGAAACTTTTAAAACATTAGAAGATAGAAATTCAGCAACTAGAAGAAAACCCTAGGTCATGATTTCTAGAAAACTTCAAAGCTAGGGTTTCCGAAAATCTTAAGGATACAAGGGAAAGAGAACCTAGTTGAAGTTCACATATACGTAAAAGAAAACCCACCGAGAAGAAGCTTGAATTTAAAGTTGTAGGAAGAACCCTAGTTCTTTCTTGGGGAGAGTTATTGAGCTTTTTGGTTTTGTTCTTGAGAAGTTCTCTTGAGAAATAAGGGGGATGTATTGGCCGGCTCCCCTTAATCCATTGGCGATGTTACACCCAGAAATTTTTTTGGATGATTATTTGATGGTTAGATTTCATATTAAGGGGATTATGGGTTGTATGTTGTGCGTAGGTGAGGGGAGGGAAACATGTGCAAAGGAAGCGAAGAGTATGTGAAGTTTGTAAATAAGGGTCAATTTTAAATGGACATGTCTCCAAATATATAATGATTCAAGGAGTCCTATAGCCTATCAAATGAAAGATATCTAAGTCTAGTTTTAAGTGAAAAAAGTTTGGCTCGTCAATTGGAGTTTTGAGTAATGAAAGTTATTCTCGTTTGAAGATAGCACCGTCGGCTAGAAAAGCACCCATGCGCGCGAGGCGCGAACGAGCCGAGCGACGGGCGCGCGAGACTGCGTCGCCCGGGAGCCGCACGCGGGCACCGCCCGGCTTGCCTATATGAAGTAATTTGAGTAAAAAGCTCATTTCTACTCAGTCTCACCTCAATTTTTTTCAAAATTCGCGGAAATTAAGTTCTATGCAATGGTGAAAAGATATCCCGGGTAAGAAACTTCACTCTTGTCTCTTTTTGGGATTTTGAAAGAGAACCTTAAAGAAGTCTTGTGACTTATTGTTGTCTTGTGTTTGATTGTGGTATTGCTGCATTTTTAGATGATTCTAGGCAGAGGAAACAGTAGGAGTTTACTCCTATTTTATCAAATAACATCTCCAAGAAAGGTAAATAATTCCCTTTTGATTTCTTTAAGTTTATAGAGGGTTATAACTTGGAGTTTGTTGTAGTATTGTGTTGTTGTTTCTTTGTGCATTTTGTGGCATGTTTGCATTAATTTTCCAGAACTTTGGTGAAGCGAAGTTGCTTCTTGTTGGATTTGTAAATTGTACATGGAAGGATCCTTAAGGAGTAAGCTTGAAAGGATTATTTTCGGCGAAATTAGAGTCAACGTGCCACGGTATGTAAAGGCGTCCCTTTCCTTATTTTCAAGCACGAAACTAAGTTATTGTAAGGCTCCATATTCTATGTTCTTAAAATCATGATACAGGAATGTATGATCCTTTCCAAGGGTTGTAACTACTTGGCATAAAGCTTAAATTGGTAAGAATGGTTGGGCCGAACAAATGTGAAGGGGAAGGCGTAATTTTTATACAATTGTTGCCGGAGTGCTAAATGGAGTGCAAGTCCCCTTAACATGGGCCATAGTGAGCTGGTCCTTTTAGTATACTGTATATATGATGTTGAATATATGTTAAGATGGTCAACTAGTGAAATTAGTACGAAATGCCAAGACGACGACACGTAATTGAACTTAAGCTAAGAAGATGACACTAAGCCGATTGAGGGTAAACGAGCTTATTGAAATGACGTTTTAATAATATTATTAATCCCTCCTATATGTTTATGCTTTAAAGTGCTTAAGATAAAAAATAGATTTTATGTTTTTCCTCTTTAAAGATAAGCAAGCGGCACGTAGCGAATTAGCTAAATGGATACATGTTAACGGGGAAAGCATGGCTAAGAAGTTGTCCAATTAGGATAAAGGTAAGTGGGTAAAGAATTGATGGAATAGTGAACACGAGGGTAAAAACTTGAGTGTAGAGTGAATAATTTTTTGGCAAAGAAGTTAAGATGAATAAGAGGAAAGTAAGAGCTAGATATTGTTAAATTAGACGATACGGGTTACGATGGTGAACGAGGTAGGCAACTGACTAGGAAGATTAACCTTACTGTTCTAAAGGCGTTTAGCAAAAGAGTTATAAATCAAGTTGTTTATGTTCAACATATGTATTAAGTTGATGAATAACCACTAAAAGTGTTAACCTTCTACGAAATAATTAGAGTTGCGATACGCAGAAATAGCAACTTAAGTTGAAGCTCTCTTGCCATACCCTGAGATTATGTTAAGTTATCCATTCTAAGTGTTGAAATTTTCTACCGTAATAGAAGGGTAATCTAGGATCTTCTAAGTCACTTATGATTATGTAAGCTTTCTTAGCTCAGTAGATAATTGCAAAGTTATGTAAGTTAATCCATCACCAGTTATGACTACATATCTTTATTTACCTATAAGGCATCATAGAGTTAACGAGTTCCCAAGTTATAGAGCTCCAAGTCTCAAAGCCTCAAGTTATGTCTTTACATCCCTAATTTATGTTAAATGTGCTAAATCCACGATCTAAGAAGTTTTTGAGATATCATATTTCGAAATTATGCTAATGTCTCGCTCAAGTATACGATGTTGTATACAAGTCTAAGAACTCAAGTCTTTATATGTCTTCCCGGTAAGAAGTCTTAATATGCGATTTTCATATTATAACATACAATTGAATTCTTTCGGTTATATTCCAAGTCATGCATCTTTATGTTTTGCTCTTGTTGAATATGTCGGTTGAATTTCCTAAATTCGGAGGAGAGATTCTCCCAAGTACCAATGTTCCTAATGTCTAAGTAAGTATAAGTGCAAGCTATGATAATGATCAGTCAAGCTTAGAACTTCTAATCCCGAGGAAGTCACTGGAGGTCACTGAGGTAACTAAATACATGTTTATAAATTGAAAGAAGTCTCATACGTTGTATGTACGCAATTAAGCTCACCTCTACGTATATGTTAAGCGTTATGACAATAGCTCAAGCTTCCAAGTTATAAGTCCCATGTTTTCCTGCAAACAAGGCAAATGGTGAAAAGCTTGCATGTGCACATCGACGTGATAAGTTTGGAAATGAAATTCCAGAGGCATAGTTGTCAATACATGTAAAGGAACCACCCTATGGGCGGTATATATGTAGTTCCCATATGTCAAAGGATTGTATAGAAATAGGAATATGTGCTTCTACTCAAGCGATATGGACTATCTATAGGACATTGCTTGTAAGTCTTCTAAAATTCTTATGTTGGCTAAACCTCTGAAGGTCGAGTCGAGGTCAGCGGAGTTGACATGTTTGTATATAATTTGATAGCTTTGCGTGATATATGTGCACATTTTCTAATTTTACATGGTATATGTGCTCACTTGTATTTATATGTTACGAAAGAGACCGATTACGACCACGGATTAAGCATTTGTCATTTCAATGCTACATGAGTTAAATTGACTCATTTATAAGCTTTATCGGCTCATTAATGATTATGATCGAGAATGTTTTATTTGCCAGTATTACAAGTATTTGGAGATGTTTTTATTTTACCACTGGTACCTTGTTTGGAGATATTTTATTTTACCCCGTATTGCACAGTGGAGATGTTTTATTTTACCCAGGTATTGCACCGACTTGAGATATTTTTATGTTTACCGGTATTGCACAGCTGAGTGGAATATTTTTATTTTACCCGATATGGCACATCGGTGGAAGTCTTTTTATTTTACCTAGGTGTGGTACCGTGGAGATGTTTTTATTTTTACCCGGTGTGGTACACCCAGTTTGAACTAATTTTATATGGATTTACGGTTGGTTGGTAGCTAACATTACGGTTAAAGTTTCTTTCTTGTGTATTTCTTAATTGCATTTTATCTTATTATAGAGTTGTGCTCAGTTTCGGTTCCAAGATTCCAGGTTATTTACCATTCCTTATTCTGGTTCGGTTATCTTGAGTTCAGTTATGTTAAGTAAGTTGATATCAATTATAGTTTCAGAGTTCGAGGTTATATTTATCCTTTACATGTTTATGTTCTAAGTTAGTTATTACGGGATTATTATCTCATGGTTACGGTTTCGGCCTTACATACCGGTATATTTCATTCATGCGCGTCCCCTTGCTTGGGGACTCAACGTTCGTACGCGAGGTAGAAGTAGAGTCGGGATGGCCATTTAGTAACGCCATTGAGATCAACGAGATGGTTGGTATGCTCCTTTCTTCTGGAGTGAGGCATAGTTATTTATGCTTGAGTTTTGAGATCTGCCTTGCGGTTATGGTGAGTCGGAGCCCTTGTTCCGACCATCAATTGGTTACTCTTTAGAGGCTTTGTGGACTTAGTGTGTAAGTATTGTCGGTTTGTGTGGCCTCTTCGCCTTATTGTTACTTGGTTTAGCACACTAATATGCCTTGGTTGCATTTCGATTGTTTACCTAGTATTGTTGAGACCTTATGGGTCAGTTTATTCTTCAATTGATTATGGTGGCACGGATGGCTAAGTGTTATAGTTACGAGATGTCATATGGCGAAGCTTCTCGATCAATCATGAATCGAGTGCTAGTTGCGCCCTACCCAAGTTTTGGGGCGTGACAACCAATATACCCCAAAACGATATAGTTCGGGAGTTGGAACTTAGAATTTTACAAAAATGCCCCCGGGGGTAACGGTTTTAAATAATCTACCCGTCCAGGTTGTATGACCCAACAAATGAGTCATACTAGGATCATACCATCGTCACCCGACACTTATGGTTAGGGACCACTACAACCGTCTACGAGAAGTTCATCCCACGTGAGCCTACCCTGTCCAGTACATTCATACCACGAGGTCGTACCATGGCTCGTGGTTTCTCAAAAATTCCACGAGCACTTTTATAAAACTCATCTCACTTGAGCGATTAGTATGATCATACCATGGTGGTACAAAACGACATGTAGTCATGGTTTCTGGCTCAGTGTTGCTTCTCTGGTCCTCCTTCTACAAGTCACGGTATGGCTGGGTAGCCGGTCTTGATCCATACTATGACTGCAAATGCGAAGATATTTTCTAGTTTTTGTATGGTCAAGTGTTAGAAATCCTAGGGGCTAGTCTTAGGTATTTTTAGGGTATTACACTAATGATGGATTGTTTTATAAAATGCCTAGGTACAGAATTCTTGTAGATATGTTGGTCAAGGTCGATGAATTTATCTTCGAGCTGACTTTGTCTTGTTGGAATGTGATGTTGATATTGAGGTGCCCATTATCTTAGGCGACCACTCTTGGAAACAAGGCAAGCTTTAGTTGATGTTAAGATTGGGGGAGTTGAATTTTAGGTCGTGTGGTGATGAAGTAACATTGAATGTGTCAACCAATGGAACCACACGATGAATGCTAGGTGATAGCGGAGATGAATGACAAAGATGAGGAAGGAGTTTATCTTGATGAAATTTGGGACAAACCTCTTGTCCTGGCCCGAAACATAGGCCCGGATTGAGACACGAGACAAAAAAACTCCGAGAGGCTCAAGTCGACCCATGGCATGAACACTTGACATCTAAAGCTCAACATAATAATGCGGAAATCGAGCATATAAAATAGCGAAAGTCGAAAATACGATAACATCAAATATCTGAATATTTAATAGAAATCTAGAGCGAAAACATACTATGTTTGATAAGCCTCTACATGCGGCTCAAGTTGATGGAACAAGAATCCAACTAACTCTACTAAAAGCGGCGAAGATCTTGAATATAGCGATAAAAGGGTCCTCAAGGATGAGATCTCACCCGACTCTGGCCGGGAAGATGCTCTCTAAGGATGGCTAATGGTGAGGTTGAACCTGGTGTCGAACTGTATTATGAAATAATACAACATAGAGTATGCGATCGGTACGTGGAATTTACCGAGTATGCAAGGTAAGTAAAATTGCTAAGTAAAAATAGAAATCATGCATATCATAAAACATTTCACCATAAGATTACGAGAATAGGGCTTCCATGGTATTAGCTGAAAACATGGTTTAAACATAACTAAATATCATACCTAAGTCGAATGACTAAGCTAAAACTAATTATTCATAGTAAGAATTGAACATTGGTAACTAAAACATAATATCATGGTAGCCGAACATGCATAAACACAAAATCACTGAGGAACAATAGGAGACTCATCATATAGCTGAGATTACCATAATAGAGCATATGTGGTCCCGACTATTGCACTCATGGAAGAAGTCAATCCCAAAGCCTTTCGGGAGTTAGGATGCAACCATGATATCGATATCCAAGTGAAAAGTCCCTTGGGGTAGGGCTCACAAGGGAGGTCCAAAAATAATGCGATCATACCTCTTTTGTACGTAATTTTGAGGCACGGGTTGGCCCGGCCCTTAGCATACTTAGTGCTAAACACTACGCCCAAAAAACATGTGTATGCTCTCTATCATTTTTAAATGAAAGCAAAACTGTTGTGTATAGTGATGAAGCTGAATCTAACATGATATACATCGAAAACATAACATAGAGCCTTGGCTCAAACCATACCACAAAAATTTGAAAAAGTGGGAGTCTAGACCCCAAAAACCATGGTAAGCTAATAACATGAATTTGAGATAAATTCTGAAACATACTTGATCATATGGGCTTGCCCAACTTAAAAATACTTGAATAGACTTTGATAGTCAAAATCATGAACATAGACATGGGAAATTCGAATTCATACTTGCATCGTAAACATCTCATCATACTTTGAAACATACATCATAACCTCATCTTTTCATGAACTTTCATGGTGGGCATCATAATTTGTAAAACTTTGAAAAACATGATTTGTAATTAAAACATTATAAAACATGCACATAAATATATAATTCAACATAGAAACATGAATATCTTATACCCATAATAGATACTTGGAGAATTCACAAGTTGGATAAAACCCCCATAGATTCATCAACATAGAACTTTCATGAATTTGAGAAGGGGTTGGGCATGGGAGTGGATGGATACATCCATTCATAACCCTACATACACAGGTACTTCGATTTTTTTCAACCTTCACGAGTGCCCGAAGGAAATTGGAGAAGACTTGATAGATTTCTAAGCTTGATACCCTTAGGAACTTCTAGGCCTGCGGGCATGGAGACGGATAGGTTTAGAATCACTTAAACCCTCTTAAAACACACCTATCTAAGCTTAAATCGATGTAGTTTAGGTCTTAGGAATTTAGAAATTCTGAAAAGCCCTTTTCATTATAAAATTTCTATTTTCTCTGTTTCAACATAGGTATGATCTTAGGGCTTTGGGAGTATTTGCAATATCTCCCTCTTGGGAACATTCATCCTTGAATATGGGTAAACATACGCCAAAAAGTGAGAAATGCAACTATCATAGAAAGATATTGTAAATTTAAGGCGAAAATTGATAGAGTGGCCCGACTCGGTGCATTACATGACTAAGCTGAATTCATGAATCATACATACATACTGCAGCATGAAAGAAATGGGCACATGATCTAAACATGGCTTGAATAGGGTACTGAGGAGTAGGCCCGTACCTCAAGATGAAACTAGCGAGGAGGGGAATAGATGCGGTATTTAGCCATCATATACCTTCGGCTTCCCATAAGCTTCTTCAACTTGCTAATTCCTCCACAAAACCTTTGCGAAGCTACATCCCTTGTTTCTTAGCTTTGAACTGACCGTCAAGAATTTCCCATAGGAACCTCTTCGTACCTAGACTACCTCCTTCACACCTACGCTCTCCACCGGGACCCCAACTGGCTAGGATCACCCATGCACTTCTTCAAAAGCGACACATGAAAAATCGGATGCACTAAAGCCAATTCTAAGAAACATGCAACTCTTATGCTACCTTGCCAACACATTTCACAATTCGATATGGACCAACTACTTGAGGTAATTTCCCTTTATTCCGAACCTTATCACTCCTTGTGGGAATACCTTTAGAAACACCCAATCTCAACTTCAAACTCAAGTTTCTCCTCACTCCACATCCGCCCTTAGGACTTTTGGCGACTACGGCTTTGTTTCCAACCTTTCTCTTATAAGCCAAAATTTCTCCATAGCTTCATGGTACAATTTGGTCCTATCGCCGCAACTTCACCGACTTTAAACCAACCAATAAGCGGTCTACATCTCCGCCTATAGAGAGCCTCAACGGGAGCCATCTGAATGTTAGAATGATAGTTGTATATGCAAACTCAATGAGAGGAAAATGATCATCCCAACTATCATTGAAATCAACAATACATGCTCTCGGCCCTTATCCTCAAGAGTACGAATGATTTGCTACCTGGCCATATGTTTGCGGGTGAAATGCTGTATTAGCTTGACTTGAATACCAAGTTCCTTCTAAAATGATGCAAAGCTTGGGAGATGGCGCGAGTACCTCTATCGATATAATGGACAAGGGCACTCCATGGAACCCGAACTAACTCCCAGAATGTGTAACTTAGCATAACCCTTATTTGAATCGGTGGTTTTGATGGATAGAAAATAAATTTGCCTTAATCCTTTTGCCTACAACATCCAAAATAAAGTCATGCGAAACCGCAGAGTGCGAGGCAGCTAGTAATGAAATCCATATTGATCTCCTCCCATTTAGTAGGGATACCAATGTATTGAAGCACACCTCCGAGTCTGATGTTCCAGCTTCACTGTTGACAAATTTTGGACACTTAGCCACAAATTCTGCTGTGTCTTTCTTCATGCCACTCTACCAATAGACTTCTCATAGTTCACGGTACATCTTGGTGGCACTTGGATTTATAAAATATCTGGAACCATGAGCTTCATGCAACATCTAAGCTCCCTCAAATCATCAACACCCAGGTACCTTAGCAGCGACCACGATATTGGCAGCACCATATCTCCTTTTTGGGGAAGACCTCCACCTTATGGTTACAGAATAGTTTCCTTCAACTTTTCCAAAATAGGATCCTTGTCTTGCTAGATTTGGCCTCAACCACTAGAGGATTCTAATCCATTACGAATAATGACACCGCCCCATTTGTGAAATCGATAAGATGAACTCCCTAGTCGTGCAGCCATTTGCATCCTTTACTAGCTCTTTCCTCTTCTCATCTATGGGATACACCTCCATAGAAGCTAAGAGCGATGCGCCACCACATTAGCCTTTCAGTGATGATAAAGGATACTCATAATATAATCTTTAAAGCTCCAACCATCTCCTCACAACGTGAATTCCAAGAATCTTTTGGGTAAACATACGTAGGCTTTTGTGGTCCATAAACACATCTACATGGACCGTACACATAGGCTATGCCAAATCATCAAGGAAAATACTACGCCCCCAATTCGAGATCATGAGTCGGATAGTTCCTTTCATGGACTTTTAGGCGCTTGGAAGCATAGGCTATAACTATACGTCTTTGTATTAGCACACAACCAAGCCTCCGAGGGTCATAATATACCCTGAGCCCATCGGTACCCTCGAGGTAAGGTTAGGGGGTCAGTGCTGGTGAGTCAAGTCTTAAACTCTTGAAAGCTTTTCTCGGGCCTTTAACATTTGAAACTTCACTTTCTTTAGGTCAATTTAGTCAACGGTCTTTTGCAATGGATGAAAACCCTTCAACAAACCTTCAATAGTAACTAGCTAAACCCAAGAAACTCCTTATATCCGAAGGACTAAGCCCCAGTCGAGGACAATTCTTCCTTCTTCTATCTTTTGATAGTCATTTGTACACTCTCATGACGCCACATGACCCAAAGATGGCTACTGAATTCAGCAAAACTCACATTTAATGAATTTAGCATACAACTAGTGATCCTTGAGCAGCCAGCACCACTCTCACATGTGACATGCTCCTCCTCGCTCCCGATAGTATATAAGGATGTCATCTATAAACACGATCATGAACATATCAAGTATGGCTTGAACACCCTATTCATCAAATCCATAAAAGATGCGGAGTATTCGTTGGTCAAAATACATAACTATAAACTCACTTAGTGACCATCACGAGTCTGAAGGTGTTTGTCTTCGGGATGTCTCTCCAGAACCCCTAAGTTAATGGTATCAGGATTCGAGGTATATCTTTGAAAAACACTTAGCGCCCTAAAAAGTGGTCAAAAAAATCATCAATCTTGAGGAGGGAGAATACCTATTCTTGATGGTGACTTTGTTCAATTGCCTATAATCAATGCACATCTGAAAGCGGTGCTCCCCACGGGGATTTTCTAGGTATGATGTAACCACCCTCTAGAATGTCCTTTAACTGCCCCTTCATCTCCTTTAGCTCAATTGGGGACATTTTGTAAGGAGGAATAGATATAGATTGCATATCGAAAAGTAGTTCAATACCAAAATTGATCTCTCCCGGTTGGGAAATCATTCATGGTAAATCATCGTGGAACACTTACTGGTACTCGCACACTACGAGCGAAATTTTGGATAGTTGGGGTTTCGAATATAGCATCCTTAACCTAACTAGATGGTACACACAACCCTAAGAAATAATATTTCTACCTTAAGGTAGGAAATGAAGCAACCTACATGCACAAGCGAGTACCCTTCCACTCTAGAGGCTGGCTCAACCAAAAATCAAAACTCTACTGCATAAGTTCTACAATTGGCCAGAGGCATAACGTGCATGTAGCAAATCCATGACCAATGACAACATTAAACGGTCATGGCTAGCTCTACTAACTATCTTGAGGTGACTTTACGAAGGATTGTAACAAGGAAATTTTTATATACCGTCGAGCTATAAGCTGAATCACAGTAAATTAGGGAGGCGGGTTCGGTAAGATTTCGGAGACCGACTTTGAAAACTACTAGAAACATAGGGCGTCACAAAATATAAAGTAGCCTGGATCAAACAAAGCATATACATCAAGGTGGAAAACTCGTAACCTACTAGTGACTACATCAGAGACCTCCTACTCCTAACGAGATGCTAGGGCATACAATGCATTTTGTATAACCACCACCAGGCACTAGTAGATGCCCCTTCTTTGAAATTTGGGCGTCTTTGGTGGAGATACTAAACTAGAGGCAGGCCTGGAGCCCTATCATGGCCTGTCATTACTAGGAAACCCCTAAGGATATATCTAGGCTTCGCACACCGGAAACAAACACTTGAACACATAAGCATTGACCAGCAATGTCTCGACCATATACGCTACACTCACGGAATCTTTGGATTTCTGCCCGAATATGCTACCACGACCTCTATAACTTTGATACTTGTCCCCTCTAATCACACGGATCTAGATGGAACACTCATAGCCGGCGGTGGTAGGTGAAGATCTTTCTGGGAAGCTGGCGACGGTGCCTACCCGAGGTTTCTACGAGGAGAATCCAAAGCTATTAGTCTTGGCCCTCTTGGCCTCTCTCTCCCACTCACTCACTTATCTAGCCTCCATCTTCTTGGGCGGCTATGAGCTATATGGGGAAAGTCCAGTAATACGATGAGCTATCATGGTTCGGCAATCCTTGACCAAGTGATACATTTATATCATGCACGAGCGAAGCTTACTCGGGTTGTCATATCGACACCATCGCGAGGTGCATACTTGGATTAGGCAGTGAACTCCAAGGCACATACTCACAGGCGTCATCTTCCCTTGTTTTAGGTTCACAAACTTGGATGCTTTAATCTCCCTCATCTCACGAGGAAGAAGCCAGGTCTAGAAATGCGGCATGAAACTCATCCCAGCCAATAGGGCTGCTCAAACTACCCTACTATCCTTCTATTGCTTGAACCAAATATGTACAACCCCTTTCAACGATACGAGGCTAGATCGGCGCACTCCTCTCCAGTCACCCCCATGATCGTTAAAACCCCATATCGTAAACCATCTTGATCCACCAAGTCGTTGTCCAAAAACAGAAGGGTTCATTCTCGAAATCTCTGCACATGGCTGTAAATGTTCTTTGTTCCATTACAGAGGAGACATGCTTCCACTAATTGATTAATTGGGCGGTCAAGGCTTGAGCTAGAATATAAATGGTAGCCTTAAACTGCGTGGGCCACCTACTAGGGTACATGATCCTCATGGGTTGGTGGGAGCTGTGGTGCCCATCCCATTTCCATTCTCATGGCCATTTCCATTTCCATTTCTTCTTACATTAACTCGGCGTGGAGACATGATTACGAAAACTGCGTATAGCATGAGTTAGAAGGATAGAGATATTTCATCGCACAACTTAGATCATGAAAGAAGGGAACATTTCCTAAATGTCTCGTAGCATCTTCGTCATAAGTGTGGCGTGCTTCACACCCATGAAGACTACACTTAAGGAAACTTTTCGGACACCCTAGGACACTTCAAACCTAAGGCTCGATACCATGTTTGTCACAACCCAAACATGGGGTCCGGTCGAGACCATGATTAAAAAATCCCAAGAGGCTCCAAGTCGATCCATGGCATGAACATGACATCTAAATTCAACATAATCAAGTGAAAGTCTAACATATATAATAAAGAGAAAATGCGGGAATATCATAACTTACGAATACACTAAACATAGTGACTGCATACATACTATGCAGCCTCTACAATTGGCGAGTTAATGGGAAAAGACCCCAACTAACTTAGTATAGTTTGAAAGCGAAAGTACTCTATACAACTAATAAAGGGCCACCTTGAAAGATGAGGACTAACCAGCGGGAAATTGGAAGATGCTAAGCGAAAGTCGTACTAATGGGACTAAGCTTTGGATATCGGCGTGTATCATGAAACGATACAACATAGAGAATGCAGTCGGTACATGGAATGTATCGAGTATGTGTAAGGTAAGTAAAACCGCCAAGGTAAGTAAAATCATAAATCATGCATGATCTCGGGCAAAAATAGCATGCCACACAGCTACGCTTGATACCTCAAATTAGTCTTGTTTATCTTAAGTTATGTTATACATTTTCATGCGATTTTATATAAATGTGAAGATATGTGCTAACCAACATGATTAGTTCTTGTTTTGTAGGTCTCAATGATTTTGAGGAACTAAATCATAAGTTGGTGAAGGAAAGGAATGGAGTTGGAAGCGATAGGCGGAAGTCGGCGAGTAGGCCACCGGCAAGGCGGCGCGCCCGGGCGGCGTGCACGCCTAGCACCCGAATTGCAGCGAATGTGCGAACGCGCCCAAACTAACGTGCCACGGCGTGCCCCCTCCACGGCGAGGGATGTGCCATCGCCCATTGCCCCAGCGGCGTGACCTGTGCAAGCCAGTCGCTGTAGGAGTCCACACGGGCCATTTCGAGCTTTTGCGTTACCTGCAGGTCACGGAGGCAGTAACTCCGCGATACACTTTCCGTGACACGAACCGTTCCATGAGGGCTACATTATGCAGGTTCTCCATTTACTATAAATAGGATCATAGCTCTAATTCCATTTTGTCACGATTTTATTACGGAAAACTACGGAGTGAAGGGAGAGTGGGAGAACTCATCTAGGTTGGCAAATTCCATTCTCATCTACCAAATTCTTGTAAGTATGTAGTTTAGGAGTAGTTTAATAGTAGTTTAGTTGTAGTTTCTGAACATGAATGGCTGAACCCTTCCTCTAGGGTTGAAGCCATGAATTATGATTGTGATTTTATGAAATTGTTTTGGAATTAGTTATTAGTTTGTTGTACCGTCTTGCATTTTGGATTGTTAGTTATTTTTATGATTAGTCACCATGAAAACATATATGTTAACTTGGGTAATAGCTTGAGAAAGCATTACCTAGGTCGGAACATGAGAATGTGAGGAGCATGTTTGTATACGCGATATAATCTTGTGTTCGGGATATAAATATACCTAACACCTTGCTTGGTTGACCGCGCGGGGTTATTAAGAAGTCAACTTAGGATGTCACATCACCCTTTCAGGAAGAAGTAGTTGTGAAGTAAGTTGAGACCCAAGTAATTGACGCACGAAAGAGTCCTTAATCGTTTCCCCATAAACCACAACTATAATTAGATTACTGCGACTAGAAATTAGCATCCTCGCTCACCGTGATGCGGTGAGGATAGATTGTCGTGTTTAGAGGCTCAAGAAACCATGAACATACCGGTATTCTAATTATGTGAAACAACATTGTTGATTCATCTTAACCCATTGAAAATTGTAGTATAGCATGATTATCCGGGTTTAACTCTTGTTGTTCTAGAGTAATTTAAGAATATTTCGTTGACCCGAACCTAGACTTAATTATTCTCAAATCAAAATATCTATAACCAACATTTACGGTATTTAAGATCACACTAAAAATGGATAGTTAGAGGAATGGGCTGGTCACAATGGGTTCGATATCCGGCTTCAAAGAGCCACTATATTACTTACTGACATTTTATGCGGACGCGCTTTACGATCTCTCGAAAAAAGAGTCGTCGTCGTATGAAAAGAATCAAGATAAGATTAGAGTAAGACTTATGCTATTTTAAATCATGATCTAAACATAGCACAGATATCATGCTTGAGTCGAATGACCCAAAGTTGGGATAACCATAAGTAAGCGAACATTGGGTCAAACATCTTTGAAAACATAATACTGTGTTGATAGACATGCATAATTAAATCATGAGGAAAAATGGGATACTTGTCATATAGCGATATTCTCACGATAGAGCTTACGTGGTCAGGCAATCACACAAAAGTGGGTAGAGCCGTCCAAAGCCTTGCTAGGTCTAAAGATGCTACCATGATATTGATATCAAGGCGAAGGCCCCTTGGGGGGTAGGGGAACTCATAAGGGAGGTCCCAAATAATATGAACATACTTACGTTGGCACGTAGTTACGAGGCATAGGGTTGACTAACCCTTAGCCTACTACGATAGAAACTACTCTAAAAAATGCATATGCTCTCCGTCATTTTTAAATGAAGAGTAGCGAACCATCGTCTAGTGGCGAAGGCGACTCGTAACATATATGCATAAATACGAAATCATAACATGAAGAGCCTTGGGATCAAACCATACCACAAGCTAAAAATAGTAGGAGTCTAGACTCCAAAATCCATGTGAGTAACTAATACATAAAGTTTAGATAAATCATGAAACATACTTGATCGTATGGGCTTGCCCAATACTTAAACATCTGTGGACATAGACTTGACCATTCGGAAACATGAACATGGACATGGGTAATTCGAAATCATACTTTCATCATATACATGTATCGTAGTTACTGATACATATATCATAAATTCATCTTTCATGAACTTCCATGGGTGGGAGTCATAGATTATAAAAGCATGAAAACATTGTAAAATATGCCCATTAATCATATTTCAACATTAGAAACATGCAAAGATCATACCCATGATTGATGCTGAGAATTTATATGTTGGGTTAAAATCCCGTAGATTCATCAACTAGAATTTCAAGAATTAAAGAGGAATTAGGCATGGGTGTGGATGAATACACCCATTCATAACCCTCACCTGTGTCAGATTTCACAACTCACTTGATTGCTCAATGGAGATTTGTGGACGAACTTGAGGAATCTAGGCTTGATCACCCTTAGGATCTTGGCATGCATGTATGGAAGTGAATAGGCCTAGAATGAACTTACCCCTCTTAAAACACCTTTATTCTAAGATAAAAATGACATGAGTATGAGCCTTAGGAACTTAGGAATTACGGAAAAGCCCTTAATAAATTCACAAAAAAAAAATACTCCTTTGCCCGTCCTAATGAGGAACTAGAGACTCGTGCCCCATCACCATGTCTCGTGGTCTTCTTCTCATTTCCTACCATAGGAATTTTTCTTCGAGGGTCACCACTAGGGACACCACGCTCGTGGTCACCCTGGTCACCTCAAAACTAAAAATTCAACCCAGTCCAAACTCCTCTCCATGAGTCACTCAACATGGGTACTTTTATGGGTCATGTATGACTTGTCTTGTGACCTGATGCATAAAATTCTATTTCTTATTCAACCACGGTATGATCTTATGGCTTTCGAGGGTATTACAATGCATAATCATATGAAGGATATAGGTAGCCTAAAACTTTGTAAATTATAATTGATAACAACTTACTATAACGAGGTGAACTCAAGATAGCGAACTAGGAGTAGGGACTGACATTACTCTTGTAACTATGTTTGATTGGGGTCTATGCCCGTGCGATCTATTCGAGTCATATAAATGCCACGCTTAACATCAACTATGCATCGATAAAGAAATGAGTTCATTCAATGCTTTGCCTATCTAAAACATGGCCACCTAATACTCTGGCCACAAGTCTTATTTATGTGGTAAACATCTTGCTGAAAAAACATCGGGGCTAGTTAAAATGGGTAAACATCTGCTAGAATATCATTATTGGGGGTAGGTTATGAATCTTGTACCCGCAGGGGTATGGCCCGACTTTGGTACTGAAAGGACTGGACTACTACTTGGTGAGCCTAGGCACATCGGTGGCCAAACCAACTCCTCTCGGGTTTTCTTCCTAGAAACAAGGGCTATATAACGGTATGCTCTGACCTCGCCAGCAGGCCTATAGCCACACATGATATCATGACTAACCAAACATTCTAATATAAAAGGAACCTATGCGGCGACAAGGCCACCATGCTGTCTAGTCATCGGGAAACATAACATGGAGAATGCGGGAAAGCTACGTGACCGGCAAGGTCACCACTGTTGTCAAGCTACGGCCCCCTGGCCAACATAAAAACGAAATACTAAACGGCTATAACAAGCGCACGGCCTCACGGCCAGGCTCAACTAACCACGGGGAGATAATTTGGTGTCCACAAGCCTCACATGAGAAACAATAGAAATGATTGGACGGGGGCACCGGCCTACCCATACGTACATCAAAAAGGAAAAGAGCTACACCTCGGGGAATCGGGCCTAGAATGACGGAGGCGATGATCAATGGCTGTTGGAATCACGGGGATCGCCTCCTCGTCTATGAGTACACAGGGCAAGCGGCGCCCAGGCGTCGGTACCGGCTGATATGAGTATCTAAGCTGTGAAATAATGGCCGATAACCCAGATATAGATAACATGTTTAGCGATTACGCTATGGCGAAATAGGCGAATCTAAAGAAATTGATATGAAGCTGAGTCAAGCTTTACGTGCGATGAGCGAGCGTACCAGTAGACGCGATGGCTTGCTGTCTAGTAGATAATATATAACACATAAATAGATATACAATGCAACGGCAAAGCGATACCAACCCCATGTAAATAGGATGACACCCAGCGAGAAGCAAACAATCTATATACCCCTACCGGGTTCAAAACCCCGGCCAAAAAAATAAGTCACTCCTCATCTGCTCACTAGGAGCTCCTCTTCCGGCCCACAGGTCTCCGTCTCGAGCCTTAGCCTCAGATATAAATAATAGAGTAATAGAGTCAGAAGGACTCACGTACGATATCTGCCAACGAGATAGTGTTTCCCTGGACACAGAGCTACAAGGTTATAAAAGCAGAACTGTACTGTTCCTGGAACTACTCAACGAGGGAATATACATGCAGACGGTACCACGGACACAAACTCAACGGGGGAGGCATCGGTGCGTAGTGCGTCGGGGCGGTATGGGGGAAAGCTTCATCCCATATTCGTCAAGATGGGGACGGCATGCCACCCCTTGGAGTGACGTAGACCCACCCAGCTCGGTGGGTGACACAGTTACCAACCCGAGGGCGGCGAGGGGCCTGACAATAAGGGGCCCTCATGCCACATCAAGTCTCAACAAACAAATAGCACATATAAATAGCAAGCATGCATAGCTGAAAAGGACTATGAAATACGATTTCTTGTCGATCTCTTTACGGCCTTATATTGATTCTTTGCGATTTACTGATTATTGTAATCTTTATTTAACTTGTTTAGCTAATACCTTGCAAGGAATACTATCTGTACGAATGGCTAAATACTGTAGCCAATATCTCATGTACGAATGGCTGATGCTGTAGCCATGGCGTACGAATGGCTGAGTACATGGCCATAAAACTATTTGTCTATCTGGTTTACTTTACTAACTTTTATTCTAAATGTGTTTCTTTTTATTCTGTTGTGTCATACAATAGGCTATCTTGATCCTGGAATGCTAACTGCGCGCTTTGGCGCATGCTTCTCTATCTTTCGGACTAAATCACGATACGACAACGCAGAACCCAGGTACTAAACTTGCTCAATACTCAGCATTCAACCCGAGAACTCAATTACGGAGTTACTATGATTCACAAAGCTAAGGCTTACTAACTTGCCGAAGAAACTACTTCACATACCTTAACCTCGAGTTATCCAGGCGTGGATGAGGCTGGAATCGATACTCAGCTATTTCTCCCAGCGCATTCCTTATACACGTCAGGTGGTACTAAAACCTGACACTATTTTGAGACGGCGTCACTTTCCAATATATTTATAGCCTAAACTTAGGCTTATCAGAAAACGATCAACTTGCTATTTTGAGAGGTCGGAAGGGAGAAGTATTCCTTTACGGCTAGTAGCACATAGACACTAGTTTGGAGCAATTCTACTTACCTTAGGTCCCGTTAGCTCGGCGATTCGCCCGGCCGTATTTCGCAAATAAAATCCGTAGGGATGCTCCCTGCTAAATACCTCGGTACACGAGGTTAATTTTAGATTTGGACTACGTTTGCGTAATCGGACGATATTTTATTTCCCCCTTCGCACCCTCTTTGTTCCTCGTGAGATTAAAATTTTCATGAAATTTAATCCAATTAAAACCGAAGTGGGTCTTTATATACTTGGGACTTATAAGTCGATTCGGGAATACGACATAAGTCACATTCTGGAATGCGATTTATAAGTTGCATTCTACGGAGTCTGTTATAAGTCGCATTTTGCCTTGCAACGGCCGACTTAGCGCTTGTCCGATCTTTCCCGGGCCTTTTTCTAGCATGTATGGCTTTCAAATACTCTTAACCAACATGCGAATAGGCCATCATGTCGGGAATCTTACGGGGTGTAACATTCTCCCTCCCCCTTAAGAACATTAATCCTCCGAATGAAAGAGTACTATCTAGAGGACTTCTCAACTTATCTTAACTTGTTTACTTAGGAAAATTTTGAGTTTCCTGTAATATGGACTATCCCAAAAACACATGAAATGTAAGAAAAGTCCAATACTGGTACTCCATATAATACTATAAGATTCACTTGATAGCTAAGCATCAATCCTTCTCATTTATACGTATACAACCATAGATGCATAGGTAATAATACGGACATACACAATGGCACGACTGAGCCTAGAACAAGTGGCGATATCTAGCTTTCTTATCTTCCTCCGCCTCCCATGTCATCCCCTCTCGGTTCCTGTTACTCCACAACACTTTGACGGAGCGCGGTATCTTTAGTTCTCAATCTGCGAATCACATGCATGTCTGGATGGCCTCTTTGGAACCTCTTGTGAAGCAACCTTTTACGTAACACGGATATCCTAGGCCAGGGCCCTTTCTGGGCGAGGTCTCCTATGCATTTCCTCGTGGATACATGAAAGACCGGATGGGCAGGATTCTAACTCTGGGAGGCAAGTTCAGCTCATGGCCTTGCTTGGCCTGTTCTTCGACGGATAGATAAGGCAGGCAAACCTTGGGGTGGAGAGCTTACCTTTCTTGCCAAATCTCATCACCCCTTTCATAGGAGACACTTTCAAAAATATCCGATCATTCACATCGAATTCGGGTTTTGCGCCGCACATCTGCATACGATTTCGGCGGCTGGGTGCGGTTAATGACATTCTATGATAAGCTTACCTTCTCCTCGACTGCGGAGCAATGTCTTTGGCCCAATCAACGCGAGATTCTCATGTTTCAAACCCGGCCAATCGGCGTGCATTTTAAACTGCCAATGCCTCGAAAGGCTCCATATGGATAATTGGTGATAGCTATTATTATAAGCAAACTCGATTAGGTGCAAATGCTCATCCCATCTACCACCAAAATCTAGCACACACGCTCGCAACATATCTTCGACGTCGAATGGTGCGTTCAGCTGTCCATGCAGTGCCGAGGGTGGAATGCGGTGCTCAAATTAATCTGCGTACCCGGACCTCTCTGAAACGACCAAAATCTAGCCGTAAATTGTGCTCCTCACATGCCGAAATAATGGACAACGGCACTCCGTGCAACGACTATTTCTACGATATACAAATCGGCATAATCTTCGGCAGAAAGTAGCTTTCACTGAAATGGCGATTTGATGTCTGTCTACTATCACCCATATAGAATCGTGTCTATGTGGTATGGGTAATCTGCCACAAAATCCATATTCAACGCTTCCCATTTCTAGAGAGAGCCTGGTATGTCTGAGTTAACTCGCCTGGTTTACGTGTTACGCTTCCTCGTTGGTAGATTAGGACCTTCCGGGCTACATCGGCAATTTCTCTTTTCATGCTAGGCCACCCGGTAGTTTTCTTTGATATCATGGTACATTTTCGTCGCCGGGGGTGGAGAGAATAGCGGGCATGATAATGCCTAGTTCATGGTCTGTGGCGGGGAGCACACAAAGAAACATACGGAACGTAGACGGCCCTTACAACGCAGCACTCGTCCTCTATTACTTGGAAATACGGCTTTCCTGCGGAATATAATCTTTAAGGCTGGATCGAGTCAGGAACTTCATATTGCCGTTCTTTTACCTCCACAACTAATGACGACACGGCGGTGTCCTGAATTACCGCGTTGTTGTCCTTCATTTCTTTTATACGAACGGCTAAATTGACTAATTGGGGTATTTCTGCGGATGAATCCCGTTGTTCGTCTACAAGTACGCCATACTCCTAACGAATTTGTAGCTAAGGGGCGTTTCTACTTCATTTTCTCTTCTTGAGTGATACAACATACTCATTTTTAGAGAGCTTGGCATATAATTGTAGGTCATACTTTTGGCTTATCACGCCGGAGAAACCGATAGGTAATTTCTGCGGTAAGGCCAGAGCTTATCTGGCCTTCGGCCGCATGCTAAAACTACTTATTCTTCAGGATAACTTAGGAGCAATAGTCTGGCACCTTGTGCTATCACGTCGGAAGGATCACGATATTGACCATGATCTCTAATAATCATTTTGCATAACACGGAATAAGCCGAATAGGCTGGGCTTAATCGAGACTTACTCCCCGGGCGATCGATCTTCGGATCTTCACGGGGTCTGCAGTCACTTGGTCTTAGTAAACCTTTGACTTGTGAGTACCACCAATTTCTTACGCCTTGTGCGTATCCCTTAGATTATCTTGCTATTAGGAATTCTCGGTCTTATGAGCTATTACCTCAAGGCGAGCGCCTGCTAGGGCTCTGGCCATGCAGATATGTTATGAGAACCCAGTGAGGCACTGATGCACGTCGCGACTAACGATGTGGACCCTTTCTTGGGGTGCCACAGAGCTTATCCCAGCCCAGGAATGGTGGGCGACTTGCGAGGTGTTTCACGTAATAGCCTTTACTAGGTTGACTAAAGTAGACTCTCACCCTCTGAGCTGGAAAAACAATGTATGGACACTTAACATACTGGAATAATTACGGTATTGCTAATCTCGGGAAATATGCCTATTCGAGTCTCTAATTGGTTACAGCACATGCGATAATATTATGATCTTTAGGGACGCTTCCACCGCTATCACAGTGCCGATTAGGTTGCTAGACCATCTAGCGTGCCCTTATCGGCTAACCATCGGATTCGAGGCTATTAACTCTTGTAAGCTTCTAAAAACTGGAATCGTGACAACATATAAGGTATCATGCTGGGAGCTCTATTGGTACCTCCTCCGCTCTTTATGAATTACCTTGTAAGCGGTGATGCCCTGTACATTTGCTATATCTAATCATACACTGTGATAGGTTATTGGCGATACCTTTGTATACGTAATCCAAAGAATACGGTAAGTTTTTGAGGACCCAACCTTATCTTGTGCGGCCTACATAGCACGGCGGCGGAAGGAAGGGTAACCATCCTATCATGCCTCATGACCTCACACCTATAGTATGTGAATTGCCCAACACATCCCATAGACAAGACTCTACTTAGCACGGCTTGCGGACTCCACAGGACACGACACGCTCGATACCAAGTTTGTCACGCCCTTACAGGGATATGAGCGGCACACAGTGCCCTAGAAAGGACTTCAGACTACTAGCTGATGGGCCTAGGCACATGCAGATTTGACCGGCTCTATCTCGGGATTTCTGAAACAAGGGCTATATAGCAGTACAAGCACGACCTCCCGGAGCCAAGCGGGCCTATAGCCACACAGTGAATGCATCAACGGCTAACCCGAAACATTCTAATATCAAGGAACCTGTGCGGGTCGACAAGGGCACCATCTTTGTCTAGTCATCGACACGTAACATGGAGAATCTTTTGAAGCTGCGTGTGACTTGAGTCACCACTCTTGTCAGCTACGGCCCCACACGGCCAACAAAAGAAATACTAAACGGCTATAACAAGCTGCGGCCTCACCACGGCCGGCTCGGCCCGACCCGCGGGGAGATAATGAACAATCACGCAAGCCTCATAAGCAATAATATAAATGATGGGGATAGGCCCCCAGACCTGCCCATCTTGTACATCAAAAGGAAAAGAGCTACACCTGCGGGAATGGACTCGGATGACGGGGAGCGTGACTCAATAGGCGAGTTTGGAATCACACGAGGATCGCCTCCACTCCGTCTATGAATACACTGCGGGCAAGTAATGGAACCGCCCCAGCACGGGCGTGGTACCAGTGCGAGTAGCCAAAGCAACTTAAATAATGGCCCAGATACAGCGAATATAGATAGCATGACTAGAAGTGCAGCGCCAGCGGAGATAGGCGAGATCGAAGAGCGTATGAGCGGAGTCGAGCTTTGCAATGGCGATGAAGCCAGGCGTACTGTAGACGCGACTGACACTGTTTGTCTAGTAGCTAATATATAACATAAATAGATATACAAGTAAGCAAGAGCCAATACCAACCCCATAAGCCGGATGGCGCCAAGCAAGCAAACAATCTATATACCCCTACCAGGGTCAAAACCAGCTAAAAATAAGTCACTCCACTTATCGCTCACTAGGAGCTCCTCTGCTAGGCCACAGGTCTCTCAGGCTCGGGCCATAGCCTCGATATAAATAGCGTATGCGAGTCCGGAGGACTCTGTCACGTATACGTAACAAATAAGTGCATTTCCTGGACACAAACTCAACGGGGCTATGCGAAATAGAGGCGTACCTATTCACCGGAACTACTCAGCGGGGAATATGCACATGCTGAGCGGTACCCTTGACACAAACTCCAGGGCATTCAGTGCGTAGTGGCGATTGGGCGATATGGGGAAAGCTTCATCCCATCTTGTCCAAGCCCAGGACGGCATGCCACCTTGGAGTGACGTAGACCACCCGCTCGGTGGGTGACACGTTTACCAACCCAGGGGCGGGGACGCTCAATAAGGGCCCTCGCGCCACATCAAGTCTCCACAAACAAATATCACATATAAATAGCAAGCATGCATAGCTGAAAAGGACTATCGAAATCGATTTCTTATTCGATCTCTTTACGTACTATGCGATTCTTTGCGATTATACGGTCTGTAATCTTTATTTGCTTGTTTAGCTAATACGTAGCCGAGGATACTATACTATCTGAATGGCTAATACGTAGCCAATATCTCATGTACGAATGGCTAGTACGTAGCCCATAAAGCGTACGAATGGCTGAGTACGTAGCCATAAAGCGCTCTTTGTCTATACTGGTTTTAACTTTACTAACTTTTATTACGAAAATCGACAACATTCTACAACATGCTTGCTAATCATACAATAGGCTATGCGGCTTGGAATGCTAACTCGCCCTTTGGCGCATGCTTCTCTATCTTTCGGACTGAATACGATACGGCAACGCAAACCGGAATTTACTAACTCTCAATACTCAGCATTCAACCAGGAACTCAAATTCGGAGTTTACTATGATTCACAAAGCTAAGGCTTACTAACTTGCCGAAGAAACTACTCCACATGCAGCCCAACACTCGAGTTGCTCCAGGCGTCGGACGAGGCTCGGTGAGTACTCCGGCTATTTCTCCCAGCGCATTCCTTATACACGTCAATTAGTACTAAAATACAACACTATTCGAGACGACGTCACTTTCGATATATTTATAGCCTAAACTTGAAGCATCGAAGGCAGAGTCGAAAACTTGCTATTTTTGAGGAGGTCCGGAAAGGGAGAAGTATTTCGCTTCATTTAGGAGCATAGACACTAGTTTGGAGCAATTCTACATACCTTAGTCAGGTAGCTCGGCGATTCATCGGTAGGTATTTCGCGAAACAAAATCCATAGGAATGCTCCTATTGCTTAAATACCTCGTACTGAGGTTGGTAGATTTGGACTACGTTTGACGACGTAATCGGACGATATTTTATTTCCCCCTTGCTTCCCTCTCTGTTCCTCACGAGATTCTAGAAATTTTCATGAAATTTAATCAATTAAAATCGAAGTGGGGCTTTATATACTCCGGACTTATAAGTCGCATTTTGCCTTGCGACGTGAGCTTAGCCCTTGTCAGATCTTTCCGGGCCTTTTCTAGCATGTATGGCTTTCAAATACTCTTAACCAACACGCGAATAGGCCATCTATGTGCCGGAATTTTACGAGGTGTAACAAATACATGTCCCGATTATATAACTACATCGGAGGAGGTAAGTTAAATATAGGTATATGTCGATGACTCTCAAACTCACATTCTACGATAAAGTATGAAGCCGAGACATTGTCAATAAAGAGGCCCTACAATGGTTAAGATCGATCCCAAAATGGAATATGGTCAAGATATAGAATAACTCTAGTATTTAAGCTTTTAAATTTTTTTTATGAATTTTGAGTTTTTTTAATTTTTTATTTTTGCTTTGTAATTTTGATTGTTGTTTATCAAGATTATGCAATTAATTAGGAGTACGTGTTCCCCAAGGTTCATAACTACTTTGGGTTTTAAAATTGTGATCTATCCCAATGCTTACTTGTAGAACTTGATAACTAGAGTTAATTCAAATATTTGGTTTGTCCATATTGAATGACTATACTTAATCACCAAATGAGGTCTTATGAGCGATTTTACTTCAATTATTATCAATTTGTCTCAATTAACTATACGTAATTGCCGCTCCGGTAATACAATAACCACATAAATATCAAGACTTTGTTGTAATTCTCTTTCCTAATCTCTACTTGTAAAACCCCAAAATTTTCCTAGACCTAAATCGGACTTACGAAAAATCTAGAAGAAAACCGAGAAAATTTGCCTCAGCGACAAAGACAATGAGTGGGTAATTCGGCTCAATGACTCATTGTGTTAATGGAGTAATTCGGCCAGTCTGGTCTTCGGGAACCAATGAGACAGAGGCGACTCGTTGTGAGAAACAACGAGTCGTCCTATCATTCATGGTTTCCCCATTTCGAAGTCCCTCTTCGGACCCCATGGCGAACTAGCGAGTTGTTGTCGGTAACAATGACTCATTGTGTGAAGTTATTGGTGAGAACCCCGAAACTCCTTCCAATGATGGCGAGTGGAAACAACGACCTGTTGTGTCCCATAGCAGTATTTGTCACCACCCATCGTGTCAAGTTTGAGATTTTTTAGAAATTTTCTAGTGAAAGCAATGGCCGGACAGAGCGACCCATTGGGTCCACGACGAGTTGTTGTGTCACTCATTGCCGGACCTTCCCGAACTTTCTCATCCATTGACCACGGGAGAATCAATGACTCGTTGATTTATCCAATGTGCCGTGGTATCCCCCGTTGCCAGATCCAGTGATCCCAACACCTAGGCAGTAGGACCAATGAGTGGTCCCCAGCAGTCGTGGTCTCAACCAATGACTCATTGAGTGACCCATTGGTTCCTTGTCGGTCAGTTTTACTAATTTTATTTAAGGGATATTTTTGTAATTTTCCACCTATTTAGTCCCTAAACTATGTCATTTTAAGCATATTTTCGGAGGAATTTAGAGGGTTAAATGGTTCTCTCCCTCATTCCCCACGTAGACTCTCAGAATATCTATCGTAGAAACCTAGGTCATTCCTCTTAAGGAAGAACTAGGGCTCCTTGTCGATTGCAAAAGTTCAAGATTTCTTCTCCTAGGGATTTCTTATCCATGTATGTGGGAATTCAATAAGGGAATAGTTCTTCCCTTGTGTCCCCTAAATCTTCTCTATTTTCTCTATCAACTACGTACAGTAGTTGAAATGTAGAAAATTGTCAGACCAACTTCTTTAAGTTTCCAAGTGGAATAATTCTCAAGATTTTAACTACTTTATTATCCCTATTTCTAGAAATTTGTGAAAATTGAATCTAGTGGAATGATTTATCCCTAGCTCTCAGATCAGTGAAATTTAGAATCTTGCGTGTTGGACTAGTTTCCCTATAGCTTGATTATATCATCTTTGAGTGTTAGTGCATGTGGAAATTTCATGAAGATACATATTAGTCCGGTCTCGGTCAAATTATTTTATTGATGTACCCACATGTGTCGCTAATCGGTTTGGCTACGGTCGATTCTTGAGATGTCAATAGTGCCTCCCGAGTTATCGTATTAAACTCGGTATTAGATTTTAGTGGTTCTTTAGGATCATAGGCACTTCTATATAGCGGCTTTGACTAGTCTTAGAACTCCACCTTTAGATTTAAGTTTGTTCATTAGAAGGTTATGACGCTCCAGACTTGGCTGCTCTGGTCAGTCTTAGAATCCAATTCCAGAATTCGGTTCGATAAGACTCTCGGGGGTACTTCCATATAATTATTCCGGCTGGTCTTGGGCCCAGTTTTGAGCTATGAAGCAGTAGTCGGTCTAGGACAATCCCGAGTGGGAGTAGGACTTATCCTTAGGCGGACGGGGTTCCCGGCGCACCCGAGTTCCCGGAGACTACGTTGCCAAGTAGGTTATTTTTATTGTCGCTATGGCCCCAGGACTTGTGATCACCCGAGTTCATGCCTTTATACCGGTAGGTATATCGGAGTCCCTACCGATGGGGTATATACTCCACGTCTAGTTCACATGGTTATCTGTCGATTATAGACTCTCCCACTAGTCGGTTGAGTCTCGGATTGCTCGGTTCGGCACGGTATAAGTTTACTCGGTTGTCTGATTGGATTCAGATTCGGCACCTCGAGATTATGGGGGCATGTCTTTGACCATTAGATAGGGTCAGTTAGACCATTTCGGTATATTTGATTATTCAATTTTAGCTTTTTAGTTGGTCATTGCATGTCATTACAATTCAGTTATTTATTTCCCGTGTTATGTTTCTCCCTGCCTCGAGTACATCCGTCTTACGACACGTGCAGCCTTCTATGTTGCTGTCATTTTATGATGCAGTGCGGGTTCTCGGTCTCGGCATGTGGCTAGCTAATCTTCTCCCGGGGTTATCAGTAGCCCAGTGGTGAGTCCTCATATTTTGAGGATGATGTTTATTTTCCTTTAGTTATTTTCTTTTAGTAAGACTTAGAGTTAGTTGGGGGCTTGTCCCAACAACTCATCAGAATGAATGGATTTGAGACACAAACACCCAGTTGATTTTCAGTTTGGTTTCAATTGTATAAACTTTATGATTTAAGTCTTCTTCATAAATGATTTGTATTATTTTAGCTTCCACTATGTTTTCACTGGAATAATGGTGTTATGATAGACCATGGGTTGACTTGGGGTTACCTGTGACTCCAAGTACCATATCTAAAATCAAGGATATATGGAGCTCGGGTCGTGACCTCGGGTCGTGACACTACTTCTTTAGGTTCAACAAGTAAAGAGTTCGGGCAAGTCCTAACGTTGCACTCTGTTATGAAAAATTATAGATGAAGCGAATACAATACAAGTATTTACAATTGGTTTAGAATCACTCTGTGCAACCCTAGTTTGTTAATTCCCCATGGTTACCACAATCCTAGTTGTGGAGGATTTAGCCTCTCATGATTGTAAGAAAATTTTCAGCATTCATAGACAAAAATATAATTTTAATACTTACAAATATGATTGAAAGAAAATCCACTTGATTAATGCAGCAATTTATGAAGAATTATTCAAGAACAATGAAGAAAATCAAAGCAAGAAAATCTCCAAGACTTGAATAGAAAGCTAACAACAACTGCTCTCGCAATGTATTTCGTGTTTTCCAACCTCTCCTACTGAAAATAACCTAAAAAATATTTATACAAATATTTAAAACCTTTTCCTAAGTAAATAAGGAAACTACTGAAACTGCTTCCAACTTCACCTATGGCCCGTAACAAGTTTGTACGAGTCATACCTTGACTCATACGATGGCTGGCATCTATTGAATCTGGCTAAGTGTTGTGAATAGGTATGACTTGTACCATGAACCTACGAGTCATACAATTAATCGTGGTTTGATACTGAGAATTTTATCAATCTTTTGAACTTCATCAAGAATGTCTTGGCACGACTTGTACCTCAGTTCTACGACCAATGACTCCTTCTCGTACCTTGAGATCTGGAAGTCTTCACTTCTTCTGAACTTTTCCACGACTCTTTGGTACGGTACTTAGGTAGATCTTACAATTCGTGGTTGCTACCTGTACCAGGAGACTTAGCCTGTGCAATATCTTCTGGAGTTTTCACGACTGCTATGGTACGGCTCGTGCCATGAGCCGTAAGATGCCTTTGCCTCAACACTTTTGGCCTGGAATTTTCCATGACTCTTAGTATAGCTCATACTAAGGTTCGTAATTATCCACTTTTCTGAAATTTTCTCCATCTTTTGCATAATTCAAGTCTAACATCTATTTTTTCTTGAAAACAAAATAAAAGTGCCTCATATCTATATAAAACACACCTATATCCATGCTTATTTTCCAGTTTTAAGCGTCGAAAGTGTTTTAAACTCACAACACATCAACACCTCAACTTAAGACTTTTACATGTCCTCAGGCAAAGAAAACAAAACTAAAAAACGCCTAAATAGAATGTTGTAATACACCAAAAGCCCTAAGATGAAACCCTAGGGTTGAAATGGAGAAAATAAAAATTTATGCACCAGGTCACAGGACGAGTCGTCCGGTGACCCATAAGGTGCAACACAAGTTGTTAAGTGGCTCATGGAGTGAAGGGAGAGTTGGATGGTTTTTGAAATTTGGGGTTGACCACAGACAAGCCACGACTCGTGGTCAAGGTAATGAGTTGTGGAGTCAGCCGTGGTCAGGAGCCGGCTTAAAGATGGAAATTTTGGGTAGTAAACCCAATGACTCGTCACCACGAGTCGTCCAGTCCTTCGTGGGAACTGGCAGTATGTTTTTCATGCGAATTTAGTAAGGGCTTCTCCATAATTCCTAAGTTTCTATGACCTAAACTACATTGTTTTAAGCTTAGATAAGTGTGTTTTAAGAGCGCTTAGCTCATTCTAAACCTATCCCTCTCCATGCATGCAAGCCTACAGGTTCCAAAGGGTGATCAAGCTTAGAAATTCATCAAGTCTTCTCCAATTTCCTTTAGGCATCCAAGAGGGTTGTGAAATCAGGAGTACCTAGGTATGTAGGGTTATGAATGGGTGTCTTCATCCACTCCCATGCCCAATCCCTTCTCAAATTCATGGAAATTCTAGTTGACCAATCTATGGGGTTTTAACCCAACTAGTGAATTCTCTAAGTATCTATCATGGGTATACTCTATTCATATTTCAAATGTTGTATTATGATTCATGGGCATGTTTTATAATGTTTTCAATGTTTTACAAATTATTATTCCAAATTATGAAAGTTCTTGAAAAGATGAGATTATGATCTATGTTTCTAAGTATGATGAGATGTTTATGATATAAGTATGGTTCCAAATTTCCTATGATTATATTCATGTTTTTGACTATCAAAGTCTATTTCAAGTATGTTTAAGTTTGGTCAAGTCCATATGATCGAGTACATTTCATGATTTATCTCAAGTTTATGTTATTAGCTTACCATATGGATTTTGTGTAATACCCCAAAAGCCCTAAGACCAGACCCATGAGTGAAGCGGAGAAAAAACTGAAAATTTTGCACCAGGTCACTAAACGAGTCATTCTGTGACCCGTGGGTAAGACCACGAGTTTTGAGGTGACTCATGGTGAGGTAATGGACTTGAGTTGAAAAATTGTTAATGGGGTCACCACGGGCATGACCACGAGTATTGGTTAGACCCCGCAATTCGTTGGGTGAATCGTGGCTAGCAGGCAACTAATGATCTGAGGTTTGAGGTAGTGGAGATAACGAGTGGTGACCACGAGTCGTGGTCACCAGTAATGATTCAAATGATGGCCCGTTATGAG
>JACEIK010000700.1:21525-35852 GCA_018107945.1 Datura stramonium
ATTATTACTCCTCCATATTTTTATATTTATTTTATAAAGAGCAAACCGCATATACCCATATTCCATCATTGCAATCCACCCAAATTAACAATAATGATGCGGCCACCGTTAGCTAGTTTATGTTGCAATATTTACATCCACATCTATACTGTACCACCACACACAAATAATACTCCCTTAATTGCAAACAGACAAAACACCAGCTGGTTTACATCAGGGTTTCTTTTCTGTAGCAGTGGCATTTAATTTTTAAATTCACAAACTGCTACTAAAATGAGTAAAAAAAAAATAATAATAATAATAATAACTAGAATAACAAATGAAAAAGCAGGGAATGAAAATGAAAAAGGAAGAACTGAATTATCACATAAGAAAATGTAACGATTACCATTTACAGACAAATCCTGGCGGCCCCTCATCGCGCTCTCTCTCTCTCTCTCCCCCTTCTGGCAATTTGTGGATACAAATGATTTGACATTAACCAAATCGAGCCAGCAGAAGCCAAGTGTGGTGAGCCTCATGTCCCAGCCCCAAAGGAGTTGGAGTGTTGCTTTGCTGGCAAGAATTAAGAGGAAAAGACGGGCTCTGTACTACACCACGCCTTTCACCAATTCCAGGATTTGGAAGCCCCTCCTCTATATAATTCGGGTAAACTGATTTAATACTGTACTATGTAATGACAGAAATAAATAAATTTTATGTACTGATCCTATGAGTTGTTGGTATGGTAGTGGTCGGGAGCTGCATTAATAGTATTGCGCTCAAAATCCTTGATGGTTTGAGCGAGTTTCTTCATGTTGTCATCGTATACATATGGCAGCTTATCGAACCAGGTAATGTTATGCTTAGCGGACATGGATACAAACTCACGACAGAGTTCCTCGTGTACAGTGATGGAGTTGTGATAATGATAGTACCGGATCTTGGTTTCTGTCTGGTGCAACGTTCCTCCTACTACATTTTCCGACATGTGTACGCCTGTTGCGTATGCATTTTTTGCCTGTATGGCGTACTTCCGATCTCTCCTAATGTTACTTCTCGAGTCCCTGAACAGTAACTTCTCAAAACCCCATTGCCTGTTACAACCACCATTGTCCATACATGATGAGTAAAGAAAGAAAATCCAACCCAAGTTATCAAATGAAACGAACTACGCACAACTGTAAAATATTTTTAGTTTCATTGCTGATTCAAATGGTCGGTCCTAAAAACTTTGACAAGTTAAAATAGTACAGCAATGACTAAATGCATATAAGTGAAAAAAGAGGCAGTAGTCTGTTAATCAGCTCAGTGATGAAGTACAATCTACAGAATAGTACAAGTTGAGAAATTGGAGAGTACCTGGAATAGTCCTGAGAGGAATCGTTCAAGCATAGCATGCTGGACATGGCATTTTGTTCAATGGTGAACTGAGTATTGTTGGAGAACTCTCTTAACACAGATTCTAGAGTACTATTGCCATCGGGAAGATAGATATACTCGTCCACATCAAAGTAGAACGTCCAATTGGCAGTGTGTCGGTAGCGATGGAGACAATCATTCACCACCAAAAACTGGTTGTAATAGTAACCGTCGAACTCAGACTGATCTCTTATGTCCTGAAGTGTGACCCTGCCAGCACGTAGCCACGGCTCCAGCACTGCCCTTACCTCCGGGGACACCCCACCGGCATCGTGAAACACGAAATGGGAACTGGGACCGAAAAACCAAGCGTGATAGGCCATCCACTCCCTCATCCTAGACGCACTCAAATTCCCGTATAAGGACGAACCACAGTACAAATACTCGTAGGAATATGGTGGGCTGAATTTGGACTCGTTGTAAGAACCTGGTTCTTCCTCCAATGCTGTGATCTTCTCGTATCTTTTAGGTGACTCACCATAGTAAGCATATAAAATGAGCTTCCCTCCCCTATTATCAGCGTTAGGATTAGTGGAAAATGTGCAATTAACAACCACCACAGTGTAGACACGGCCGTAGCCCCAGTCAGGGAGGATCTTATAGGCCTTGGCCTTGAGGTTTTTAGAAGCAGGGGAGGAGGCATTGCCATTGCTGTTGGGTATCCACTCACATTTGTACCAGGGGTGGCCAAAGACGTGGAGGGGTTTGGAAGCAAGACCCACGACGGCGAAAGTGGTGGGACCGCCACGATAGGCGCCCATCTGGACAAAGAGAGAGGCGGCATTGCCGTAGGCAACAAAGGTTCGTTTGTTAGGGGAAGCGATGGAGAGTTTAGACGAAGTGGAAGTGGAAGTGGGAGTGGGAGTGGCAGGGGAATTAAGAATAGTATCATAGTAAGGTTGGAGATTCCAGATGAGCATGACAAGAGTGAAGGCGAGCAATGTGGCCACCAATGGTTTAGTGTCGAAGCAGAATGACATTTTTCCGGCGGAGAGCAGTGTACTACTTGACTCTTTAGCCATTGGGAAGCTGAAAACAGAGAGTAGAGTGAAATAGAGTGAAGACACAGGAAGACAAGGATTTATGGACCGACACTAATTGAGTGGTGAGTTGTCTATGCAATCAAGATTTCTCCTCCACGCTTTCCTCTTCCTGCAACAAGGCACTTGGATCTTTTCTTTATTACCATTTTGCCATTTCTCTTTCCTGGAAATATTTTGCCATATAAACTCTAAGCCAATTGCCAAGGCACGTCTTTCCTACATTTTTCTAATTTAATCATTGGTTAAACTATATATTTTTATAAGTTAAGATTAAATTTGGTATATAAAAATATAAAAATTAAGGGCATTTGGTTCACGCACTAAATTATTTTTGAATTATATCTTAGGTGGAATAAAATAATCTTAAGTTTGATGAAATAAGATGGAATATTCAAAATTAATTATATACTATCAATCAACCTCTAATTATGCGATATCCAACCATTATTTAATTATTGACATTTACTAGACGTTTGGACATGCGATTTCATATCGTAATTTGAAATTATGAGATGAAATTCCAAAAATTCTCAAAAAAACTTGATTTGGGATTCCAAATTATGAGATAAACTTTTTCAAATACAAAATTTGACCACAAGTTTATATTTTGTTAAAAAAAAACACCATTTTATATTTACCAACCATTTATTTAGATGTAAATAAAATTTATTGTTGATATTATTACTCTTACTAACCTTTGATAACCATAACCTTGAGTCGAGGGTCTTTTGAAAACAGTCTCTCTACCATTGAGGTAGAGATAAGGTCTACATTACTGTATACACTCTACCCTCCCAAACCTCACTTTGTGAGATTATACTAGGCATGTTGTTGTTATTGTTGTGTTAACATTTGATAACCATTTATATCAGATATAAGTTCCTCAACTATGTGGGAGGAGTAGTACACTATAACTCATTTTCAATTTACTTTTTATTGAACTAAAGTTCAATCAATAAATGTTGCATTTTTTTTTTTAGAATAGTTTTCTGATACACTGTATTATACTTTGTTATAAACTTTTACTTATTTGGTAAGATTGTACAAGAATTGAAAATTTTTTGATAGTTTTCATAACTTATGAAAGTTTTATGTCCATGCGAAAATAATACAATTTAAAAATTTTAAATTGTATGTCCAAACAAAACTTCAATTTCATTTCATATAATTTCATATCATGATTTCATCTCGCATGACCAAACGAGTCATTAAACTTAAATATGAGATTTTCTTTGTCAAACTAGTCTTTTAAGAACAATTTAATATTTTCTTCTTCTACTATTACTACTAATTTCTTTTTTTTCAAAAAAAAGGTTACGTAATTAATATTTTAGACTTGGTACTAAATTAGTGTCACGGCAAAACAGATGCAGGTTTGGCATTAACGAGAAACAGAGATCTTCAGCTTTGGCCCTTGTGGGGATTCAAATAGTTGAAAATAAAAATAAGTATTATTATCTTTTCTAATACACCCTATCAAATACCTTTTAATTACACTAATCCGTAATCAAAGTGGGAAGGAGACATGACAATCAACAACGGAAGAAGGGATAAATAAGCAAAAAGATCAATGTTCAACTTCCTGATCCTTACAGTAACATTGTATAGATATATTGGTAGTATATTTAATGTCATTTATTATCTTTATTTAGTATCAAATAACTAAAAGGGAAAATGAAGAAAAAGAATGGCCAGATATACTGGAGCAGTTAAGCATCCAGAACTGGAATTAGCAATAATTGGGAATCCATATGGAACAAAAAGTCCAACTAAGTACAGTAAATCATTAATCATATAGATTCGAAAGAGAGAAGAGGAACGCTCAAAATCTACCATCTACAGTGATAGTATTTAGCTTTTAGGCAAAATTGGAATAGGATAAAGATGTTCATCTTTAATCTACATTCTACATGAAGCCACTTATTGAATGTGGCAAGCAATTTCCCAAAAGATAAATAAGATTGTGGCTTTGTCAACATTTTCTACGCCTCTACTTTATACCAGAATAAGTATCTTCCCAGAAAGTGATTTTGATTCGTGCCATGTCTTTTATTGTCTACTGAAAGTGTAGTAAAAAAGAAGAAGACAGGCTTGGTTGGAAAATGTTGCTCCTTGTTGTTGCAGAGAATAAAAAGGTACTAGGGAGAGGGGCCTCATTCTCTCTCAAAAATCAAACTTCTCCACTACCACTACCACTACCAAAGAAATCCTTAAAAGCTAATCTTTGACTTTATCGAGCAAATACAATTGCTTCATTTTGGTTTCACTTGATAAATCAATCAATGATTAAGCCTCAATTCCAAATTAGTTGTATCAACTTTATGATTCATCTATATCTATTCATTCAAAAGATTCGTCGTAATTAGATTATTTTTACGTTGTCAATCAACTTACTGTTTCCGTATTTAATTTAACTTGATAATTTAGATGAAATTCTCTGTAGCCAGGCATCCAAGCAAGCATAAATATATGAACTAGCTCACACTCAACTCATTAAGATTCTTCAGACTTTCGCTTTTGGAACCAAACTAGAACATGATGAACAGAACCAGCACAAAACCCCTGATGAGATCAGGGACATCTCTAGTAACAATGAAAAGATTGTTTAACAATACCTCTTCGTTCTCGTTGGCACAAGCTCCACTCTCAGCTGTCTCTGCTCATTCCTCAGCTACAAAGACCAAGGGTGGTAGCCAGCAATCTCCCACTCCAACCTACATAGAGTTCCCAACATCGCCCCAGCCACCTGATGGTCACACTGGGTATCATGCTAATCACAATGGAACCATTGTTCATCATACTCACTCAAAGCACCCACTTGCAGAGATTACTCTCTCGGAACTATTTACTTGCTCAGGTTGCAAGGAGTTTGGCACTGGCCGTAGGTTTGCATGCCAAGACTGTGATTTTCAGCTTCATCACTTCTGCGCCTTATCTCCACCCTCTCTTAAGGCTCATCCTTTTCATGGCCAGCACCAACTCGTCTTCCATGCTAAACCCAAACAAGGTACACATGTTTCCTACACAAAGTGGTATATTTTTTGGCAAGATATATGCTTCTACAAGCTCAAATGCATATTATATGTTGTTTGTTGGCATATGTTCTGTGCTATGTTCTTCCCATCTCCAGAATTTTCACATGTTCTTTCCTAAACAAATCAGTTAAAGCTGGAATGGCGTGGCCAAGGTGTGATGTCTGCTGCAAGTCCACCAAAGGATTCACATTTAGATGCAGAGTCAACTCCTGCAATTTCCAGATGCATCCCTGTTGTGCCATGCTTTCCACCGAGATTAAATTTCCCAATCATCCGCACCCACTAAAAGTCTTACCCCCAGGAAACACTTTGTCAGGTGGTGCTGGTGGTGGTAATGATCAATCAGGAATGGTATGCGGTGAGTGCAAGAAAAGAAGGTCATCAGGTCGAGTGTACAGCTGCACAGTCTGTGACTACCATCTTCATGCACTGTGTGCTAAGTCCATGATCAATGGCCTTCAAGAATATGGAATCAAGCCTCCAGAAAAGCCCAATATGCTTGGGACTGCTGCTCGTCTCGCCTCTCAGGTTGTTATTGAATTTATTGGCGGTCTTATTGAAGGATTTGGAGAAGGGGTCGGAGAAGTTCTGGTTCAGAATATTGGGAGAGGAAGAAGAAGCAGTAACAGAAGAAGAATTGCATGAAGCATGCCCTAATGCACAGGGAGCATCATCCCCTCCCAATTAATATTTTCCAAACCCCTACCCCTCCATTTTCTTTCACTCTCAAGAAAGTGGAACAAAATGCAAATTAAATATTCCTTATTGTTATTCTTAAAGGACATAATAATTTCTTTTTTAAATTGTTTAATAAGTTAACTTGTTGAAGTTTTAAAATGATGCAGAATGAATAAATTTCTAGATATTATTATTACCAAAAAGATGCATGTCACATAATAGGTAACAAGAAGTAACATGTTTGCTTCCCTATCATTTACATCCCATCATAAACAGAAGTTATTTGAATTTAAGAAACGTAGCATTATAAACAAGACCATATAAGGTTCCCTGTGTATAGACAAACTCAAATACTCTTCTGGTCACAAAATGTCTTTTCTAGGTATGACATTATTTTCAAAAGATATTTCAGATAAATTAGGAGCTCACATTTTACAGCCTTAAAATATAAAGAAGACAGAACTATTATAGCTGGGAGGATGCATAACCATTAGCTTAACCCCCACTGTCAACTTGGATCAGTGATTTTTTAAGATATCTACAGAGACTTTAGAATGAAGAGCAAGTTATTGTGGAATGGATCTGAGATATGCTCCAGAAGGTTTTGCACAGGGCCTTTACCTGTAAGAGCTGCTTGGACATAAAAGCCTAACCAGGCAACCATAGCAAGGCGCCCATTTTTTATTTCTTTCACCTTTAGCTCTTCAAAAGCCATTGGATCTTTAGAGAGATTCAGTGGATCAAAAAGAACACCTCCAGGATAATTGATGTCACCAGGCAGGTAAATTCCTAAGGGTTCCAAAGCCTCAATCCCACAATATCTTGCGTATTCTGGCCCAACCTATGCACAGAAAAGTATAAAGAACTGTTAAATGCAAGAAAAAAAGAAATCAAGTCAACTTCCCTATTGTTCTTGTGAAAAAGCCATTTCCTAAGTCAAGTTCCTACAAGACAGTGGTTTCTTATGTGTAGACATGGCCAAACTGCAGTTACAGAATTTATTGTCCTATTTCTTCTCTAGGCATGGAATTATCTCCATGAGATTTTTTATTCAACATGTTCACCAGCTATAGCGCACAGGCAAGCATTCAATATATCATTAGTCACTAGGATTTTGAGAGGAATAAGTAGCAAACTCTCCCTCGAATGAAAGCAGACACTTAATTGGAACTTAAGTTCGACATTTGCACTTTATCTCAATGCACCATTAAAAGTTTTCAACATAAGCTTCACTCTGAACCAGATGCATTGATCGTTTGGCACAGTTAGATTATTAGGACAAAATTGGAGAAAGAGCCAGCCATCCATTAATCACATTTAACCAATCAAGCATCAGCTGCATGGATGTAATTTGAACACAAAGCTACATTGTACTTCTATATCTAGAAAGAGCTTGATCGATAGGGTTGCTATCTTAATCTTGGAAAACTGTATCATGAGCTAAAAGCTCAGATTACCTTCGGCTCATAGATTCACTGTACTCCCAACCATCTCCATGACTACAAAATACCTCCCCTTTTCACACAATGAGCGCATTGCAATAGATAGAGTGCACCTTTTACAAGAATTCAATAACCAGAAAGCGTTTTCCACACTCAACGCATTAGGCATTGAAATAGTCACTAGAAAGATACACACAGAGCAAGTGTTTATACTCACCATCAAAAGGGCTTGACAAATGGCTATGACAATGACTCCTTGACTTCCAGCTAAATGGAGTCCAGGGATCCCCAGGTAGTCAAGTGTATCTCCCTGGAAAATATGGAGAGAAATAAATAAGAGAGAAAGAAACCTGCAATAACCTGAATTCATAAGGTCATTAGGAGGTCAATTATCTAATGGACACCACTTTGTAAGAATATGAAGAAGGTGGGTGATACAAATTAATTATTGAAAGGAATACTTGCATGTTAAACACTGGATTCCAAGAACAAAAATTCAACAAGAAAATCATATCAGAATTTAAGTGAGATTTTCTATGACAACTTTTGTGAAATCAATCCAAATTATGTTTGCTCGGAAACCTGAGAACAAGCGTTGGACCATAAATTTGCCAAGAAATAGTATTCTAGTGGATGTTTGGCTCATCATAAAACAAACACATTTTGTAGAAATAGTTTGAAGACATTGAGTTACTTCTGGAGTATGTTATCCTAGTTATTATCGTACTTTTAGCATTATCAAGTCATCTGATTCTCACCTACTTGCACAGTCGACATGAGTTGTTTGGTCGGCAGACAAGGATCCAATAACTGGAGAGGTGATTGGTCCAAGTATGTCACACCTCATACAAGTCTAGACACGACCACAATCTACTTCTTTCTTACAGTATTTTTACAATGGAAAACGCAGTTTCACCAATTTTGTGATTAGAAACTGTACATTCAATAGGTTAATTTTTAAGGAACTAAGTGCCTTTTGTTATCTCTGTCCACTTTTTTTGTTTCTGGCACTCTCCATCTCTTCCTCCAGACTCTTCTCTCCTACTCTCCTATTCTTCCATTTCCCTGGCTGCTAGTCAAATTCTTCTTCCTCTCATCCTCTTCTCTATGTCAGGCACCCTTCCCATTGTTCTTTCAACTACTGCTTCTTCTTCTTTGTTCCTCCTTGTTATATATTTCTTACTAGCTCAAGTCTTTCTAAATTCCCCTTCTTTCTCAAACTTCCTCTTCCTGGAATTCCTTTTGCTATTTTTACACTTCTGCACACCGCCAGGTATCTATTGCTTTGCCCTCCCATATTTGACTTCTCATCTCTCTCCTTTCCCCCTTTTAGTTTCGCTCTTCTGCTGGCAGCCACTTGTCTTCTATATATATCACAAATCTTATGTTGTTCTCCTCTTCCACCTTTTTCAGTTCCTAGCTTTGCTATCCTTCTCTGATCTCCTTCTACTCTCCTACATTTCTTCCTTTCTCCTCCCTAGTATTCTCACAACTGCTGCAGCTACTTCATCTTTTTGTCTACTGCTTCTTTTCAATCTTACTCACATTAAGCAGTGATGTTTTCAATCCTCATCCCTTCTTTATTTTTATTGAATCCAGATATTGTCCTCCTAAGTATCAGAAACCTATCTGCATCAGATTAATATTTCAGGAAACTAAAGAGCCTCAATCCCTTCAAAGGATAAATCAATTACTATGCCGCAATCCCAAAATAGTCAGGGTTGGTCATATGAATCCCATTCTGCTCTACTTGAACAAATCCTTCAAAGGCTATTTGCATTTATAGATCTGAGTCCCAGGAGACCTGCTTATGTACCCTTCCCGTGAATAAGTCAGTAGTAGCTGCTAATGGAACTAAAAACTTCAAGCTACCAACTAAATCAATGTGTTAAATGAAAGAGACCACCATAACTACTATAAGCCCCAGCAGAAGATAACTGGTTTATCCTTTCAGCAGTCAAAAAAAAAAGTGCTTGATAAGTAGAGACAAGTGGACCCGAGCTTGTTAAGAGAACTTTGGCTCGGACCATCTGAGTGCATATAGAAGTAAAGCTTAGAAGTTCTGGAGAAAAGACTAGTAAAAAATCTAACAATAGTTTAAAATGTTACAACTACTACACTTATACTTTGCATCACATAGGCAAACTGTTAGCAGACGTTAGGAGAAAGGGTGATCATTTGGTCCCATAATTTAGAAGGGGAAAGCTCAAGCATAGGAGTTTTTGGAACTCATAATATCAAAATCTAAAGGTAGCATCACCTATTAATCAAGGGAAGTCTAGCAATGGCACATATATGAAAGATACCAACCTTAAGCTTCGAGTAGCCCACTCGCCACCAAACAGGTTCCACAAACTGAAAAAGTCCTGCCAGGTTTAACAGTTCTGGAATCAAAGCACCAAGAGCAGCCAGCATAGCCCAGCGGCCATGCAATATTTCATAACTGTAAAGTAACCATGACAACTGAAATAAATCCAACTGGAATTTAACAGAGCTTCTGCTTGGTTTTAGAATAAATAGTTTGTATGAGTGTGTGTTGCACTGTAGCTCTTCTGAGAAGGCCAAAAGCTCCCCAAAAAAGATTACAAAATGGGATCTCTGAACATGTCTGGCAATAGAGCAACTTTCCTGTCTATGTTGCCCCTAAACTGACCAGGTACGAATTTCAACACCCTTTGCCCCCTTCCCCTCAAATACCAATTTCTAACATGTTTTGGCTACATTTTTACTCAAGAAACATGTCTTTTTTATTCCAACTAAAAGAGGACGGGAAATGTCACCAATCACCTAATTCTAACTCTTGTGGTTATTTCTCAATAGGTTATTGAAAGCACCGACTTTGTTCATTTCTTTTATGGGAAGCTCCAGTGTAAAAGGATACATGTACTGAAGAAGCATAAAAGGTCACAAATCATTTAATGGAATATGATGTTGCATTTGTTAGGTAAAATATTATATCACCATTATCTACTCAGGACAAAAGCATTTTGAACCAGCTAATAGAAGCAAAATGTAATCCATACTTAAAGTACTTTTGAAGGGCCACGGGATCCTTGCTCAACCCCCAGATATCAAATCCATAGTCCCCGGGTAGCTCACCATTAAGATAAGCAGGGTAGTCATAAGAAATTGGACCAAGCCAGCGGGGGCGATCTTCTCCATACCAGATACTGCAAGGAATAGATAATAGATTCACAGATTAATGAATTCGCTGCAGTTGAAAACAAAGGTGATATGCGTTACTGTATAATCTAGCAAAATTGTGGCTATCGCCTGAATGGATAAACATTTTCACAGGCGCGAAATGTACATGGCTGAAGACAGTAATGCATACAGTCAACTGAAAGAGAATATGTAGAAAACAAGGGGCATGGCTTACCACGGCATAGGGATAGGATGATTACCTATCGTTTCTTGCCATTTGTGCAAGTGCCTTGAACTTTGCGGAATTCTCTACCGCAACCTTCTTTGTCTCTTCCAAGCGTTTACGGAGTGTTTCGCCGAAGGAACTGTTGGCGATAGCTTTGACGGCGGTGAAAGGAATCGCTGAGAATACCAGAACGCCGGCGAGCTTCATTTTAATGAACAAAATTGGTTAGTTAAGTAGTTAACTGGTATTTGATCACAACCAGGAGAAGCAAAAGAAAACAAACAACCTCTTGCCATGAGGCTTTGTGGCGCGAAAAGGAATTGAGTACACTTGGATTGGGATAAAACCTTTGGTATTTCGGGACGATGAAATCGGATCCTATGAAAGTGGAGGATGATGGATGGGGAAGATGAAGCAGAGTCATGACTTTCTACAATCTCCTTTGCGCTTTGCTCTTCATTCCTTCAGATTCACTACTTTTGCGCCTAATGATGAAATCCTGACGTGGTTTCATCAGAGCCTCAAAACCCAAAAGTAATTCATAACAACACAATGAATGTACCGCCACCAATCAAACGCAATTAGTAGAACAAAGTGAGATCCAAGTAGTTAAAGTATAAGTAGTTTATCACACTACGTTCCCATATTTTCTTTAAAAAAAATTGTTACATTGAAAAACAATAATTGCTTCATTTTTCTACCTTTAATTCTTTATGTCCTATGTCTTTTACTAAAATAGAATAAAATATTAATTCTTTGTTTATGTTTCATAATTTTATAATAAGACTTGAGTTTGACTTTTTTCTAACTTGAATAACTCAATATCTACTTGCTTTTTTCCATCTTTATATCACATAGACATGACATTTGCACATTCCATTTACCTAATGCTTCATACAATCAAATCATAAAATAACCAGAGAAGGCATATAGAATAGAACAATTTGCGAGAACCTGAAATGGTCGTAAGTTAAAGAACCGAAACAAATATAAATTTCACTTTGAAAAGCCATCTCAAATTTAAATATTCTAATTTGTATGATAATGTCACTATAAAAGTTTGTAAGTGCGAGCTTACAAATTAGAGTTTATCTAAAATTGACGAAACATGTAATTAGCGGGATGAAAGCAAAAGGCAATTAATAGTTTTAATCATGCTAATAGGATATCCATTTTGCCAATTTACTATGTAGTTCGACGATAGCATTTTTATTTTAATATTTTAAGTATACACTTCAACAAAATTAGATGAATATATTGATTTTGAATTGTTCTTTTTTATTTAAAATTGAAGCTTAATTACTTGCTGTTAAAGTATGTCATCTCAAGTATTCTATGTCAAGAAATATATAAAAATGAAATAATTATTTTATGTATATTTAAATTACAAGAAGTAAAAATGGATAATAATAAACTTCAAATCATAAGTAGTGCTGGGCTGGAGAATGAAAGATCGGATTTTCCATTTATTAAGTACTAATAAATTGTTGTAGAGAAGTAGGGAGAAGTAGTACATGACTTAAATACAGTACAACCCAATAAGAGTAAAATTAATTAATCTTCATAGGTGCGGCACTCATCGGTCTCAGGGTTATCTTGACAGTAAGGTTCAAGTGGGTCTTCATTGAGCTGAAGCTTGATGCGGAGATGGGCCTTAGCCTGGCTGACTTCTTCAACTTCATCCCATGCCACCTTGCACTCGGCGGACCTGGCGTCTTCCCCGCACACCTCCTTAGCTTCCTTCACTTTCTTCTCTATCATTTCCGTCAGCTGTTTCTCTCTCATCTGTGTCCCCTTGTACTTCGGTACTCCTGCTGATCCGCTGCCTCCAGTGCTCATCATCACCTTTTGCACTCCTTTCCTCGTGGATCTCAATCCACTTCCACTGGGAACATGAATTGGGAATGATGCCATCAAGTTCAGAGCCATCACAGTTAAAGTTGGAAATTTCGGTGAATTAAAGAGAGCTGGGGTTTTGGGATCAAATTTAAGAGTTGGTTTCTGGATCTATCTGATCAAAAAGAAAATGTGCAGATTTCCTGTGAAATTATAACAAATGTCACATCTCTAAGGACACGAAACAGCATCATTTACTACTGCCCAACCAACATAAAACGACATCGTTGGGTATCATCTCTGTTTTTTGGAGATAAGGTTCCCACTTTAGTTTGGGCCCCGGGGAACTGTTCTTCCAACTTTGGCGTTCTCTCTCCTTTCGTTTCACTTTTCAGCGGGCTTTTAAAGTCGATAATTAGTGCACGCCTGTCCAGCATAATACTTCCTCCGTTTTAAATTAAAGAGTAAAGGTTTAAAAATATATTTGAATTATATTATTTTTATAAGTTTACTATTTAAATTATGTTTAATTTGTGTTAGGTATCTCAACTATCACCCTCAGGTTATAGGTACACACTTAAGTACTGACTGGATTAAAATCGTGATTTCAAATACTTATGTGCGCGTGAGTGATATTTTAGACATTAAAAAATGCCTATATGGCAGTATAATGACTATAAATGCCGAGTAATTATTTCTCTTTTTTTTTAAAAAAAAATCACCTTTGAAAAGAAGCCTTCTTCTTCACTTCTTCTTCATGTTTTTTGTAAAATTGCAGATTTTTCCCTCTAAAATGATAAATTCGTGCTCTAATTGACAAGCAATCCACCGACTATTTTTATTCTCTGATAAAATCGTGAATTTTACATCTTAAGTAAATAAACAAAGTAGCAAAAGTTCTTATTCCCACCTCGGCTCTCCGGCTCATCGAGTCTCACTTCGGGGTTGACGTCGTCGTTGTCGCCACTGCCACACCGGAAGAACTCAGCAAACTCTACGATCCATGTTTGCGAAGTTCGATCGAGATCACTTGAAGAAGTCAGCGACTATCCCGCCGCCGCCGAGAAATCAAAGGCTGGCAAGAAGATTCTCAAGGGCACTGGCGCTGCTGTTGTCGGAGGCAAGAAGAAGAAGAATTTGTCAGTTACTAAATTCACTAACTCTTGAAATCTGTCAGTGTTTGTATTGATTTCTCTGCTGGATTTATGATTTCATTTAGGGTTTGTTCATTTAAAGAAGAAGAGAAATTAAGGAGGAAAAAAAACAAGTTGCTTATAAACGTAATATATAATTTATTTAAGTTTTGCCACTGTGAAAATAATTATATACGTGGAATGCCACGTATAATTTTAAAAAAAAATTAAACTAGCGAGTGCATTACACGAAAGAAATATAAATGTTCAGGTTTTTTTCTGTAACCTTGGGGTGATAGTTCAGGTACCAAACTCAAATTTCGAATAGTTCAGGTACTAAACTCGCAAAAAGGGTATAGTTTGGGTGTGTTTTTGGACCTTTACTAAAA
>JACEIK010000700.1:36437-52664 GCA_018107945.1 Datura stramonium
ATTACAAAGTTGTATAGTAGAATAAAACATATAATATGAGTTATTACTTTAAACAATTATCATTACAAAATTGTATTGTGAATTATTACTGACTTATTTTGGTATGAAATTAATATCATTATTATATCAAAACACATTTATTTATTTGTAGTTGATCGTTCAAACTAAGAAAGACTCATCAAAATTAGTGAAAACAATCACTAATGTTTGTCTTAGGGTATACTGTTTATATCACACACTTTGAGGTGTGATCTTTCTCCGGACCCTGTTAATGCAAAATGTTTTGTGCAGCGAGTTACCCTTTTTTCAAATTGTATTTGTAAAAATTCTAAACATAAGATTGATTTGCATTATAAGTATATTTTTGTATAATTATTTTTTTAAAGATAGAATCTTAAACCCTTTTAATATTTTATTAATATTTTCTATATGTATTTCAAATAAAAAAAGATTTAATACATTAAATATAGCTAATTTTAGAATCCTAAATATAAATTTTTAAAAAATCAACTGTAAACTCTATTTTTAAAAAGGTAAAAAGATGAATGGTTTCAACTTAATATTTATTAATAACTTAATTCAATACTTTTCATTTTACTCTTTACGAAATGATTTCAACTTAATTTTTTTCTCTCTATCTTAATCTATGTGTCTAGTCAAACACCTTCACATAAATTGAAATAAAGAGATAGTGTAGATTTAACTAAAGAAAGTGAATAACAAGAGCACTCGATTAATTGAAACAACTTAAAATATGTTTTCTTTCTATATTTTCTTTTCTTTTCTTTTTTCCGATTATACAACGTATTAATGCATAATAAAATTACACTATTTAATTTACTTTCTCGTACCATAAGTTAAAAAATTGTGATGGACAATTAGTTAGTTTAATAAATAAATAAATAATATAAGTTAACAAAATTTAACCCAAAAATAGAAAAAGTACGAATGTAAAAAAAACAAACACACGTATCATTTTCTCGTGAAGTTACGACCATAACTGGTGGGCACTATTTTAATATAATTTTTTTCGTTACATATTTGTAATTAGAATTTAATATGTGCATGACACTAATGATGATTATCATAAATATTTTAATATTTATTTTTATACATAATATATTACTTACAAAGTATCATTGCACAATAGAGGAGGTAATTTTACAAAGAATTACCGCTATACTGAACGCCACTATTGTTATAGACTTATAGATAAAATGCTATTATAGAGAAGTAAAATATAACATGAAAAATCGGTTATGGAGAAAATTAAGCCGTTATAATGAAATAATTTTATAATGAGTAACCGTTATAACAAGATTTGACTGTATTGCTTTATTTTTAACTCGAATCGCCCTCCAATTTTTTTATACGTAATTTTCTATCTTATTCTTTGTGAATAATTGAAGAAAATTGATTTTGTGGTTTTATAACAAATTAAGAAAATTAGGATGTAAATTATTATACAAAAAAGACAAAATGTAAACCACAAATTAGTGCATACATTAGGATGCAAATTTGCAAATTGCTCCTCTTAAGCTGTATGTACAGCGTAAATTCCCACTATTTAAGAGTAAATTCTAACGGTCTAAAAGATAAATTCTGTAGTGGACCACTCTGTAATAGGCGCACTTAACAAAAACATCGTCTTTATATTCATGGTGGGACCAAAAATTTGGAATTTAAAGGAGAAACTCCAACGGCTATCAAAGGGTTTTGGGATTCACTAGTAAGACAATTTCAAATTTGAAACCAGGCTCTTTATTGTTCTCTCTCGCAAACAACACCCCGCAAGGAAGCCGGAAGAAGAAGGAATGGAGAAGGTAGGAGATTACGTATTGGATCCAGAGACGGAGTTCTTAGCGTCGAAGCAAGAGACAGGTCACGAGTGGGAACTCTTCAAGGAAAATGTCAGACCTTTGAAGAGAGGGCGCAACGTTAATCTCCTCAATAATGCTCTTAAGTCTAGTACCGATTATCAACTCAAGAAATCTCTTCTTGACAAGCGAAGGTTCTAACTTCTCCTCCATTAATTTGCCTCCTTTTTCTTCTTGCGTTCATTTTCAATTCCCCTTTAATTTGTTTAGAGTTTTACTGAGTTTGGAATGAAACGAGTCTAATTGGAATGGCCTTCGATGATTCCATCTGTACATACCGCACTAGCTTTTAATTAAGATGTAGTGGTTAGTAGCAGTTGCTGCATTTTCAAAATCCCTAATTAATTCTTGAACTCAACTCTTTCTGCTGCGGGATGATTAGGGCGTTGATCGAAGCAATTGACCAGTACAAAGGTGAAGATCCTCTTCAGCCATGGCTCCAGTGAGTGCTCTGTTTCTGGGACACAAATATTTTTTGAACTGTTTACCCTCTTATATCTTCTATTTAATGGGTCAAACTCTGTTATTTATTCAGCTGCTGACCTAATTTTTCATTAAAATTGTGAAAGGTGCATCAAGTGGGTGCAAGAGGCTTTCCCTCCCGGTGGGGACAGTTCTGGACTTATAGTTATTTATGAACAATGTGTCCGCACCTTTTGGCATGATGACCGATATAAGGATGACCTCCGTTATTTGAAAGTGTGGCTGGAATATGTGCGTTTGCTTTCTTCACATCCATTCTTTTGCTTCTAAATCTTCTCATCATGCAATTTGGTACATGAGTTTGCTTATTGATGGCTCTTTGCAGGCTGAAAATTGCATGGATGCTGAAGTCATTTATAGCTTTCTGGAGGCTAACAAAATTGGGCTAACACATTCTTCATTCTACATAGCCTATGCTTTGCACTTGGAATCTCAAAATAAAATTAAAACAGCAAACGAGATCTTCAATCGGGGGCTATCTATGTAAGTTATGCTCCCATTGGGCCTTGGTTAAATTTCAGCCGTAAACTTAGGTTCTTGCATAATTAACATTGTGTTTCACTTGGCACTAGGCAAGTGAACATGGCTTGGTTACAGAGAAGTTATGCATGTATGTTGTCTATGAACGTGAGATGCATCATTCAAATGGGTTATGGAGTCGCTGTCTGATATTTCCGTTAAGTAGCTTGTGATATGTTAAGTCTAATGACGTCTAAGTAAGTTGCATTTGCATTAATTGACCGCTAGTATTATGTATTCTGGGGGTTGGGGGATTTATGTCTTAAGCTTCCTCAAAGTGAGCTCAGTGGCAAGTATGATGCTGCACAAATTAAATTTGTGTTGTCCCATTAATATTGTTCAACTAATTTTCATACCTTGAATACTAAAACAAATTCAGTTGATGAGATCATAATTGTGGTCTGTTACATTACTTATGGTCATGTGACATATTTTATGTTCTTTCATTATTTGCTCATGTGACCGAATAATAAACTAAAGACTGTGATCGTATGACAGTGGCATGCTTCTAGAAAACACAAAATTATTAATTGCCATATACAAATGAACATATTGGAAGTGTTTGAGATGTTAACATTGAGAAAGTTGTGCTCAGGAATTAATTATTTATTTTGCTAATATAGATGTTTCAGGTATGGCAACGTGGAAAATAGCCCCAGCCACAGTTCATTGAACTTTGCTTTATTACACAACCTAATCATGTCAATAGTTTGTAACTTGTATAGCATGATTCTCTACTAATTTCATGCTTTTGAACAACAAGTCTCTATGTGTTTCTAATAAAATGCTATAGCTATCAACTGATGACATTCTTGATATTTTGAAATCTTTATTTCTTGTTGGCATTTGCATCATTCTTGAGGGTGACTTTTTATATTCTCTCTCTACTTGGTTTAACTTCTGATGGGATGTGAATACTATGATGCTTACTGAACTTGCTGGCAGAATAATGCTACAGCAAGGTGAAGATTCTAATATATTTGGCATGATATTAATGTGGATGCTAAATTGTTTTTTAAAATTATCTGCCCCTAATACCATTAGGAGTCGTCTGGTTGCTGGTTAGAGTTATGCAGAAGTTAATTATGTAGGGCTTTGTTATTTGTGTATTACTAATTCATGATTTAGTAATTCCATCTTTTACCCTGCATGAAATAGTATATAAATTGACTCCTAGATTATCCATGTTTTGGTTATGTGAGATTGTAAACTGGTAAGCAAACACCGCACTTGATGTGCTGAATTTTATACATAACAACTTAAATGCTGCCAAACATAGTACTGGTTATGCTGATTTTAATATATGAATAATTCACTTCCTAATCAGCAACTGAACGATCCCTTGGGCATTAGTTGCCTCAACAAGATTGTGCGCTTTCTTTTTTCGAGCTCCATCCTGGGTTTCAACCCACTAATATGAGTCTTTTCCATTGTCAATTTCTGGTCTAAAACTTAAAATTGTGTTGATATAACTTATGACGAGATAATATTCATGAACATTTCTAAAGCAGTTAATATAAGTATAAAAAACTAGTTACACCAATTAACGTTCCTCCTGCTTGTTCTCATCCATTGATAATCCTATTTACTGACTCTCTCCAGCTGGTTTATGATTAAAATTTCCTTGTTTCCTATGAATCAGGAATGCAGAACCCGAAGAGAAATTGAAAGTATCCTACAAGAAGTTTCTCAGTCGTTCAATGGGACGCCCCAAAGCAGCAGAGGTATCAATTGTTTCCGACTTATCCTCTTGTAAAGTCCATTGTCGTTTGCTTTGATTTGAATTTGTGGCGACTTACTTTGTATTTTCAGGAGGAACTAACAGAACAACAGCTTCCAATGAGAAGCTTTGGAACACTGCTGGCTAGAGGGGAATCTCGTAAGTGCATTTCTATGTCGAAGCTTCAGGGTGTCTTCTGGCTTTGGCTAACATTATTCTTGTCTTTGCAGGAAACCAAACAACAGGAACTTCTGAATTGTCCCGAAAGAAAATGAAACAGGATAGGTAAGTGTGAGTCACCACTGTTTTCTTCCAAGTTACTTGCTTGTGTCCCTGCATTTTTTCGTAGTAACACTGTGCTTTAACCAAATCGATGTCATTATTACTTATTCTTATCATCACATGGTTCAGCTGCTATGTCAGGCAAGAGTTCAGATTCTTACAAGTTTTTGCTTTAAGTACCTTAAATCCTTTGCAATGTGGAAATAAACTTTTGGGTGTTATTGCTGCCTGATCCGTAACTTAAAGGAAAAGGAGTGTAAGGATGCTGATAACAAGGTTGCAGGAAATATTTAACTTGTGCATGCCTTGTTCTAGCAGAAACACTGGCTCATTCTTATCCATTTTGCAGAGGTCAGGGGAGCTCATTTTCCATTTACAAAGATGCAAATGCAGGAATGTTGTCAACTCTTCAATCAGAAATACCAAAGCTAGAGAACACATCATGGCACTGTCTTGGTGCCCGAGCAGATAGGAACAAGGAGAATCAGGCAATTCCTTCGAAGTGGACATCTAATAAGGTCCGTTTAAGTCCAGAGAGTTCTATATACAATATTTGATTTTTTTTGTCCGGTCAGATAGGAACAAGAAAACTCAGTAACAAAGATATTTCTGACAGATTCCTCAAAGACACGGGCTTAGAAATCGAGGAGTTACTACCACCACTCCGTGTCTAGAGATCTTTGTGGATGAAGAATGTGCCAAGTGAGTACATAGATACGTTAGTGCTAAGATTTTCGGCAGAATAGCACGAATCCTGGATTGACTTTTCTTTTTTGCCCCTTCATCTTTGACACAGAGCACAGGAGAAGGACTTTGCTGCTGGTGTAAAGGTTTCTAGTCTGCAGCTTAGAAGAGGAGATGATAGAGACATAAAAAAGTAAGCATCAACTTGGTTTAATTTTAATTCTTCACTTCAATAGCAAATGCACCTTTTTGACAAAGCACTTGTTTGCAGGGAGACTGAGTTGCTGAGGGAGAATCCACTGCGTTATTTTCCACCAAGCTCATTACCTAGATGATCTGACAGAAGAAAGTTATCATTGTGTGATGGGATTTCTCTATCTCAAAGTTTCTCAACTTGTATCTTAAAAATGTATGGAGACAATTCCTCTTTGCCCAGTGCGAGCGCGTTGAAAATGTTGCAAGTATATTGAGTGGAGTGGTTAAAGGTGACATAGTATCTTTGGTTTTGGCAGGCTTGAGCCAAATCCTTCAGTATTGTGTTGTTGACGATTTAGAAGGAATGAATTTATATGATTGCAAGAGTTATGGATGTAGTAGACAATTGTGCTTTATCATAGTTTTAGTTTTGCTTCACTTCCTTTTCTTTTTCCTCTTTTTTATTTTTTATGTTGATGTAAGAATTGTGTTGTTAACAAAAATAGCAAAGAGCAGACTGAGTTTTCCTGGAAATTCGTTTCTTCTTTAATCACAGCCCCATCCAACAATATAAACTTCACTATATTGTATTTGATTAAAAGGTGTGTTCACTGTGAATTATTTCCAAGAGGAATCCTTCCGGTAGTATTGGTCATTTACCCCACTTCCCTCTAGATTTCATCGAGTGGTCATGCTAGAGACATAAATAGTCATGGATAATTAAGTTATGAAATCCTTTTGAATGAGTTAAGAGAGGTCATAAATATAGAAAAATCGAATCGAATCGGACTAATTTGACTTTTTGATTTTTCAATTCGGTTTAGATTTTATTTTTTCTAAAATTTCGGTATTCGAATTCGATTTTCGGTTTAACCAAAATTATATAAATAAATAAATAAATAAATAACAAGTTTTCAAAGCCCATTTACAGAAATATTTATATAATTGACACAATTGCTTAAGTTTTTCACAAATAACAAATTTTATAATAGTTTTAGCATGTTAAGAAAATTCTTACGATTACTAATAGTTTCCTTTTATATGAAATATGTATATATTTAACAAGAAATTAGGGATCGAGAGATCATTGATTAATTTTTTGTTGATTAGTTATAAGGATATTAAGCAAATGAGAAAATTTATTATGAAGAATGCTATATACGTGCTACTAAACGTAAATTAACTAATCCCGCTAAGAATATGTAAAAATTAAAAATATTGACTAGTTATATATATATTTTTACTTAAAATTAAGCTTAGTTTGAATTAAATTTTTAAATAATTATATATTGTTATATATTATATTGTATTATGTTGTGTTGTATGTTTTTAAATAAAAAAATTGTATTAGAAAAATTAAGCCGAATTAATTCAATTGATATTGATACATTATAAATAAAAATAAAATAAATCGAATAAATCGAATGACGAATGCGCATATAATACTAACTGCTTTAAAGATTAAATTCAAAGCTTAAATGTAATTATGAGCCTCTGAAACGTGCCGCAAAATGAGATCTTAGTCAAGTACTATAACTCTATAAGCAACGGAGACAACTAAGTGGAAACTTGAAAGAGGTTTTCATTAAGTAATTAAGTAGGTATTGCGAGGAAAATATGTGATAATATTCGTTTGACCTAATAAGCAATGAGTTTTTCGTAACTAACAACATAATGAGTTATTTGTTTCCAAGGTGAAGCTTTCAGAGTTAATTAAATAGGGATAAAGAGGCATAACACACATAGGGAGTATAATTTTAGTAGAAGGGATCTAAATAAGGGATCTAAATATTGCTCTCTTCTTCTTTTTTAATTATCCACCATTTTTATTTAAAAAATTTATTATTTAATTTTTAATTATGATTGTTTCTCAATATATTTTTCAAATTTAATATTTTATTTATTGGTGAATTATGTTAAGTGAATAGATAAATAAAAATGGAGAATGAAAGTAATTACTGAAAGGTCTGTGAAATGTGGAAAAGATGAAACAAACTTGAATTCTTATTGGTTGGATGACGAAGTAATAGGCTGCAATTTCCTCGATAACTCGTCTTAGGAGCCTTAACCTCTAAGATACACGGATCACGTGAGTATTAATTGGCCCATCCAAACCGGTCCCCCAAAAAAGTCATATCGTAGTTATTCATTCACTCGCCCCACCAATCTCCGTATTTCTCGTCGAGGTGCTAGAACAGGCGATGGTCGATAACATCGATGATATCGTTGCACACATCAATTGGGACGATGTAGGTCACATCTTCCACAACGTTCTAGAGAATCCCGCCGACGATCTCTTCTCTCTTCATGATTCGCCGGCACCGACTTTCCAGGAGATCGAGCAGCTTCTTATGAACGACGACGATGTAGGTCTTGTCTCTTCCGAAGAGGCTGATCCTCAATTTGCCGCCGAATTTCTCTCCGACGTGCTCGTCGATTCCCCTGTTCAGTCCGATCATCCTCCCTCTGGTGAACCCAAGGTTTCTAGTGGTTCCGAGGCCGATGAAGACAAGGAGAAGGTTTCCCAGTCGCCTTCTTACGGGGAGGACGGTGCTGACGAACTAAGCAACCATGACCCCCTCGATAAGAAACGCAAGAGGTATCTCTCTAAAATTTTGGCCTTTTCTCTTTGTAGTTTATAGAATTTATTTCCCCTATTTTGACTTAAAGGTGATTCTGCTCATTCAAATAATATTTCTCTTTCCTCAAAATTCTTCTGCAGCTCAGCGCTTTGCAGGTCATGTTCCACTTTGACTTGCTGTATCTCTGCTTTGAACTTGGTCGAGTGACTAGCAGAAACATTCCTAATTTTGGCATCTTATTTAGTGAAGCTCATGCTTATTAATTAATTAAAACGATCGGATTTATAGGTCTGATACTGCTTGACGGAAATAGTTGAAGTTATGGATGATAACCAGAAAAATCCTTCCAATTTTTTTCTCTTCTTTCCCATCAGTAGTAAGTGATTATGCAAAAGCCAATCCACATTAGGCTTTCTCAGCCAAATCGTGAATCAGTGTTTCTAAAGGACTTCCTCTCTATAAGATTGCCATGATTTGAGTCTGTATTAGCCATTCAGTTTATAATTTGATTTGTGCCTTGTTAGAACATAATATTCATTATCTACTGATTATGAAACAAAAATATGATTGTTCTTTCTGAAGTCAGATATGTTAATACATATTTTACCAAAGCACATGATGGTTCACCGTTTCCTTTATTTTGTGACCATGAGATGTGAAAGTATGCTGAACTGTGCCAATGTGAGCTACAATGCCTACTGGGGGTACTGTGAGTAGTTCAAGCTGGGGACACACCACCAAGCGGGAAACTTTGCTGAATAGCAAACTGGTGCTAGACTTCTTCTTAGAGGAAGAAAACCATGTTCTTAAAAGATTGCATATCATCACATGCATTTATCTAGAGTACTTCTTTAATATATCCCTCTCCTCTGCTCTTTCAAGATGATGGTGCGATTGCATTTGTCTAATTTGTTATTTATATAGCAGCTTAGAGAAAATATTAGTCAAAAACTTAATTTTTTATCTCCAGACAATTGAGGAACAGAGATGCAGCTGTGAGGTCACGAGAGAGGAAGAAGTTGTATGTTAGGGATCTTGAGTTGAAGAGTAGATACTATGAATCAGAATGCAAAAGGCTGGGGTTTGTTCTCCAGTGCTGTCTTGCAGAAAATCAAGCTTTACGCTTCTCTTTGCAGAGTAGCAGTGCTAATGGTGTTTCTATGACCAAGCAGGAGTCTGCCGTGCTCTTGTTGGGTAAGCATAAGAAACATTCTTGTGATTTGGCTAAAATGCATCCTTTATACCACTTTTTGCTGCTAAATTTTCTGGACTTGGCTTTGGTTAATGTCTGAAGCAAGAAAAAGACGGGACTGTCTGACATTTTTCTAGCTTGCCATGGTTATGTTGAATAGGAAGGTTCATTATTTTCTCATCAAATGCCTATATTAATAGATGCAATATTAATTTGCAGAATCCCTGCTGTTGGGTTCCCTGCTTTGGTTCCTGGGCATCACATGCCTGCTCACTCTACCCAGCCAAACCTGGTTAATTCCAGAAGAAAATCAGGGAAGCAGAAATCACGGGCTTCTGGTTCCAATAAAGGGAGGAAATAAGGCTAGTCAGATTTTGGTGTTCCTGTCCTTCATGATGGGCAAAAGATGCAAAGCTTCACGATCGAGGATGAAGTTCAAACCCCATTCTTTGGGAATTGTGATGTGACTCGTAGTGATCAAGTCCTTTCCCTTAGGTGGATGATGGTTCCTTTTGAGTTCTTTAGTTTGTATCAGAGACTCACTGTATGAGTCCTTGCTTTGACATCTGAGGGACGTAGTTCACTGTTGTTAATTAATGACTTTATGAGCTATATTTAGATCTATGCAACTTTTTTACAGTTCCAGCTGAAATTTGGTTGTCTTTGTTTTCCTTTTCCTTTTCTCCATATCCTTCTTGCTCCATAGTAGTAGTTGGAGCGGGACTTACTAGGCCACCAGACCATCCTCCTTCCTAAATTTCTAGTCCTATGAAACCGACGCGGAGATGATGTGATCTCTATTAATCTGAAATAAAGTCTCAACACCTTGGTGGATCGAGCTACCATGTCTATAAGGTTGCAGACGGGTCTGTTTCTCTGAAGGGCTTGGGAAGGTAACTAGGTAAGGTTGAGCAATATATAAGTATATTGACGAGTTGAGGGCAAAAGAAAATGTATGTTGACGAGTTACGGGCTAATGTACTTGAGAAAATGGGAAAAGAAGAGAGCATTTTCCGCAAAATGTATGCACGCCTTTTCCCCCCCTCTTGTGCGTGGGTAGCAGCATTGGAGAAAGAAGGAAACGTCTTTTGCAATATCTCAAAAGTTAAAGAGTAAACTGGGGGCGCTGTTGGAAAATTGAGAAGGAAATGGAAACAGGCTCCTGACTGATACCATCAAAAAGATCAAACAAACTTCACAAGAAAAAGAAAAGAAGCTCCTGAGCAAATTGTGTCCCCATCGAGAAGTAGGTGAGGGTATTCTAGGTGAATATTCGCATGCTTTACCTGCCTGCGGGACTCCGAAATTACTTAATTATCCTGAACGGCATATTCCTTTGTGGATTCCTATCTGGACTTTATTACTCGAACATCTTTCATTAGGGTGCAAGCTAGAAATATTTTATTTATTTTTGCAGCAGAAATATTTTTATAGTCTAATTTTTGTTCATAGCCGGATAAACAAATCATTATGAAAAGGAAAGAAAATTGATTTTAACACAAAATGTAGCATAAAATATTGAAGAATGAGAAAGAAGTAAAATATTAGTATTTGACAGGATATACAACGGATTTATTATGCTTTTTTGATCCTTGCATCCAGTATTTGTTCAACACCATAAGGGGCGGTTTCGTCATTGCATAAAAAAAGCCGATGGCTGTATCGTCATATTGTGGAAAAGCAAGGGCATACAGAGTTAGAAACCCGGAAGGTAAAACTGGTTGCTCGGTTGGTTGTATCGCCCCACTAGGCCCGTCCTATATAAACGGTCTTTCCAGAGTTGGAGACTGACAAACAGAGCACATTATAGAAAACACAAAAGTGAGTGTAGGTATTATCAGAGTTTAACAATGGATGCAGATTACGGCATACCGCGCGAACTCTCTGATTTGCAAAAGCTTCGATCTCAGTACCAGCCTGAACTTCCTCCTTGTCTTCAGGTTTCTCTCTTCCTCTGCTTCTTTTCATGTCCTGAACTCCTTTGTGCATGATGCACCGAAATATTCGTCCCTCTCCTTTTCGCATGAATCGGATTGTTCGAATCCATTTAAACCGAAGTTGTTTTCTCCCTTGCCGTTTTGCCATAAACGAGTAAAATGTTTGGTTTCGTGGTTTCTCTCTGTATAGATCTAACTTGGTAGATCACACATATAATGCTGTTTCCTATTGTCATACCGCCGTTCTGTTGTGTGTCCTTCGCAATATTTTATTCATATCAGATGTATTCTCCATCAGTCTAATTCATCTTTGTTCGTACACCATTTGTTGAAGCTACAAGTGAGTTGATCGAGTAAAAAATAACTTGAGAAAGTTGGTGTCTTGTCTGTTTAGGAAGGCACAGGACTTTCTACATGTACTATAAATATCTTTTTCCATTTTATTCTGAAAGATTTTACTAGAGTTCACTCTGCTCCAGCATATTATTTTTCACTGTCATATATCCTTTTCCTCTAACGAGCTGCCGGCTGAAAAATCATGTCTTTACTTTTTTCATCTGAAAAAGAAATCACGTCTTCACTTCAACTGAAGTAAACAACACATATAAACCGTATGTTGTTGCCCTTTCTGAGAAAAAATGCTGGCAAACTTTTACAAAATAACACTTGGAAGTTGCTCAGATGTTTGTCCAACTGTCCTGAGACATTCATTATGTCCAATTCTTGTAGTTAAATGCATCACCATTTTGTTTGATTGTTTACATTTAGGTTACTCTGTTTAATTTTATCTATGATATTTAAGATCCTTAAGCAATTTGTTCCTTTAATGTTATTGCTTTAACATCTTCAATCCTGAATTTGTTATGAATTGCTCTGACTTATACAGGGTACTACTGTCCGGGTAGAGCTCCGTGATGCAACCACTGCAGCAGATCCCTCCGGTGAACACACAATTAAACGGTTCTTCCCACACACTTACGGTCAGCCATTAGCCCATTTTCTTAGGGCAACTGCCAAGGTCCCTGATGCGCAGATTATTACTGAACATCCTGCAATTAGGTATTGCATTTGATGATTGCTTCATAATTCTGCAGTTCACCCACAAACTAGGGCCTCATTCATTTGCACTTAATGGAGGTCTGAATCTGAATGGTTCAGACCTTAGGTCGTTAAGTGCATTTGTTTTCATTAAGATTTAAGCACTTATTTCATTTGAATAGGTCTTAACCATTGAGAGGTATATTTATATGTATAATTTTCACCATCACTCTATCCACAACCACCATTAACCACCTCTATCATCACAACCACCACCATCATTATCATCGCCAACCACCAGTCACCACCACTACCTACTACCTCTGCCACTATTGTCAACCATTATTATCGTCGCCAACCACCCCTGACATCACAACAACCATTGGTAACCACCATTGCTGTCAGTCGTTACTACATATATACTTCCATTATTATAATTATATTCACTCCCACCACCATCACCGACATCTCTACCATCACTATCACTCACTACGACCACTGTGATCAATCCCTCTATCAACCACCTTCACCATTACAACTAGCACCGCCACCAGTTACTACAACACATCATCAACCACCACATATTTTTCAGCCACCACCAACATTGCCAACTCCTAACATTAACCAACTTCACCCTCACAACCACCACTACCAACCATCACCGTCACGTCAGCCATTACAACACCAACCACCCCCATCATAACTATCCCATCATAACAAGCAATTTATAACAATCCTTACCAAATTTAGGAGATTTTTTTAAAGTATTATGCTTTGACTATAATGGAAATATTCTCTATATGTTATAAACATATTTGTATTATAGTGAATATCTATCAAGGTATTTGNCACCAAGCATTACCATGGCCACAACTACGAAACCATCACTAGCGGACATAAATATTTTATTTTTTTATCAGATAATAAATTTATCTTATTAATTTTTTTTTAAAATTTAAATTGTATATTTAATATATTTAGAAATAAATAAAATATGCACCTTTAGATGTTGAAAAACAAACTGTCTTAATCATTCAGTGTTCAGATCTAGAGACAACATTTTAATTATTCAAATGTCCATTCAAATTCAGACGTCTTAATCTTAATGAAAACAAATGAGGCCTAGATCAACATTGTGATCACGAGATGTTTTCTAACAAATTCTATGTTGAACTTATTTAGGTTTATGGATCTACTTTTGTTTTCTTGATAACATTCCTTTTGTTTTGTCTGTGATTGAGTTCCTCTTCTATTTACATCCTCAAAATCTTAACCCTAGGGAACTAATAGAAAATATTGGTATATGCATTAAAAGCTAATTCACATATAGGTTACAATAAAATGAGCTTTATCCCTAATCTCTTTGATAGGACTGAAAGCTGTGCTCACTGATTATCCTCTTCTTTTGTTAGGGTTGGGGTGCTATTCTGTGGTAGACAATCTCCTGGAGGACACAATGTGATATGGGGTCTTCATGATGCTCTTAAGGTTCACAACCCCAAAAATATCTTGCTTGGGTTTTTAGGTAAGCATTTCCTTTATGACGGTTCTGTAAGTTCTTTACACATTTCTCATTGTTTTAAATTTGAGAACTTCTTTATGACAATTATTGGGACACTGCAGTAATAGCTGACACAAGTGTCTATTTGCAAATCTACTTCACCACGATTACCATGAGTGTCTCTTTGCATATGTCATGTTTAATATATCGAGGGTCATGCCGTAATGTTGAACAATCTTTGTTCTGTCATGCTCTAATGTTTTCAGTTGTTAGAAACTTTATTGTCCTCAGAGAAGTCTAATGTGTTGAAGCTCTCATTTCCAAATCTATACAGGTGGTTCCGAAGGTTTATTTGCACAAAAAACTCTAGAGATCACCAATGATGTTCTTGCTACCTATAAGAATCAAGGTAATCCACATCTGGATGAAGTTTGCATTTTATATTTTCGTTTTGCTTTTTTGTTTTGGCTTATTTGGTGCCTTTTTCCCTATTAAGGTGGATATGACATGCTGGGACGGACAAAAGATCAAATTAGAACAACCGAGCAAGTAAATGCTGCAATGGCTGCATGCAAAGCTTTGAAATTGGATGGACTTGTCATCATTGGAGGTATTGATACTGCTACTGTTATTAATGGCATATGATAAACCTTCAAGTATACACTATTCCACTTCATCTGAAGTCTAAAATATGCATTGGTTTGAAGGAGTGACATCAAACACCGATGCTGCTCATCTGGCAGAAAAATTTGCAGAAACAAAATGCCCTACAAAAGTATGTGTTATTCCCATTGTGTAATGTAAAGCACTGAATATCCTATTCTATTTTCTCTAATTTTTCCTACTTTTAATCCAAACTTTGCATCTTATATCCGACATATTGTCTTATTATGTCAGTATCACACTAAATTAATGTCTTTATCTTCTTTAGGTAGTTGGTGTTCCTGTTACATTAAATGGGGATCTCAAGAATCAGTTTGTTGAAGCAAATGTTGGTTTTGACACAATATGCAAGGTATTAATATAATCACCACACAGAATTAGCTCATAACTAGCTTTCTTTTCCTTTGAAATGCATTACCCTGGAGATTCTTTGACATGCTTCCGATCCCTTGCTTGAGGGTGGGTTTTTTCGTTTCTAGGTGGATCGAGGGTTTGATTGGACCTACTGCTTCTATCTTCTTCTTCTTTTTTCTTCTTGTTGTTCTTTGTAGTGGATTTTCTGCTGGCATCATTCCTCGTTTGATGGTGTATTCCCTCGGGTAGATGTATGGTTTTGCAATGTTAAATTGCACTTTAATGGACTTTTAGATGGGCAATAGTTCTCCTTCTCTTTGATATGTTGTGCATGTTAATTGAGTAGTACAAGCTCTGGACTAGCTGAATTGTGTCTTTTGACTTCTTAATTTCTGGAATTCTGCCCAATTGTGATATAAATCAGGGAAAAACTAATTATCTGGTTCCACCTCAGGTTAACTCCCAATTAATTAGCAACGTATGCACTGATGCACTCTCAGCTGAGAAGGTACCAACTCTATTCATATCCTGAAATGTTCTTTCATTGCTGCTTCTGATATAGTTGAGTGCTGAAAATACAACATAGAATACTAATCTGGTATTACGAAATCCTGATGGAGGGTTGTTCACATTAGTTGATTATGATTTACAGTACATGTTTGTTGTTACACCTTTATTTTTTTCTTTCTATTAACGTACTGTGGGGATATTTCCTTTTCAGTATTACTATTTCATCAGACTCATGGGACGAAAGGCATCACATGTTGCATTAGAGTGCACTCTGCAGTCACATCCTAATATGGTTAGTTTTATCTCTGAAATGATAAGCCGGTGCTGCAGCTTGGACATGGTGCGTCTTATGTATATTGCAAGTGTTCTTGCTTAAGAAGTATTGAGTGATCTTGCAGGTGATTCTTGGAGAGGAGGTAGCTGCATCAAAGCTTACTATTTTTGACATCACACAACAAATTTGTGATGCAGTTCAGGCTAGGGCTGAACATGGTATTGAAACTACTAGGTCATCATTTTCCTGTAGAGTCATTTTTGAGTTTTGCGGTCAGCTGACTAAGGTTTTGCATTCAGATAAAAATCACGGTGTTATCCTGTTGCCTGAGGGGCTTATAGAAAGTATTCCTGAAGTATATGCTCTATTGCAGGTATGATGCAAAATAAATTGTTTAGTATCTTAGCTGTATTCTA
>JACEIK010000700.1:56074-74835 GCA_018107945.1 Datura stramonium
ATGCAATAATTATTTCATTTAAAATACTCTTCAAGTACTTTTTAAATATTTCATTTGTATGAATTATTTACAGGCGGCCATTTTACTATTAATTTAAAAATATATCTTACATAATTAATTGCTGAAAGAGTTATTATGAAAACATTAATACGACTCTTGGCAAATTGGAATTTGCGAAGCGGGCGTTGAGCTCGCATCCTATTCCTTGGCATTGTCCTCTTCTCTTCAATTTTAAAAATCCATTGGCAGCCTCTCTTCTTCAACAAGTGGGATTGCAACTTCTCTTTACCTTTTCAGTCATGAAACATGCGGCTGCTGCCGTCAGAACATCTTTGCAAAAGCAATCAGACACTGGTACCATTGCTAACTTTTACGCTGTCCAGCTCCAACTTCTTTGCCGAGAGCATAAGCATGCCACCTCATCAGCGTTTGCTCTTGTCCGATCAATCCATGCCAACATGATCACCTCCGGGTTCAGGCCACGTAGTCACATCCTTAATCGCTTAATCGATATCTATTGCAAAAATTCCGGTCTTGTTTATGCAAAGCGCCTGTTTGATAGAATTCCCCAACCAGATGTCGTGGCAAGAACAACCATGATTGCTGCATACTCTGCTTCCGGAGAATCCAAGCTTGCAAGAGAAGTTTTTGACGAAACCCCATTAAGCATCCGTGACACTATTTGTTACAACGCTATGATTACGGGCTATTCACACAATAATGATGGCCATGCTTCTATAAAATTATTTCTTGATATGAGGTGGAAAAGTTTTCAGCCCGATGAGTATACCTACACCTCCGTACTTGCAGCCTTAGCCCTTATAGCCGACCATGAAATGCACTGCCGGCAGCTGCATTGTTCTGTTGTGAAGTCAGGCATGGCTAACATTAAGTGTGTTGTCAATGCACTTATATCTGTTTATGTCAGATGTGCTTCGTCACCCCTAGCATCATCTTTGCTGTTGATGAACTCAGCAAGCAAGTTGTTTTATGAGATGCCAGAACGGGATGACTTGTCCTGGACTACGATTATCACAGGGTACGTGAAGAATGATGATCTTGATGCTGCTCGGAAGGTGTTTGATGGTATGGATGAGAAGTTGCTTGTGGCATGGAATGCCATGATCTCCGGATATGTGCATAAAGGTTTCATCTTTGAAGCATTAGATATGTTGAGGAAAATGTATTTAGCGGGGATGAAGCCAGATGAGTTTACCTGCACCAGTATCCTCAGTGCTTGTGCTGATGCCGGATTGTTTCTTCTAGGAAAGCAGGTGCATGCTTATGTTAGACGAACAGAAGAGGAAATTCATGTGTCTGTATATAATGCCTTAATAACATTATATTGGAAATGTGGTAGTGTTGATGACGCAAGAAAAGTTTTTGATAATCTAGTCTTTAAGGACCTTGTTTCATGGAATGCAGTTCTATCAGCATATGTGAGTGCAGGACGGATTCATGAAGCTAAGTTATTTTTTGATGAGATGCCAGAGAAGAATTCCCTGGCATGGACAGTAATGATATCAGGATTAGCACAAAATGGACTTGGAGAAGATGGTCTCAAACTGTTCAACCAAATGAGAGTAAAGGGGATCGAGCTGTGTGACTATGCATTTGCAGGAGCTATTACATCTTGTGCAGTGCTTGGAGCGCTAGAAACAGGATGCCAGCTCCATGCTCAGCTAATTCAGCGTGGTTGTGATTCAAGCCTTTCAGCTGGAAATGCATTAGTCACATTTTATGGAAGATCTGGGGTCATTGAAGCTGCACATGATGTGTTTCTCACAATGCCTTGTGTAGATTTGGTGTCTTGGAATGCATTGATTGCTGCCTTGGGACAACATGGATATGGTGTTCAAGCGGTTGAACTTTTTGAACAGATGTTACATGAAAATATTACTCCTGATAGGATAAGCTTTCTCACGGTTATATCTGCTTGTAGTCATGCAGGATTGGTTGAAAAGGGACGACACTACTTTAATATAATGCACAGTGTTTATAAAATAAACCCAGGAGAAGATCACTATGCCCGTTTAATTGATTTGTTGTCTCGATCTGGAAGGTTATTAGAAGCAAAAGAAGTGATCCAGAATATGCCTTATAAACCTGGAGCACCCATTTGGGAAGCTCTTCTTGCTGGTTGCCGAACCCATAGGAACGTGGATTTGGGGGTTGAAGCAGCAGAAAAACTCTTTGAGTTGACGCCACAACATGATGGAACCTACATACTTCTGGCTAACACATTCGCTGCTGCAGGCCGATGGGACGATGCTGCTAAGGTGCGAAAACTGATGAGAGATCAAGGGGTAAAAAAAGAGCCTGGATGCAGTTGGATTAAGGTTGAGAATACCGTCCATGTCTTTTTGGTGGGTGATACTGCACATCCTGAAATTCAAGTAGTGTACAACTACCTGGAGGAATTAAGGCTGAAGATGAGGAAAATGGGATATGTTCCAGACACGCAATATGTGTTGCATGATATGGAGACTGAGCAAAAGGAGTATGCTTTATCAACTCATAGTGAAAAGCTGGCGGTTGTATTTGGGCTCTTGAAGCTTCCTCGTGGAGCCACAATTAGGGTCTTCAAGAACCTTCGGATTTGTGGTGACTGCCACAATGCATTCAAGTTCATGTCGAAGGTTGAGGGAAGAGAAATCATCGTCAGAGATGGAAATAGATTTCATCATTTCAGGGATGGTGAATGTTCATGCGGGAATTACTGGTGAGATATCGGATAACGATTAGTGTCACCTATTGAGTGTCTTGGTTTCGGAGATTTGAAGATGTCGTTCTGGAACCGGTTGTGTTGCCAGGGAAAAGTTACAGCACCTTTGTACAGTAAATGTAAGACTTCAAAGGTAGAAGTAGGAGTATGCTGCTATCTTGTTTGTCTGTGACATTTTGAATACAGATCTGCACGGTCAATGTTTCTGGTTTGTGGTTTCCGGGTTGGTGAATGCTCATTGGAACCTTCTAGATACTTAAGGTATAATAAATTAATGAAATCAAGATTGCATACACCTTATAGTTATACACAACTGAGTAATTGTCAAGGAAAAGAAATTGCAGCTCCAGAATGCTCCCACTTTGTGAAATTTCCTTAAATTATCCAGCAAGACTCAAACCCCTTGAAAAGAAGGGGATGATTTGAGTCTAAAGTCTAAAGATAAAAACCTAGTCCTTTATGTTCCTCAGTTTAAACCTCCCCACCTCTCTTTGCTTTTTTGTAAGTTCCTTTTCCCCTCCCCAATGATTGTGTGTTTTCCCTAATTTTTTCCCTATGTCCATGTTTTTGTAATATTTGCTTTTCTACTTTGTAGGTACCTATGGCACTAGAATGCTTGATAGAACTGTTGGGTTCAATATGTCATAAAATATGTAGAGGTGATGATGAGGAGGAGGAACTTGCTGAAATTTTTGGACGCTTGCCTGATTGTCTGGTCATTGATATCCTTAGTAGACTTCCAATGGATACTGTTGTTAGATTTCGATGGGATTGTAGGGCTTTGATCTCATCACATTATTTTACCATATTACATCTCAGTAGAGCTAGACCATGCTTCTTCTCTGTGATTTTGGGATATTAGCAAGCACCACAAACAACTTTATGTGTTTGACAACAAGACAAGGGAGTTCACATGCTTTTATGGCCAACTTGGGCTTAAAAGGGGAAAATACTCTCCTGGTGGTATTGTATACTCTTGTCACGGAGTTATTCTGTTATCTAGTCCTATGCAGCCTCCTACCACTTATTATGTCTCGAACCCAATAACACAAGAGGAAGTAATTGTACAACATACACATGAACCCGGCAAAATATGTGCTCTTTATTTTTGTCGACATGAACTCAAACTTCTTTATGCCCAAGTACGAGGTAGTTTGTGTCAGTATTTAGTATATATATTCAAGACATGTACTGGGAGGAAAATCCATACTTGTAATTTCAACTTTTTGCCTCATAAATCTCCAGCAGTTGTTAATGGAGCATTGCATTGGATCATGTACTCTGATTTAGAAAAGAAGAAGATGGGCCTTCCTCCTAATTGTTCCAATAATGGAATCATTGCTTTTAGAATGGATGAGGAACAACTCTCTGCTAAGCCTCACCCTGGAAGTGTGTGCAATACAGAGCATGAGCATAGAGTGATGACTCTCTTAGTGAAGGAAAACTGTTTGTCTTTCTGTCACTTGCTTGGCTCTAGGCCTGGTGCTGGCACAGTGGATATATGGATCTTGGAGGACTATGAAATGTGGGCATGGAACCAAAGTCTTTCATGAGATTAACAGATCTATAGACATAGACGTGTATTGGTGGATTAAGCTTCTCTACATCCAAGACGGTGAACATCTATTCTACTTTCCAGAGGAACGATATATATTTTTTTATATTTTAGATCATAAAACTGTCAAGGTTTCAAACAGCCTCAAGAGATGATCAAGTAATATCCTTTTGGCTCTTATATAAAGAGCATGCTGGCAATAGCTTAGGTTCCCTCGCTTTTACCTTCCTAATTTTGGTGCTTTTTAAAGTTATCTAATGATGTTTGTAGTTGAGTTGGCAATGTTCTACATAAAAGTATGTTTAATATAAAGACCCTATTGGCAATATATAGCTTTAACTCCCCTCGCTTCTTTTCTTCTCAAGTATTATTTACTTTTCTAATTTTAACGCTGTTGCAATAGACAATTTAGTCCAATGACTGACTGGCTGACTATATGTGAAATTACTCTGTTTTAGAAAATCTGTGTGTTCCATGCCAAGCTGTCACTAAATGATTAATTTAATGAAAATGAGTTTTGCAATTCTTTCTATGTGCATTTGATATAATTCAATCAGTCAGCTAGCTAGGTATTTGCTGGAAATAACATATGAATATTTTCCTCGTGAGAAGGGGAAACTTTTGTGATGAATCTGGAAAATAAGAGGTGATCACAAATATGAGGTTATTAATTCATAATTAGATGGTTTATAATATAATTGTAAATTCTTGCTCCTTGGAGTTTGCTCGTGAATGAACGGTGTGGCTTTATTTGAGGAATGTCGTCTGGTTCTCATTGATGCTAAAGGGATTTCTTTTCCCTTGCAGAATTTTATTCAGCACATCAAAAATCTTCTGTGATGGAAATTCACTGTGTTTTAATTATCTGCGGTTCCACCTCAGGTTAACTCCCAATTAATTAGCAATTTATGCACCGATGCACTCTCAGCTGAGAAGGTACCGACTCTATTCATATCCTGAAATGTTCTTAGTTGCAGCTTTTGATATAGTTGGGTGCTGAAAATACAACATAGAATACTCTGGTACTACGAAATCCTGATGGAGGGTTGTTCACATTAGTTGATTATGATTTACAGTACATGTTTCTTGTTACAAGCTTCATTAGGATAGTGCTTACATCCCTAGATTTGTGAATTTGCAGCTTCTCCTGCACTCAGAATCAGATGACTCTGCTCAGCTATCACAGGTAACTATAGTTGCTGTTTGGTTGGTGCTGCTTGATGATATATGAACTATCTGTTAGTTGATTGTCTTTAATGCTTTCCTTACAGATTGAGACTGAGAAACTTATAGCCCATCTCGTGGAAACAGAAATGAACAAGCATTTGGTAAGTTAATGAAATTCAATATGTTGCATCTCAATATCTAATGATTCTTTGGGATCTCTAACAAGTGAGTGGAGAGTAAGTTAGAAGTACAATGTCCTGCAAGGATTGAGGATGTTTGTGCAAATAAAGATATTTTGGAATATCCTGAGAGTTCTAGGAAGTTTCTTTCTCCTATTCATGAATAAATATTACTTTTCTCCGTTCTTCTTGTTAACTTCAATGGAATGATGTATTATCTGCAAGGGCGCAGACATCAGGTGATAAAATTTCCTCAATTGTACAAAATTTTCAAATTCTTTATTTTTCCTCGGATGGAAGTCAGTCCCTGATGATCAATATTTCTTTTCTCATTTTATTTTCTACAAGATGCTTCTTGTTACTTCACTGTAACAGGCTATTTTTAGGTGAGAGTTGGAAGGAAAAGAGTGCAGCAACTCTACCATTTTTTTATGTATGACTTTCCTTTTTCTTCTGTCACTTTACCGAAAGAAGGAACTTACAAAGGAAATTTTTTTTAATGCTATTTGCCATTTCTTTGGTTATCAAGCTCGGGGATCATTGCCATCAAAATTTGATTGTGACTATGCCTATGTAAGTTTTGCTGGAGTTGCTATATCTTCTTCCTAATTTTGATTTTCAGATACATAATTCTGACAAAACCAATGCAGGTACTTGGTCACATTTGCTACCATATTTTAGCTGCTGGTCTTAATGGGTACATGGCTACTGTAACCAACCTGAAGAATCCTGCTGACAAGTGGCATTGTGGTGATGCCCCTTATCTGTAAGCTTCTTCTTTGAACTTTCTCAGATGCACCCTAAATTTCCCCTTTTAGAAGTTCCAAATATCTACATCCCCAAAAAATGGTTTACTCTGTTCACTGTTTCGTTACTGCAAGTAATGATGACTGTTCAGTGTTATGGTCTCCACTCCTAAATACCGTGGTAGAATTTTATCTTCTCATATTTATGTGGGAGGAAGGGCTATGTTAGGAGGATTTTCTTGGATTAGTATCATATGTTGCTGGGACTCTAATTTTCTCATAAGAAACTACTTCCCCTGGGTACTTTTTTCTTAAGTCGCAGCCCCACCCACACACATAGAGTATAGTGACTGCTACTGAATTTCATCAGTTCGAAGCTCAAGTGCCTGTTCATCCATCTTCATTCCAAACAAAGGAACCCTACCTGGAAGCTGGAAAAAGTGTTATTGCTAATAATTCATGCTTTTTGAATGAGGCGGTTCCCTGAGCCAGTATTTGGTCAGTCCATTCTCACTCGTATATCCTTATTAAAGTCTGAATTCCCTTGCTCTACAAGCCTTCTAATGCTACCCACCCCTTCCACTTTCCTCCCACGTAGGCAGAGAGAAAGAGGGGATGAAAGAGTGACCTAATTGCAGGCACTTATGGCCCTTTCTTTTTCCTTTTTAAGTTTTAATTCTTCTTTTCCTTTCCTTTCAGTCTTGTTCTTTTTTATTATAAATGTACTCTAGTCTCTTGTATTACTGCCAAAAAGGAATTCTAATAAGGATAGTCTGAAACTAATGCCCCGAAGTTTTGTCCAGTTATACACCCTATTCCTATGATTTTATGAGTTGGCTAAGAAACATCAAAATCGCAATAGCCTTAGCAATTTTACTACAAGATTTCTGGGGACTGGATCTGACCTATGGTTTTAGAAAGCAAATCCTGACAACCTTTTCACCACAAGTCAAGAAGCAGACCCATCGTGGATGTGGCCCATGAATATATTGGGAGATATATTCTAACTCGCTGTCATGGTTGGAAAAGCTTCATCTTCAGCACCATGGCCTGTTGTTAAAGAAGTATGTTGAATCATAAATTCAGTGGTCAAACAAGGAGATTGTTTCACTAGTAGATCGACTTGAGACTGAGGGCTCTAATTTTCATTCACGGTATGGGGAGACCAGGTTTCCCTAATAGAAAGAAGTTCAATAATATTTTCTGATGCTCTTTTTACCATTCATGCATCGATGAATTGATTGTGCAACCGACACAATATGCATTTCTTTTACCTTTTGTAGAGTCTAGATGAGAAAATTCAGGAATTAACGACTGCTGTGGTAAATGCAACTGAGAGTTGTGAAGCTTATCGGGCAAAATTGTTGAGTATTTTGAGAGAAATGGAGGAGCAGAAGCTGAGAATATCTTTGAAGGTACAGAGTACGAAGCTTGATCAAATAACTTGAGCTATAGAAGGCAGTTCAGATTCTTTGTATATATATACACAACCGGTGGAGAAACTTGTGACTCCCAAGTATCTCAAGCACTTTTTGCCTCTCAGGATTGCATGTGTTATTTTCTTGCTATGGAGGAAGGATTATAATGTGACAGTTTCCTTCTAAATATGGTGGAATTAGATCTGAGCTGAGAGGTGTATTTAGGTGAAGGGGAGTAACTAGGTGTTGTACATGTATGAACTGCTTTTGTATCCTGCTGCGCGGCCTTTTGTTCTTTATAAGTGTGGTATTGATTAATGACGAGGACTTGTATTATGTATATACATCTATAGGCATCAACCCGGTATTTTCTAAATTCTTGTGCAAGGAGGATAGGTCGAGAAACATGAAGTTACGTAACTCAAGTACAAATACGGCTTGCTCTTCATAATACCAGTACGAATGAAAACATACCACACTAGAGTGTTTTGTATTAGCTCATTTATAAGTAAGAGAAAATGATCCTTAATATATGAGCTTTGGTTTCAATTGATCCTTATATAATACATAAACATATGATGAAATGGTTGTTAGTATATTCCAAAAAGTGATGAATTTGACCCTAAACCATATAAAATAAAGATAGTTGTTACTTATAAATCGAGTCCTTAATATCTTCCTCCATCCACAACCTACTTAGCCTAAACGAAGATATACTAGATTTTTCATACTCCATTAAATGTATTCATCATAATATTGTAATTTTTTTAAAGTTTTACCCTTGCATCTAAAGTCCATTACACTTTCAAGTCAAGGTGACAATAAAAGATCAAATTAATCACTTTTTAAAATACATTATAAATCATTTTCATCATATTTATACCTTAAAGGACCAAATGGAATCAACATCCATACAATTAAGGACTGTTTGATAATTTCTCTTACAAGTAACGTGGAAAAGAACTACAAGTACATTAGTTTCAGTGGGGCCGTGTTGCAAAGTAAGAAAGCGAATTCGAAAAATAAGAGGGGCAATAGTGGAATTAGGAAACCACATTGAATCTCGTTTGAAATTCAAAAATGGTGCCGTTATGCAACGTGCAAGCGGTTCGGTATATAAAATGGGTCACTGAGACGCTCCGTCGGAGAAATCTTCACCAAAAAAACCAGAAGCATACACAGCAAGAAAAGAGATGGAGGCTGCTAAAAATGGTGGTAAGAGTGCATCGGCGATGGAGGCATTCGAGAAGCTGGAGAAGGTTGGGGAGGGTACCTACGGAAAGGTGTACAGAGCGAGAGATAGGGTTACTGGCAAGATCGTTGCACTCAAGAAGACCAGGCTTCCTGAGGACGAAGAAGGAGTCCCTCCCACTACTCTCCGCGAGATCTCGCTCCTGAGAATGCTCTCTAGGGATCCTCACATTGTCAGGTATCCCTCATACGCATTTCTCTTCTCTCCTTACTCAATTTCTCGCATTTCTATCCTCTGCCTAGGGTTTCATTTGTGTTTTTGCTTTGAATTGAGATTTCATTGCATCTTCATTTCTCTCTGATTTGGAGTTATATCTATTTCAATTAATTTGTCTATTTCAATGCATCTTGTGTTTTTGATACGATCTCCTATAATTGTACAATCAGGCTGATGGATGTTAAACAAGGGCAGAACAAAGAAGGAAAGACTGTTCTTTACTTGGTCTTTGAGTACATGGATACTGATGTCAAGAAGTTTATTCGTAGTTTCCGTGCGAAAGGAGAAAACATCCCCCCTAAAACTGTTAAGGTTTGTAGCCCTAAATGCTCGCTGCAGTATCACTTCTTTTAACACATTTATTACTCCGTAGTGTAATTAAATAATTCGGTTCTCTTTGAAACAGAGCTTGATGTACCAGCTCTGCAAAGGGGTTGCTTTCTGCCATGGCCATGGTGTGTTACACAGGTAAAACCAAAATTGTGCCTTTTCGTTTTACACAAAGTGTTTCATGGTTTGTTTTGTAACTTATTTAATTTGTTGCCATTTGTTGCTGCAGGGATCTGAAACCACACAATCTTCTGATGGACCGTAAGACTAATATGCTCAAATTAGCAGATTTTGGACTTGGCAGAGCTTATACTCTGCCCATCAAGAAGTACACGCATGAGGTAATTTCCCTATTCTGTTGCAGCAGCTATCATCATTCATCTATGCTTTATTTAGACCCCCCTGTATGTGAAAATATTCCCTTTTTCTTCAGATATTAACCCTGTGGTATAGAGCCCCTGAGGTTCTTCTTGGAGCTACTCATTACTCCACAGCAGTTGACATGTGGTCTGTTGGTTGTATATTTGGTAAAACTCCTATTCATCCTTCCTCTTCAAAATGATCTTTTCCACCTTTTAGGTTGTGTAATATACTAAACATGGAGTTATAATTGTTCTTTCTTTTGTGGTTCGTTTTCAACCTCAGCTGAACTAGTGACAAACCAAGCCCTCTTCCCAGGAGACTCTGAGCTGCAACAACTGCTTCACATTTTCAGGTTTGGAGCTAAAAATAACCTGCTTTGAGCTTTGTTCTTCACCTGTTCCACTATTCTAATCTTAACATAATTGTGGTGCAGATTGCTAGGTACTCCTAATGAAGAACTCTGGCCTGGGGTGAGCAGGTTAGTTAACTGGCATGAATACCCCCAATGGAAACCACAGCCACTCTCAACTGTTGTCCCTGGTCTAGATGAAGATGGGATTCACCTTCTCAGTGTAGGTTTTCTTTTTTTAACTTTTTGATGACTGCCTGGCTTGATTAGCTAGCCTGTCTAAGAGGATTTATGGTGAGTGGTTGATTTATGGTTTGTGAACAATTTGTGTTTGCAGGAGATGTTGCATTATGAGCCGTCTAAGAGGATTTCAGCAAAGAAAGCTATGGAGCATCGCTATTTTGATGATCTCGACAAAACTCCTCTCTGAAGTCAATTGCCTATCTGTAGAAGTTCAACTTGATAACTGCAAATCTCTTGTTATCCGAGATCAACAAAACCCGTCTAACCCCTGTGCAAGCTTTTATTGCTTTTCTCAAGCATCTTTTAAATAGTGGTATCAATTAGTAGGATGATGCGTTTCACCTTTAAACCTTGTCTTTCCATATCAACTGGATTTAATGTAAGCACAATTATGTGCAATGATACATTTTGCTATCACATTACTTGAGGTGTTTAGAATCTCTGTGCCTAGTTTATTTTTTCTTTGATCATCATCTCTAAGTGCCTTGTTCAGCCGAACGCAACTTAGAGATTACAAGATGTCATGTCCGCATCACCACTCCAAGAATGTCCTTGCTTTAGAGCAAGCAATCTGTGTTTGCCTGTGTCTTGTTATCTAACAGGGTTAAACTTTTAATTCCAGTTTTTGCAGGTTTCTATTTGTTAGGAGTCTGTGATTCGACAAAATAGAACACTGCACACGTCTCTGATATAAAAAAAATGAAGTCAAGCTACAAGCCACATGAAGAATGTTGTCCACAGAGTAAGCGACATTGAAGCCAATGCATAAGCCCAAAACATAATCACTGAACACTCGCTCTCACCAGCTCCAAATAATTGCGTTATGGTGCCTGCCAAGTGAAACAAGACATTGTGTCAACTCATCTAAGACTCTGTATTGAAACAGTCACATTTGCATTAACGCCACAAGTGGTCATTTTTATTCCAGACTTTTTCATTCCCCGTCATAAATTTTAAGGGCTAACAGGGAGAAGAAGAATCATGATAGCGACAAGCTTTGAAAAACAATTCGTCAAAGAGTAATTGTCTTGTCTCAAATTGTGGTCAGGCAAAAAAAAAAGAAATACGAAAAGGATAGGATAGTTAACTAGTTGAATGACATACCGATATTCATTGCTGGTGGAAGTGCAAATTGAAGTAAAAGCACAAATTGATATAACGGATCATGTTGCACCAAGCCCAAGTGGATTGCTCCTTTGACTACAATGATCCCAATCAGAGGTAGGGCAATGTATCTGACAACAATAATACCAGCAAGTAGGGATTTCTGAATCCCTGAACCCGTCAAACCCTTCAAAAGATTACCTCCCATGATCAGCGTTAGAAGTGGAATGGCTCCATCCCTGCAATCATTTCAACAAGTCAAACTGTCAAAGATGCTTTATGGATTACATTCATTGACGTGACACAAATACAATTAGATAATTAGCAACTGCAGACTACTACAATCTAATGTCACCATGCATTAAAAGAGATTTTGTGACATCCAGCATAGTTTCTGCAGCTAGAAAACATATCATATATGGCTGCATGATGATATTCAATATTGCATTTTATGCATGCACTCCCAAGTGGTAGCAGTTTATTTCTGGATTGATTCTCAAAAAATGAATTATTGTTAATAGTCTATTCACAGAGACTAGCAGTTGTGTCATACCCAAGTAAAATAGCTGAACTTTCGATCACACGTAGAGGAGCTACATCACCAATCATCGACTTCCTTATCTGAGGTACAAGTCCAACTATAAAACCTGCAATCTGTAAAAAACTGACCACTTGTCAGTTCACTGGTGCAAAGTTGAACAATGAGCCCTTAAATTTGCGTATTTATCCAGCAAGTAGATACTGGTGACCGCTAAAGTCTAGATGAACTATAAAATGCTAACATAAAATAGTCTTTACCCCAAAAAACAAATACCTAACCTATGTCATGCATCTCATTGTTTTTGGAACCACTTATTGACAGATGTTATCAATGACTCCAATGACGTGTCTGTGTGCTCATGCTGCTAATGCCTATAATGACTAAAGATTTTTAGAATTTAGAACACATTGAAAACCACCATACAAATTACGAACCTCCTATAAGTTAATGGTTGCCAAAATACAACCTCTCATAGGAAGAATTCTTTTAGGACAGAAAAAAAAGAAAGCCATTTTTCAGGGTGCATAGTTTTAAAACATGCCTTGTTATTACTCCTTAAAAAATAAGTTTGAAGTTTTGTGTCACTAATTAGTAGCAACTGCATGACCGAAGAGCTTCAAATGTGTTTTATTTTACACCTAACATATTAGAAGCACTGAAGTAGAATGAGGACAATTGTGCAATATAAGCAAGTTCAGGAAAAAGAACACCAATAGAACAATACCGCTCCAGTGGTAGACGGGGCCAATAACCTCTTCAGGTTGATCTTCCTTGAAAGATTTTCCATGTACTGCTTTAGCTTAGTCCCAGGGTGTACCTGTTACAAATCAATATCCAAAATTGATGCACTATTGTGTTTACTATGATGCATAAATAACTTATGGAAAGAAAAATAACCATGCTTAAATAGAGAGCATCTTCATATTTTGTGAAGATCCAACATTGAGGAAATTAATTGATGTGACAACTTCAATACTCCCTCCATTCCTATTTAGTTTTCAGGATAAGGTTTTGCACAACCCTTAGGAAAAATTAATTAAGAGTGTAATTTGACTAATATATCTCTTATTAATTTTTATCTATTTACCTGCCTCTTAATTCTAGAATAATTAATGCTAAGGGCAAATTTGGATTAAAATAATTAATTCTCTCTTGATTTTTTAAATTGACAAGTATTTTGGAACAACTATTTTTAGTATACATGACAACTAAAAAGGAACGGAGGGAGTACAAAATAAGTGAAATCTTGTTGGATCGGATTCTTAGAACACTCAACCAATCAAAACTGAGAGTGCATCATTTAAACTCAAAACCGAAGTGCACCATCTCAACCACCTACTACAGCATAATCTCAACACAAATGCAGAACATTAATGTTGCATAGCATAATGTGTCAGAGCTCATGTAATGACTCTTTTACAACAACTTCTGGCTATAAGGTTAACCCTATTTCACCATCTCCGTTTATCATTACCAGTCCTAGAGGGCCTACCTTTATGTTATTCGCATGCATCAGGTCAGTTTTCCTATTAACATCTTTTCCCTTACTTTTGCTAAGTAGTTCTTTTTCTGTATGTGGGGTAAGGGGTGGGATAGGACTCTGATTGTTGCATATCCTGGAGCATCTAGGATTGAGATGTGGAGCAATAATCTACCTGAGTTTTGTGATCAAATCTAGTGGAAGGAAGCCCAAGTTGTTCTGGTGGGGACTCGGATCCATTGAAGGCCTTCGATGGAAGTAGTGATTCTGTTGATGTCCCAAGTTGTGATATAGAGCCTTCTCTCGAAGATCTACTGGTGGAGGAATCATTAATCCCAACTTCCTTTGAGCTCTTACTTGAAGATATTCTCACGATATTATAGACATAAGACCATAGATAAATCGCTCCTACCTGAAGTAGAACAGTCACTGGGAAAGCATTAGATTTCATTTGCATCAAAAGACATGGTTTTTGCCAAAAAGGGAATTCATGTTTATACAAGTACTATGGTCATTTAATGTTGGAGACCCTTCTAATCATGCAATAAAATCCTTGAAACCAACTAAAGTAGTTAAGAGACACATACTGCCATCGAAAGTGAAGCATAGCCCATTCCATATGTGTGACAAACAGCAGGATCCCCAAAAGGGCTCCCTTTCTCTTTACAAACTGCTGGAATGATAATGAGAAGCATGTTGCCCAAGTTACCTGTCCATGCAAAGGAAAATGATTATTTTTTAGATAACTTGGATACTACAGAAGCAACTCATTGTTGTGTTGCTCAAACTCTCCAAAAATGTTGTCACACCCGTGTTGGATCCTTTAAAAGATGCACTTCTTTAGGCGGATCAGACATGCACCTGTCAGTTTTTTTAAAGACTCCGAGCAACATAGACTCATTGTACGAGAGAGCTCTTTTGTATCCTTGTTCGTCCTATTTCTACATGAATTACTTGAAAATAAGCTAGTTGATTTATTCCCATCTGTCTAAGCATTGATGGACAAAGTTACCGGTTACATCCACCGTTTGTAGGCGGTACAAGGTACGAGGTGAATTAGTCAAGGTGTGCGCAAATGGCACCATTCTATAAATAGAAAATGATAGGCTTTTTTCCCTTTGGCTAATCTTTTTCTTGGATACTGGAATTTTGTTATGCATGTCTTAAAAATCCATTAACAATATTTCCCAGACCTCCACGGCTGTTTCCTTTTCTGTTGAATACTCATAATGTGATTTGACCAGAAGAAAGCAGACATGCGCCAAAAGATCAACACAGTGACCAGGAATATTTTTCCAGACATCCAGAGGAATTCTTTTATTAAATTTTTCTCATTTCCAGGATCCAATGTACTTGTACCTAAAGAAAAAAGCTACCTACTCTAGAGATTACACAGTAACGAGGTACATCTACAATCTACCCCAACTGTCACATTCCGAGGTAAAGTTATTTTGCCTATCTCATTGGTTCTAAAAGTAATGCGAAAAATAATTGATCTGCTTGGACTTCCATCACCAGCACCATGATCTCACATTCCTTTCTCTGCTTAATTAAAGTAATATAGTACCACATCTGGAGCAAATACTCCAACCAACACACATTTTAAATGGAGCAATTCATATAAAATCTTGAGAGAATGACTCATACGAATTGCAGAGTAGCAGAATCATTAGGCTAGTCATACTACGTTGTTTATCAACTTTAACCTTGATGAGGAGATTCATATCAATTGAGTTGATAAGGTGCAAAAGAGATTCTCATAGCTCGGAATGGATTTGAAATCTCAACATTTTATTTTAGCAGAATATGGAAGGGTATCTAGTAAAACAGCCTATACCTCCCATTTGATTTAACCTAATTAAATATACAGAGTCACAGCAAGCTTCTCCGATCACAACCTTTATTGATTTTTCAATTAATTTAGTCTAAAACTTGGTTGTTACTAGTTTTATCCACATAGTTCCTGAGTATTATAAATTCTATCTCAGGACAGAACAACTTGTGCTATGCTGGTCTGGAAATCAGTCAGGTTCCTCATAACTAAAACAGATATTATAAAATGCGCTCAGAGCTAGCATCAACTATATCGTCATAATCACCAGAATTACAGTTATCTCCATCACTGAGGTTCTTGTTGGTTTTACATACCTGCAGCACAACAGCCAACGACCAGTCCACGTAGATGTTGAGGAGGCCTTGTAATTTGAAGGACTGCCCAACCAAGAATTGAACCAAAAATAAAAGTGAAGAGGATATTGAAAGGCATGAACCACCTACAATTGCAACTGAGTGAATACGAGAGACATATTTTTACAACACGAAGGGTAAGTGAATTAAATGGAAATGCAAACTCACAATTTTTTCAGGCTTTCATATGTGATTGTTTTGGCTAAGTTGCTGGAGACAAGGGCTGGATTGAATACAAAAAATACAATCTGTTTGCAGGAGAAGTATCAGCATTAAACAACAAATTATCAGAATGCTACCTCTTTAAGAAAAAAAGAAAAAAAAAAGTAATAAAAGACACTCATCATCTAGGCTAAAGTTTCACTTAGACAGGAGAGTCGATTGAGAAAAGCTAAAAGGTAGTTTAGATAGTCTCTGACTTGATACAGTTGACACATAACACAGGACGCCTTCTAGCTATGAACTGGCAGATATTGATGTAGTTGGTGCAATCAGTGAGAACACATTTGAAACCTCTGTAACAAAAGCTATAGTTGGTAATTAAGCATTTACGCTTGAGCATGTCGTTTGTCCCATTTTCACTTGTTATGTGATATGCGAAACAACAGAAAGCTTTTCCCTTTTATGTGACTACAGGAAACAACGGAATGCTTTTCTTAGAAACACTGTTCCTGTCAGAGTACACTTAAAAGTTGTAATTACTCCCGGAATTATTTTAGCAAAGGATGAGATAACAAAAATCTCTGGTCTTTCCAATACTGAAGATGCTTTATGTTTAACACTGAAAGGTTACGGAGATTTGTGGCATATAGTAGTTTGGGATACAGTTACTATTGGTATGGGCTCAAAGGGATAGACGGATGAAGCTTATATTTCAACACTATGAGTGTAAGATCATTTGTCTGACTATCTGAATATCCTAATCAACAATCAACTCTTAAAATGATTGTTCTATTAGTTAAATACTGCCAATTCCAAACCTTGAAACTTAATAAACTTTCTTTCTGTATCTAAAAGTGTTCAGATACTCTCCCAATGGATGTCCATGGAATCCTCATCAACATGCCAATCCGACTAGTCTAGGCTAATCAAACAGAGACGTTCCAGAGTAATTCTAGGTTGTGCTAATTCCCCCAAAATCTCAGCCCAAATTAAACTATTTTAGCTTTCGTTATGTCCAACAAATCAGTCTTTCTCTATCTGTGTGATGTGGTACAGGTTATCAGAAGTTAACATGAAGATATCCACCAACTACATAAAGTTATTAACCAACTGTAGTTTCAGGGAGTTATAATTTTGAAAGCAGCAACAAATAGCTAAAAGTCTCGGATGATATGCATGGTGCAACCAGAAAAGTGTAGATTTCGGAGTAAATTAAGCTTAAAATGAACGATATAAGTGTTTATCCTTCAAAGAGAACAAAGGTGCAGCCAACTGCAAATTTTGTCAATGATGTTGCACATAGACTGAAATTATCAACAATTTTATAACACCACGTATGAATAGGATTACCATATACTGTTTCCTTATGTTGCTAGAGGGAGTGAACCCCAATTTTATTAAGGATTAAGACAAACCACAAAAGTTAGCTAGAAACATTAGCAGTCATCTTTTTACCTTAAATTGGGGAACAAGAAAAAAAGTTGATAGCTCATTTAAGAAAATTCGATTCAACTGTCAATAGATGGTACAGAGGAATCAAGGAGTAGCGAAAGGAAAAAAAGAGCATTCGCTCACATTATTCAAATGCTTTCTTGCATCCTCTCCCAACAAGTCGATACGATCCAGAGCAAGTACTAATCCAAGTGCCGTAACCAAAAGCACTTTGAGGACCGGCATTGATGCAGCGATGAAGAGATCCAACAACCCCATCTCTCGAATCTCTTCTGGAAATTGTGAGATAGCGTGCGGAGTCCCCAATTCTATCCACAAAAAAATAAAAGCAAAATTTTACAGAGAAGCAAAAAAAAGGAGAGCACATGTGAGGAAGAATAAAATGTAAAGAGCGCAATAAAACAGTAAAGTTGATGTCTTTCCGTAGTTATTTATATATATTATAAGATAAAAGTAACCACCTATCCGATTATGAAAAGCGAAACCGGGAGAATCTTTGTAAATTTTCGTGAATCAAAAAGATAAGGATCGGAGTAGTCCTTTTCTGTTTTTTTCGTTTCTTTATGTGTTCAATTATAGGCAGCGGTGGATAGAGTGAGAGAACAGATAGGCATGACTAGGAATGGGAAAGGGGAGAAGAAAAGGACTGAGGAAGAGAAGAAAGAAAACAAAAAGAAGAGAGAGAGAAGAGGTAAGAGGTAAGAGGTAAGTGGGGAAAGCAGGTGATGAAAGAGATAAGTTGAAGAGATGAAGAAAAAAAAATGCAGAAACGCACGCATTAAACATAGGCGTACTAATGGGGGAATAAAACTTACTTACAATTGACAAGAGACTGCATGAGAGATTATAATTAATAGGTAAGTGGCGGATTTCTGTTTAAGCTTTCTTTTTTCAGCTCTATTTGAAATAGGAAGCAGAAGCAGACAACTACCCTCCCATCAAGGCAGGCAGGCAAGTATACAGTCGTGCTCTATTTTGCTTTTCCCACCTCTCCCTACTTTCCAAGAAACTAAGTACTCCATGGTATCAATTGGTTGGGCAGTAGTGAATAAGTTCAAATTTATAATTTAATATTTATATAATTGTGAATTATTATAGCAAAATTGAGTAACCGAAGGGAAGAAAAAAAAGGTTATTTTCTTGTGCAATTCCGTGATGCACTGTATGTTAATTAAGGACCCCGCCACGGGCTTTTTCTGCTTGTTTTCCGTGACGTCTCTATCAATCATGATTTTCTTCGTGCAGTTTTATTTTGACTCGTACAGTTGATTATGTTATTTTTGTGCCAACTG
>JACEIK010000700.1:76794-97354 GCA_018107945.1 Datura stramonium
TGGAAACATAATATTTGTGCTAGCCGCTTAACTCCATTTTAATTTAATATGGAAAAAATTCACCTTACAAATATAATTTTTACATTATTTTTTAATTTTTTGAATTTATGCCATCTTTGATAGTCTTATCAGATAAAATTCTAGCACGCATTACAATTTACATTTGATTATGTATTTACAACAATGAACTTTGAAAGTCATTCTAATAGTGTAATCTGTAATGTATGAAGGGGGTGAGTTTGGGAGGCAGAATTTGAATTTTAAATATAATTTAGTCGGTTTCCCTCATAATTTACTACTACTAGTTCAACCCTAACGATTTTCGATTGGGAAAAATGTCGAGATTTGATTACCCAACACTCCCCCGTCAAGACATCATCGCTGTGTTAGCCGAAGCTCAAATAGCCTCCGTCTCCGACGAAGATCTCCTCAAACCCACTCTCGACTTTGTCACCAAACTCTACTCCAGCATTCTTCTCCATATCGACACTCTCCAGTACACTACATCTCCCTTCCGTTTCTTTTCTATTTTTTTTTTGTTTTGGGGGGGGCAAAAACCCTGCCTTTACTTCTCTCAATCATTTTTTTCTTCTTCTGATTTTTGGAATTCTTTTTTCGCTAGGGATGATCATGACCAGGTGGATTTTTCGGCTCTGGAGCACCTTGAGAACCCCGACCTTCATGTTGACTCTTTTCGGACCATTAATTTGTTTCATAAGATAAGGGAGATGTTGTCTGCTTTGGATTGTCCCGAGATATTTACTCTCAGGGATTTGATCAAGCCTGAGCCTGAGCGCACCAGGTTCTTTGTCGGAGCCATCCTCAATTTTTGTCTTCACAGGTCAATTTCTGTGTCTCTGGCATTGATTTTTAGAATGTCTTAGCTTTTAATAGTTGGCGGACTAAAGAATCCCTTCTCTTTCTTAGGATGGTTTTAGTTGAAACAAGTGCCTCTGCCTTTTTATGCGACCTAAATACCATTCCATCTGACAGATTGTACGATGTTGGTTTAGATTGGGTTTGATGTTTCAAGGGTGATTAACCACAATTCCTTTCTTTGCAACCAACATTGGTTACAAAGTGATTGAATCGTGCATACTGATCCCCACTTTGTTCAAAGCAATTAAATGATACAGCTATCAAGTAATTAGACTTGTCCAAAAAAAAAGATACACAGAGGACCATTAATAACAGTATGTCCCAAATTTGCAACTTTATCTCAAACTGAGAGTGCAACAGTAATATATTATTCATCCATGTGGATATACCAACAAACCCCATTATTGTCTTCTCTACAAGAAGAAATATAAATTAGATTATACTTGCTACTCAGTTGCTTAGCTCTGTAGATACTTTTGTGTTTACAGAGGAGCTGCAATTCCCAATGGGCCAGTGTCTGTCTTTGTTAACTGAGGCAAACATATCTGTGTTGTTTATCTGCAGCATCTGGTTAAGTAATGGGAGATTAGATGGACAGTCATATTTTACTATCTCAATCGTCAACCTGCAAAGAGATAAAAAAAAAAACTTAGACAAACTTTGTCTTTCCAGTTTACACAATTTTGGCACACCGCCAATGGACCAGTTGCTGTCTTTGTTTACTGAGGCAAACACATATGTTTTATCTTGCATCTGCTTAAGTAACAGAAGACTTTGATGAACAATCATTGTTCACCATCTAATTCTTCAACCTGCAAAGAGATCAAAAACTTGGCCAAACTTTGTCTTTCTAGATTACATAAGCTTGGCTAGAAAATATGCTTCTCTGTTTGTTCTGACAAATAAAAATACTTTGCACAACAAATTGCTTCCAATTGATATCTGGAATTGAGAACTTTACTGGCTTTTGCCTGATATTTTCTGTTCTTCTGTCTTTTAGCTGAATTATAAAACAAAGTGTTGCTCATTTTTTCTCTTTAATATGTCCTTGACCAATTTAGGGACACTAAATTAAATGCTATAAGACCGATTGTGGAAGATCTGACTCTCATTGATGAACAACGGCTAGCTCTGGAGGCTAGAATATCTCAGGTATCTGAAGTAGTAAAAAACATTTTGACTGGAAGCTTCTTTTGCAAAGTTTCTCTCGAGTTACTTACATTGTGCCTCACAGTTAAATGGAGAGATTGCAGAACAAAATGAATCAAGGGAAAGGGAGATGCCTCTGGTTCAAGAAATAGATTCTAATGTGAAGGAACTGAGGCAAACAATTTCTGGTCTTAACAATCACCAAATGTCCTTGAAGGCCTCAATAAGAAAACTGAAGGAGAGGGCTAAAGAGATGGATGAAAAGGTCAGATGTTTGGCTTGTTTCTCCTTCTAATGTCATATTTGTTTCATGAATTGCTAATAACACTGGATTATCTGTCTGACGAAGAATACTTGCCATATGTTTATAAGAAATTGTGATGGTGTTGGCTTTCTTTAGGTCCTATGTTTCTAGGGATCTTCTTAGTCCAGTCAAAGATTTGTATGCTAGAGATTTATGTCGGTAGAAAATATAAAGAACTGTTGAGTATTCTCGAGCACAATTGGTTGCTCGCAACTTGAACTTATTATTACAAAGTAAGGACCAACTTCAGTCTTACTCTTCTTGGCACTCTTTTTTTTATTTCACTCACACTCTTGCAACTTTGTTTGTTGCTTTCTCTTATTTCTCACTTGATGACTCACTTTTTGCTTGCTTTCTTGCTTACTCGAGCACACATACATCTCAAATGACCACCTCTATTTATAGGTGGCGATGGAAGAATTTAGTTATGTATCGCCAGATGCTTGTACCAAGTAACTTTACCTACCAAGGTTTAGACACATTGGAAGAGATCACCTAGTGCTTTGTTGGGATTCGAATCCTGATCTTTCATCATTTTGTCACCCGCTTTATTGATTGCTAGGCCACACCCTTGGATGTGGTTGCTGTTTATAGCATATTATTCAATACAAGCTAGATCATAGTTTCTTTGTCACTGTATTTGAGAATTTAGTAATTTTTCCTCTCATCTACATCTTTGAATACTCATCTAGGAGTCATGCCGGTTTCAAAAAGATATTTTTGTTATGAACTAATATACCATTTGCATTTGATCTCCTTCCAGATTTCTAATGCAGACTTTGCATTGGTACAAGCTGTTCATGACAATGCCAATTTACGTTCTAAGATTGTCCAATCACCAGATAAGCTTCAGGTATGAGTTATTATTGATCATTGAGCTGGTTTTAAAAGAGCATGCGTCAACTATGTGTTCTAGATATCTTGTGCAGAGGTGTGGTTTGTTCAAGGGTGCTATGACATTTAGCATGCTGGTATATTAATATTGAACACTATTACAAATATGACTCTGATTTTCATGCTGAAACTGAGTATCTAATCTGGATTTGTTACATCTTGTTTTGCTTTGACGAACCTATGGCATATCTGCCTGTGTCTTTTATTCTTTTCTGCTTGTCTAGATTGAAATGGACTGTGCGCCACTAGCTAAGGTTCATGGTTAAAATATTCTGAAAGATCAAGGTTGAAATTGTTAAGCAGTAGACTTTGTTTCAGTATAAAATAAATCAAGTTTTCTTGAATATTTGAAGCTCTAGTTTAGTAGCTAAGCTTTTTCTAAGAAGTGCTAAGATTCTTGATCTTTATTTGCTAAAGCAATATCACTTTGTTCTTTGCTGTATGAGATGTGGTTCCAGTTTCTATAAGTTGAGATTCTTCTTTTAGCTAGATCATTTCAGATTCTGTTGGCAAAATTAATGGCAGTTTTTCCGCACTTGCTCCTCTAACATCAGGTTACTACAGCTTTTTCCACGTTTCACGTGTTATTTTTTGACTATTGAAATTTGTAGAGAGCACTGGAGGAAAAGAAATCATTTCAAGCTGAGATAAGGAATGCTGAAAGAGCAGCAATGCAGTCTTTTCAAAATAAAACTGCAATTCTTGAGGTTTATACAAAGGTACTTCACAGGGTTTATCCAATACAACCTTCCTACTATCTTTTCAACTCATAAATTGCATCTAGACACTTATTTATGCTTAATAAATGCGATACATGTGGGTGGAAATTACCTTTTGAAACCAATCCTAGAAAATCCTCTTGCTTGGTGTTCTCGGTGATTTTGGGAAAATCTAAAAATTTCATGGCTAAACATGTTAATACAAACATTAATGGAGTATAATCAACTCAAAACCTTGTTAGAAACTCGCCTTAGCGGGTACAAATCATCCTTGGCAGAAATGCCCCTCAAAAGCACTCAAGGGCTTCAAGAAATTGTGCAATATTTCTCTCACCCTGATGGTTGGCTGGTATTTCTAGACCTGGGCACTGAGCATGCCTCTCGTGACGTACTCTCAATCGCGTGCTAAGTCCTAGGCCACATCCCCCTTCGCTCGTGTCGCACACCTCACCGCTCGCGAGCTTTCCTTTTCCAACCCAGACTGCAAGTCATGAGGGGCTCGTGGCCTTCCTTACATTTCTGTTTCTGGCGTTAAACTCCCAGGTCCTTCATGCGATAGTTCTCGCCATGCGAGGTCATCTTGAGCAGCTCTTAAGGCTTTCCCAGGCATCCCCTACAATGCAAGACCTGGTGGTGCGAGCTAGGTCTGATATCCAATTCTTATCTTCTTTGTTTCTAACTTTGCTCTTTCACATCTTTAAGTCATTATACAATGTCCATACACTTTCAAACCATAATGTGCATATATTTTCAATCTTTCAAAGCATTATTTGCAAAAATGATCATGTTAGCATGCAAAACAATGTTTTAGCACTTGATAAATTTTCAATTAACATTAAATATTTCGAAAATTTCTGAGGTGCTATATCTTCTTTTCTTGAAGTCCGTTAAAAAAGTACTTGTTGGTTTAAGGGTATAGTTGGTACTTCATGTAAAGATATCGCACTCGAGTCTAACTCAACCCCAAAAGCTAGCTCACGTGGGGAAGATTACTCGAGTCCATATAAGCAAACCACCAGTTTATTTCCCAATCAATGTGGGACTCTAACCCACTCTAACAACCCCATTCAGACCCAGGCCCAACTGGATCGTGGAACAGGAGCCCAAACAGGGATGGACCTAGCTCTAGTCTAATATCATGTAAAGATATGACAACCACACCTAACTTAATCCCAAAAGCTAGTTCACGAGGGGAGGATTGCCCAAGTCCATATAAGCAAACCACTTGTCCGTTCTCCAACCAATGTAGAACTCTAACCCACTCTAACACTTCAGGTGTATTTAGATGATGTCGCAAAGGTCTTCTCTTGTTTATTGGACTCCACGGCTAGTCAAATTAAGATACAAATTGAAATTGCGTAGTAATTAGGTAAAAGAAATCTTGCGGGTGATATGTAAAAAGTGGAATGGTGTACTAGTCTCTTATTTTTGTGATTTACTCTTTGCATGAGTGACTCTTGAGTCATGACATGCCCCTTTGCACAAATGCGGTACTTGGCTAGGAAGAAACATCCTATTTGGTGATATCACCCTTTTCAACATTAGCATGAGTAGAAGGCCACAAGTATTTAGTTATGTGTCCAATTGATTGGATAATTATGTATTAGGTCTTTGCAACTTACCAAATGAGGTAAGAATATTTGACTGACATGTGTGGACAGTTTGCAGCTGGACATCTCATAAGCTAGTTCTTGATAAAGGGAAATAGGAAATTATGGAAGAAAGAATTTGAGTGAATGTACCTCTAATCAAATTTTCTCATTCTGAAGAAGAGTTGGCTGGGATGATTAGAACTGAAATTTTGTCATGTATGCTTGCATGTAAAAGCTATTACCTTCATACCAATTGCACTGAAATTGTTCATATGTACACCTTTGAGTGGAAGTGCTTGATGACATTCTCTCTCATTTTATTTTTCCTTGTTTTTCTTAATTATTGTTAAATTGTGTCTCTTTAATGTCAGGCTTACAAGAAAATGTCCAAGAACTTCAATCAGATGCAGGCTATACAGGAGCAGGTTCTCATGCATGTCTTGTTTTGAGATAAAATTTGTCATACTGCATTTCTAGTGGACACCTCTTAATTTCTCATGATAAATTATTTTACCTGAATGCTTACTATTGTATTGGAAACAAGTGAAAGATAATTAGAATAAGGAAAAGAAATGATTTATGAATAGCTAACATATTTGTTTATTAAGATAACAAGGAACAAAAACCCGCAAGGGTGGCTGAGTTGGTTGAGTATCGGTTGAGTATCGGTTGAGTATGGGATCTTCCAGGGGTCTCAGGTTCAAAACTCCCTGCATGTTTTCTCGGTCGAGTCGACACACGGGGCTTGCCAAGTGTGTTTTGTCTTTCTTGTGTGGTTTGCAAGTTATTACACAGGAGTGAGATTTATCCTGTGTGCACCCGAAGGGTAGCTGCTATGGTTTCCCTTATCATAAAGAAAAAAGATAACGAGGAACAAAATAACGTAAAGGGTGTTCGAGTGACTTGATGAAGAAACAGTCATTTGAAGTGGAAGGAAGGAAAATTTACTTGCGAAAATCTAGTTAAAAAATCTCATTTATATTTGTGAAAAGGAGAGACAGAGGGGAATTAGACGCATGATTGACACAAACATAACTAAATGAAATGTGGCTATCTAAAGAGAGTGGTGATTAGAGATCTTAGAATAACATTAAGATTAAAATTATAACATGATTTTTGAAAGAAGTAAATAAGAACATGTCTCTGATGATGCTGAGAAATAGATACGGACTATTTATATATTCAATTCTATGTATAAAGACTTGAATTAAGTCCTTAGGCACGTATAAGATATCCGTGCATTCATCTTAAATTTTGTCAAAATATATTCTGAATCTCAGTTGACGACATGGAGCTATCCTAATTTCACATAAACATGTGCCACTTAAAAATGTTTTATAGCAGTTGTGAGTAATTCTCAATGTTATTGCAATCTCATTTTAGTTGTATATTGGTTTTTTCTTCTTATCATTAAAAAAGAGGAAAATAACAACTGAGTGTAAGGATCATGAAGTGCACTTTAAAGTTGTGAGAGGTCACTTGCCACAGGCCATGGTTGTCTAGAATTCACTAATTTTCTCCTGGATAGTAGTCATTCTAAGCAAAGCAATCATGAATGCGTTTATATTTTGCTAAATTATATGAATGCTACTGGCAGGTTAATTCAACTAAATCTGTTGAGAAAGATGTTAAGGTTCTCAAACTAAAACTGAGTGACGAGGAAGTACTGGAAAAATCCCTTGAAGCTAAACTTGTTGAAAGGCAAGGAAAAGGTAGCCTTAGCTGTTTTTATTTCGTTCATTTGTAGTTTCCTCTTACCTCCTGTGCTAATATTATATTATATCCAGCGGACCAGTTAGAAGAATTAAGAAAGCAATTAGAGAAAGAAAGAGATCTTAGTCGTGAGGAGGCTGCCAAAGCATTGAAAAATGTAAAGTTGGAAGTGGAATCAAGGAGGCATGGTCTTGAAGCAAGGCAAAATGACTTGGAAAGTGTACTTGCAGAGGTACTGTTATCATGTCTTGATTTACTAAAACAGTATATCTTGTTCGGGTTTGCTCCTTACTAAAAGATCACCTCTTCCATTAGGTGGATGCAATAAATGAAAAAATTAACTCAGTAATGGAGTCTGGAGCATCTAAATGCCAAGAATTGGGCCGTAATTGCGAAGAAGTCGTAGCAGAGGTACAATTATCTCACCATCTATGTTCTACATATCTATCTTGGTAAGTCAAACGGGGATTCAAACAAAGGGGAGCTAATATAATTGAGGCCTAGTTGGCCAATGCTACGTTAATCTTTGTTACTATTATTTGGATCAGTCTCTCTCTCTCTCTCTTATTTTTTTCCTCTTGACGCTCTCCCTCTGAGTCCATAATAGACACACTATAAGGGGTCGTTTGGTAGAAGGTATTAGAGAAAATAATGCATGTATTGGTTTCGGTATTATTAGTTTCTTGTTTGGTACACTTTTTCAAATCATGTATACGCCCTATTTGGTATTATCATATGTATAACTAATACATAGCAATACCAAGATTATTAATGCATGTATAGCATGGTTAAGGACACAATTGTCACTGAAAATGTACAAAGCTAAAGAATGTGGAGGATATTTTTGTAAACAAATAATTTTTTAGAAATTATACAATGCATGTTATTTTTACTAGACCAAACCAAATAGTGGATAAAAGTAATGCCAGCATAGTTAATCCCGGCATTATTAATCCCATTGTTAATATTATACCCAATCAAGCATGAGTTATACACCTTACAAGACGACCCCTAAGCAGATCACAGGAAGGTTAACTATGCAAAAGTGCTAATTTGGTTGAAAAGAATAGGACTTCTAACTCCAAGCCTACTTGGCTATGTGTTTTGTGCAACTTCTATTTCTTGTTATGTTTCCTCTGATATTGTTGGTTTACAATGCCGCACTGCAGCTTCTGATTGCCTAACTCAGAAAGCAAATATAGCAAGTGTGTTTTTTGCCACAGTAATAGATATCTAGAAGCAATAGAACCACATTATATCGCCTTCTTAATCTTGTTTGATTGCTTAAACTTGCTCTTATGTCAGTTTTATCGCCACTCAAACTCAATCAGAGACTTGCTACCGTACATTGAAGCAGACCAGACAGTTGTTGAGAAAAGGAGTTGATCTTTAATTGTATCATTATAGTGAAGTCGCCTTTCTACAGAAACAATTTGGAAAGAGCAGGAAGAACCTTCATGACTCAGATTAAGATCCGCAAAATGCAAGGACTGAAGACCTAAACCAAAAGGAATCACACGTACATACTATATTAGCTTGCCTGGTGAGGCATGGGTTGTTGCTCAATTTGATTTCTGATACAATTATGTCTACAGTTTGTCTATAGTTTGATTGCCAATGTATAAGGCATACAAAGTGTAGTCATATTTTGTGAAATAGACATAATATATTCTCTTGAATTGTTATTTTCACAGTTGACCTTCTAAACTTTCATAATTGAAGATAATCTTAACTTTTAGGAAATTAGAAATAATTAATCTTGTCATAAAATCAATTCAATCTTTGTGTTCGATCCATGACTTTGGCCCATACTATGCACAAGCCTTGAAGGTGAATTCTCTCTTTTATTTTCATTTTCTCTTGTCAAAATTCCTTAAAAAGGAAAATATTAGTAGAAGATTTGGAACAGTGAATGTGTTTTGCCCTCGTGACCAGCCTCACTTTATGTCAATATTTGATTGAATACTCCACTACGTTTAATATCGTAAAAACTTTTAAAATTGAACCAAAATATTTATAACATACCAAAATGATCATTATTAAAATATTATGATCTTTTATATATCACGTCTTTATAAGGAAATATCATTTAAGGTGTGTTCAATAATTTTCATGAAAAATAAGTGATTTTCTTACTTATTTTATATCGATTAATATAAGGAGAAAATATTATTCCAAGACAATTTAGATATAATCTGGGAAAATACTATGATCTTGGACTCTGACCCATGTTCTAACCTAATACAAGACTTGAGCCCCCACTTGACATCGACCCAAGACCCTACCCCGTACCAACCCTGACCCCAATCAAAGACATGGTCCCGATGTTGACTCGAGATTCGAGACCGAGACTGCAATCTAAACCCCGATACCCAGCCCTAAGATCGATCCCGAGGCCCAAGATCCAAACCAAGCACAACCCTTACCTAAGACCTGGCCCTGGCCTCAACATCGAGACTTAATACCTTACTCAAACCCCAAACCCAACCCTCAAACCTACCTCAAGACTTGACCTTAAGACTGAAATACTGCCCTGAGACCCCATCCACGACCCTAATCTCGAGATTCAAAATTCGACCCCAAGATCTAATATGCAACCCTAACTCGACCTTTACCCGAGACTCAAAATCGAGACCTGAGACCCTACCCCAGCCCTAACCCTCAAACTCCATCTCGAGACTCGAACTTAAGACCGAGACCAAGATACTGACTCGAGACCTGACCCCCACATGAATCGATAACTTGGCCGAGTCTAGAATCGAGGTCGGTAGCTTGGTCTTGTGTTAATACGGTGTTGGGTCTCAAGTCGCGGCCGAGGTTGGGTCAAAGTTTAGAGTCAAGATCGGGTTCGAACGCCATATTTCAGGTTAGGGTCAAACTAGGCTCGAAGTTAAAAGTGAGGCCGATCTTGGTTCCTTCAATCCCAGGTCGAGTCTTAAGTCGATCGGGGGTAAGGTGAGTCACATTACGTGGCAGGAGGTCAAAAGGCTAGGGGTCAAGGGTGTTTGTGTGAATTAACCGGTAAAGGTGGGAATTAATGAAGCTGAAAGAGAATTTAGAAAAATAATTTTCCTATTAAATTTGTTTAGAATATATTTTTAAAAATATTTAAACCCATGGAACACACCACAAAACTAAAATGAAAGTATTGAAATAAAAGAATTTTCAAAGGTAACCGTGATTGTCCATGTGTTAAACGGTTATTGGTTTTAATCTACTAAATCGCAGAAGCAAAGGTAACCGTGGGCTCTCTCTCTCACACACACACAGAGACCGGCGTAATGACGTTATAGAGTTCAGACGAGATAAACATGCAGCATCAAACTTTCCTCAGCTTTCACAAAAATCCACCTCTTCTACTTTCCTTGTTTAATTCACTTCCTTCTTAAATACTCCTACATTACCCCCCCTTTTATTTTTTTTTCGCATTTGGCATTAATAGTATTAACTCTTTTCTTTTTTCGGTCATTCCGATTTATTCGCCATTATACACTTGTACCTTCTCCTTAATCTCCGTCTGAAACCCAACCCTAGACGCCAATTTTGAGACCCTATCAAGCTCTGGCCTTCATCCAGGTATGTGTTCTCTCCCCTACATTTACGCCCTTATGTACATGGACATGATTCCTTTTTCCTTTTTTTTTTCTCCCCTTCTCCTCTTCTTTCTGTTTATTTACTCTATATATGCAACAAGTTCTGCCTCTTCTCCGTTTCTGTTGATCGGTGGCACTTTGTTCCTTCTCGTGGTTAGTATGCTGGAAAAAAAAGCGAGCAAGTTTCTTTTCCCCCTTTTTCTTGTTTTTTAAATTTTTGGGTTATCTTTTCCGCAAATCGTATTAGACGAAACTAGGGTTGTGTTGCGGAACCCAGTGTAGTTCTTTTGAGTTCTCCTTTGTTCTCTTTGATTTATTTGTTCGTCGTTGTTTCTGTTTTTATAAAAAAATTATCAAGAACATAATTTCTGCTTTTCTTTAGAGCTGTATGCTAGAATGTGAATTTTGATACACATGGTATGCTGCATGCCAATTAATTTTCAGAATGGATAAGAGTGACGTAGAGATGGAGGATGCTAAAAGGAAGGTCCATGATGTCGACAATACTGTCGTAGAGTCAAAAACTAATAAGCTCGATTCCAGCTTGAAACCTGAAGGTGCTGCTGTTGCTGACCAACAGTCTACCGAGTCACTGGTGGAGTGCCAAGACAGTGTTAAAACAGAGGCAGAAGACCAAAATAACCACTCTGAGAGTGGGGTTAAGAGCCCAATGCCTGTTGAAAATGGGAACGGAGAGCAGAAAAGTAATGCGGTGGAAGGTGAAAGCAATGTTAACGATGAGACAATGGGCCAGACTAATTCAAAGGGTGCAGTAGAGGACCAGAGGAATGCTGCAAGTGACACAGCGAACCAAAGTGACACCACGGGCCAGCCAGAGACTCAAGGCAACACTGTAGGTGATGACCAAAACAATGGTACAGGTGGAACAGAAGGAGAAACCAAAATTGAGAAAAAAGAAGGGGATCTTGATGCAGATGTGGCCGTGAAGAAGGAAGAACCTATTGGAAATAGTGCGCACCATGATACTGGAGATGTAAACGTGCAGATACACAAGGAGCTACCTGCTAATGAAGTAGGTGAGAGTGGAGAAGAGGTGAAGGAAGTTCATCAGGCTGAGAACTCGATCCAAGATGTTCATCAAAATGGGAATGATATGATGGTTGATGAACAGAAGAAAGTGGAACATGAAACTGATACTGCAAGTGTTATCGCCGATTGTGATGCTAGATCGAATGAGTTGTCAGAGACAAAAGCTGATGCTAAGAATACTGCTATTGCAAAGATGCCCGAGCCAGCCACTCCAAATTTAACTGCAAAAGCTGAACAGCATACTGGGGAAGCATCAAATAAAATCTTTGATGAATCAAAGGTAACTTGTGCTGATATTCCCCCGTGGAAGGGTTTAGATTTTATGCCCATTACTTTGTGTTTCTAAATTGATCGATTATCTGCTAAAACTGTAGATGGCTGTTGATGAGGATGAAGATGAGGATTGGAATGATGATGGATCACCAGAGGATCAAGCAGCATTTATGAGAGAACTTGAAATTTTTTACAGGGAGAGAGCGATGGAATTTAAACCACCTAGGTTTTATGGGCATCCTCTTAATTGCCTGAAGTAAGTGTCCGATGTTTGCCAATTGCACAGATCTTTCATTTTGTTTCAGGTACATATAGATTCTTACCATGAAATTGGCTGATAGGTTGTGGAGATCTGTGATCAGATTGGGTGGCTATGATCGGGTAGGTGTTTGTTTCTTAACTTGTATGTGAAAATATTTTATTTGTGTTATACGAGTTTATAGAGTCCCTTATTTGACAATTTAAGTGTTTTTTTACTTCAAAAACAGACCCACCCTGGCCAACATGGTACAAGAGCTTGGTTGAGTGTTAATGTCAAGTCTTACTGCCCCCTACCTATCACAAAAATATTTCAATGTGCTTAGTCCATGATAAAGAATCAGGATGTGGGACGGTGCTGTAAACCTAAACGAAATGAACAAAAGTGTCCCCTTTCCAGCAGTTTAACTTCTTGCATGAGGTGGTTCACCCAATCTTAAAGAATACACTGTTCATACTTTAGTTGGTTTCAGTGGAAAGGTTGCGGTTGTGTATTTTTCTTCTGCTGCTAGATTGACTAATTAATGATTTGTGTTCATATATTGTGCTGCTGAGAGATGAATTTCGTGTTATTGACTCACCGTCATATGCTATTTTGTGATGGTCTAGTATTAAATTGATTTAATTAATTAGGTTACTGGATCCAAGTTGTGGCGGCAAGTTGGCGAGTCGTTTAATCCCCCCAAGTAAGCATCTAAATCTAATAATCTATTTCATTATGAGCGTTAAACTTAGAGCATGAATCTTCCACCCATACAATGAAAAATGTAGCTCTACCTTTTCAAATGTCAAGTTGTCCCGTGTATGAAATGGAGATAAGGCATTGATGATTGCAAACAATTTCTCTGTATATCTGGTTTCAGTTCAACCCATGTACTGTTTTGTTCAGAATAGAAATATGCACAGTTACCAGTTTAAAAAAAATGATTGCAAACATTTTATTTCTATTTGCAAGTGATATAAGTATTGTGCATCTAAAGTTTAAGGTACTCGGCTGAGGATTATTTATGAGATCTAATTCAGGAAAGTAACATTCGTGCACCAGCGCATGATATGGAAGTAGAGGCTAAATTTAATAATCTAGAATGATGATTTACAGTTTTTAAAGACAGGTCTTGTAGGCCCTGTAGGCAAGGATAGAGAACTCAGGTCAAGAATTGGGACGAGCTCAATACAGAGTAATGCTGGAAAAATGTGTCCTTTTGTTTGTTTATTTTGGAGAGCAGGGTGGTGCAGTTCACACAGAATTGTGTAAAGTCACTAATGATGCTGCTTTTGTAGTGTCAGTGTAGCTGAAGTCCCCTAGAAATCTATTGAGGGGGCTGGGTTATTCGTTAGGTCTTACTTTGGGGCTTTTTTTATTATTTGTTTGTTCAGACTTATTCTGTTTATCCCCTTTTAGCTTAATATACAATAATTAGGAGTAACACATTATATAAAATCAGAATGCTTAGACTTTTTCTTATAAATAGAACTAGAATCATCTTTTAAATTATTCAATCTTTATTTTATTTGGTAAGTAGCGATGTTTTATAATTGTTGTAAAGCTCTGTCAGCCACGGAAGCACTGGAAAATGCCATGAAAGCTTCAAAGGAAGCTTTGATTGCTCTAAGAGGGGTGGAAAAGCAGCGGGAAACTGTTTCTAGGGGGTTACCAACCTCATGTGAGAGCCAGATATCCATGGGCTCCTCCCAGCAGCCTGTTTCAGTTCAGGGCAGTAAAATGTACCTGAGGGGAGCAGCTGCGAACAAGTTGGGCAGGCTGGTATAGTCAGTGATGCTAGTGGGAAGGTTAAAAAAGGGGGTCAAAATATGAATATAAGGGTGGGGAATGATTCTAATTGTCGATCAAGGCAGTGGATTGTGAATCCACCATGCGCGGGTTCAATTCCCATCGTTCGCCCATGATTCTTATCAAATTTTTTTTAAATAAATGATTGGCTGCAAAGGGATTTTTCTTGGTAAAGTAATTAAATTATATTAGAAAGGCATCAAGCAGATGCATAATTACAAAAGATGCAAGGTAGAGCTTTTGGACAGTATCCAGAAGCCAAAAAGGTGGGCAAAAACCTGAATAAACAGCTAGGAACCTATGCTCCCTTGAGAACTCTGTTAGATAAGAGTTAGGGAGCTTACAAAATTCAGAAAGCTATCAACACTGTTTACAGGGGTGAGGGAGAGCCAGCTAAAATGGCTAATTAAACAAAAACCTCTCAGGGTGCTGGTAGGAGTTGACTTTCCATCAAAACATCTGTTGTTCCTCTCTTTCCAGATACACCAGAAGATGGCTGCTGGTATCATGTTCCAGGTTCTTTTGATGGATTTGTCAACTCTCCATGAAATCCAGCTATTAAAAGCATCTTTGATGGATAATGGCATGACCCAGTTGAGGCTAAATAGTGACAGGAAGAGGTGCCGGATAGCAGCAGCAACTGGACGATGCAAAAATAGGTGATTCACAGTCTCATTGGCTTGGTGACAGAGATAGCATCTGTTGGTGAGAATTATCCCTCTTTTTCTAAGGTTGTACTGGGATTTTTTTAGTGAATGAGGAGGGAGCAAAACTGCTCCGAACTAATCCAGGTCCTACAACAAAGGAGACATTGGCTGGAACATTAAAAAATAACCCTGTTTCAATGTTAAATCAACAACTGATTGAGTTTTCTGGGGTGATTGAGTTTTCTGGGGATTTGGGTAGATGGGGTGGGGTTGGGGTTTTGGGGTGCCACGTGAGGAGTGTGTAGATGAATGGTTGAGGGGGATGAGGAAGATAATCCTCAACCACTAGTAATCATGAGCATGGGGTTTCGGGCAAAAGTGGAGAAGCTGGATCAAATTTTGCATATCTACGATTATATTGTCGGCAGTCGTGAAAGGAGCCCTTATGGAATTTTTTGGCATCTCAAGAGGATTAAGACACGAAATCCATTGTCATCTATGTTGTTCATATTGGTTATGGAAGCTTTGAGTAGAATGATGGGTAGAGAAGTAGTAGGGGGTATTTAAGGGGCTTCTCCATTGCGTATGGAGGCGTCATCATAGTTGCACATCGTTTATTTGCAGATGACACCCTTATTTTTAGTGATGCGTACAGGAACCAATTGGATGCTTTGAAACAAGTGCTTATTTGGTTTTGGGCAGTTTTTGGTCTCAAGATCAACTTAAGGAAGTGCGAGATTATACTCGGGGGACAAGTGGAAAACGTCGAAGTTTTGGCGCGAGTGCTTAATTGCAAGTTTTGTGTTCTTCTTCTTCTTGCCTTGGTTTACTGTTGGGTGTGTCTAACAAAGAATGTGCAACATGGAATCCGGTGGTTGAAAGGGTAGAAACAAGACTTGTAGGGTGGAAGAAGAGGTATTTATCAAAACGAGGAAAGGAAGTGTTAATCAAAAGCACCCTGGTAAGCATTTCTACTTATTTTATATCTTTGCTACAAGCATTGCCGGCATGATAGAAAAATGGAGAGGTTACAAAGAAATTTCCTTTGGGACTCAGCCGATGGAGCGAGAAAATTCACTTAGTGTGTCGGAAAACTCCTACGAGTCCAAGGAAGTTTGAGGTTAGAGATCTTCGGGTGTTTAATAGGGCTTTAGAGATTTGGAACGGAGGAGCACGTACTAGGGGTAGGCATTTGGTTTTTGGTTATGAAAAATTTTTCACCAATCGAATTAGTTTGGTTCAGTTCAGTTTGGTTTTTCTAAAACGGGATTTTTGGAATGAGCCTGATTTTTTGGTGCAAATAGATACACATATCTGTCAACCCCTATATCGTGTTCTCTATTATAATGCAAAGCACAAAGTTACAAGACCACCCCATATGACTTGGAAAAGGGGAGAGAAATAATTAAGAAGTGTATTGAACAAGAACTCTGCTAAAATGTGAAGTTTGAAAAATAGGAATAAATGAAGTTTGAGCATTAACATTCTGCTACTTCCATGACCATGTCTTGTTATTATTTTTCCTACTCCTATGTTTCATGTATTATAAATTCACTCTACCTGCATGAATATTACATGCATGCTTTACCATAAGTCTATTTTCATGCTATTTCAATTACGTAACTAGTACACTTTTTTTTTTCAATTTCAGAATTTTCCTTAATAAACGAGTATTTAAGTTATTAAAAGCTCTTTGAGATGCAAACAAGCACTTTTATTGATTTAACTAGAAAAAGAAGTACCCAATCCCATTAATTCAGGTATTGTTAATCAATAAAACTAATATTCATCTCTAAGTTCAGTGGCAGTGGCTGAGTATTATATTTTTTGAACCTATGTAATAAAAGTTTGGTTAAACCGAAGATTTGGGACCCCAAAATCGAGAACCTAATTGAACACCAAACTTATAGAAAAAATAGAATCGTAACCGAACCGAATAGTTCGGCCTGGTCCGATTTTTCGGTATTTATGTCCAACCCTAGCACGTGCTATGGAGAGAGGTGATAGTAGAAAAATATGGAGTTATGGATGGGGGGTGGAGAGTTAGAAACATTACTACTACTTTTGGGTACAGGATTTGGGGAAATATCTTGAAGGGGTGTGAGGAATTTAGTGGTAACATAACTTTCAAGGGAAGAGATGAGAGTAGGTTTAGCTTTTGGGGGCACAAGTGGTGCGGAGATAACACCTTGAGAGCCTCATATCCAAACTTCACAGTATTTCATGCGAGCAAGAGATGACGGTCCAACAAATTTGGAAGATAAGAAGGAAATTTTCTTTGGGATCTTCAATTGAGGAGAAATCTTCAAGATTGGGAGGTGGAGGAATTGCGAAAATTGCTTGAGACACTCTGGAAACAAATTCCTCTTTTAGATATTCATGATTTTTGGAGATGGGAGTTTGGAATTGTCTTCGTTTCTCAGTAAAGTTCATTATGCTAAGATGTTCACATGAGATGAGACGATTTTTTCACACACGATGGTTGGCAACTAGAGGAGCGATTTTGACAGCCGAGAATCGGTGGAAAAGTAGGATCAGATGTGTTAGTTGGTTCTTTATGTGCAAAAACTTGGGAGAGGATGTGGATCACCTTCTACTACATTTCCAAGTTGCTTCAAGGTTATAGTGGGTGATTCTTAGATGGTTTGGACTACTTTGGACTATGCTGGGACGATACATGATGCTTTATTCAGTTGGTGTTTTAGAAGGCAGAAGAGAAGGAGCAAGCAATGGGACATTGCTCCATTAACTCTTATCTGGGTAGTGTGGAGAGAAAGAAATAAGAGAGATTTGAGGGAATTGAACATGTCTTTGTATATTTCAAGACTAGTCTCTTATCTCTTATTTATTTTTGATGCACCCATGAGATTCCCATTTGTTCGGATGAATGGTTGTCCATTCTGGAGAACCATTTGTATTTGTAGGCTCTCTTTTTTGGTATACTACTTGTACTCAGGAGTTTGCCCCCTATTATTAATGAAATTGTTCCTTTACTTGATTAAAAAAACACTAAGTTGACTGTCAATCAAGTAACTTATCTTATTGGTATACTTTTCCCGTTAACAAGACAAGAGAACTTTGATTGTTTGTTCCCATGCCAAAGAATTCTCTTCTCAGTTTATCCATTCGCTTTAGGACTGAAGTTAGACAGGAAAAAGAGACATAGTGTTCCTTATCTTAAAAAATGAACATGGAAACATTTTAAACATGTGGTACATGAGGATACCACACAATTACATATATACTATTATATCAAAAGGGAAAAGCACACAAACACAAAATACAGCATGACTTGTTCTCTTATTGATAAATTACAGAACAACATGTTCTAATTAGACAACAAAAGATGTGGTTTAATTAAGAGAATAATAGCTCTATATACGTGCCTCTTGAGTGTTATCTGTTTGGTATTAGCGCTGGACTCCTGTGGCACTTGAAGCATAATATTTGGTTAGCATGTATTGATTCTCAATAATTAGAGATGTTGGGGTGTTATTATGTAAAAACGCCACGTAGTTAGGCCTTGTAAATGACCATAGACATCTGATATCTCCAAAAAGATAGTGAGAGCTAATAAGGATAAAATATGAGAGGTGGCAATGACCAGAACCCGTTTCGATACTCAAACAAAGTAAGAAGTTGCTTGACTAACAGTCAACTTAAAGAGAGAACAAAACAGAAGCTTCTAACAGTTTTTATTTTAGTATCTTTAATTGACTTCTCCCTTTTTGGATAATTTCAGGACTTGCACAACTGTGTCCTGGACATTCCGCATTTTTTATGAGAAGGTAATAAACCTAAGACCCCTTTTGGTAGCTAATAGTTATTTTTTGATATTGTTGTCCATTAAGTGTAGCTTGTAAAGTGATTTTCTGGACCTTAAATAACCTTTCCAATGTGGATTGTTTGTGAAACCTGAGCTTGGTAAAATTACACAGTGGCAGTAATGGTATTCTTTTTCTGTTGAGTGTCTATAAATATCGCTCCCTCCGTCCACAGAATTGTTTTGCTTCTTGGGCCTACTTTAAATGGAAACATTCACTATTGACTCATAATATTTTTAATATTGTACTGCATCAAGAGTTACATAGAATCAAATTTCATTCTTATATAGTTTCTAACTTATTAATAATCTTTTCATCCCCTTTTGGGCCTTCTTATCTTTAGTCTATTATACAAACTTAAAACTACTGATAAGATGTATGCCTACTCAAACAAGACAGCTAAATGGAGAAATAATGTAGTATTATTCCTATTTCTAATAGTGTGTTTCCTTCGCTGCTTATTTAATACATCTGATATTCATACATTTTTGGTGTGGCCTTAGGAGAGTGGTTGTGATAAGGCTGCTGAATATCCTTTGGCTTCCTTGGAATTTAATCACTATCTAGCATATCATCATTTTGTTTTGTCTTTCCATTTTTAAACCAAAGTTAGATTTTTAAGTCTGAATTAACAACACCTTTGCTTGTCTCTGCATATCTGATTGTTTTTCTTATAATTTTATTATCTGGAATACCTATTCATTTCTTACTTTCATTTTCTATACCTTCTTTTCTTATCCAATGCTTTCTGCATTATAGGCCCTTTTAGAATATGAAAGGCATAAGACGCAGAGCGGCAAGCTTCGACTTCCTATTGCTGCTGTTCCTGAAGCAGGTGTTGACAATGAGGTAAGTTTGTGTTTACATTTCTGCTCCTCATTTGTACTGACTGTGTATCTTCTGATTGATCTACCTTCTAATTGAAACACTAGATACATTTTTCAAATTACACCAGAAAGCCAAAAACTCTAGCTGTTTGAACTTTATACAAGAAATGTTATTTTCCCTTCAATACATCTAGTATTTGCTTTTCTCACATTGTCCTCCATAGGACCTTGAGCTGCCTTTCATTCTATGTCCTTGCGAACTGCCAATGGCCTCTTATAAGTTGCTTGGCACTACTCATTTTACGAAAGTAAATATGCACCAAGTCATAGGGGATGCAAAAATTTTAAGTTAGGCATATTGGGACCTCTACCCTTGAAGATTCACACATGTAACATTTACTGCAGAATGCAGATTGCTAACAGAGCCCCCCCGCCCCTTTCTACTCAAAAGATAAATCTTGTTGATTGTTTTAATTGCTTGCTGAGAATAATAGAATACGTATCAAAGTGAATACGTGTTGGCTTGTGTCAACGAAGGATGTAGAAAACACATTTTTTGGATTGACATGAATGTCTTGACATCAATAGACATACCATACTGATATGTATACTTTAGTTTATTTTATTAAATCTTGTTTTAAATGAGCCAAATAGAAAATGCAATATTTTGGAATGTGCATCATTGTCTAAGCTTCAATTATGTCATAAATAGTTGGATGACAGATTGTTCGTATTAAATTATTCAACATATAATTACTTACTAATTTTAAATTATTAAGATATAAATTCCTTCGCCTCAGCAACATCATGTCCCACAGCTTAAAATCTAACTTACAAGATAGAACGTGGAACCTCTATGAGAATAAATCTTTTTCCTTTTATTATCCTAAACTAAATATTAATTGTTTCCTGATTTCCTAGAAAGAGCATCTTGCCCAAGCTATTCTTTATTCCCACCCATACTAGTTTTTTTATAACTATCTACTTTATTTTCTACCAATTTATTACACGTATTTGTGACTGAAGAAGCTTCTGAAGTTTGATGT
>JACEIK010000700.1:116005-165805 GCA_018107945.1 Datura stramonium
CTCTTGAGTTCCTGAGAGGGCTTGACCCAGAGAAAGTAAGCTAAGGTACCGGCGACAACCCAAGATGCCAAATTGCTTCCACCCCTTAAACCTCCGGTTAAGTTTCCGAAAAAGGATCTAACGTTACCCACTGATTTCCTCCAATCACTCGCCATTCTAATTCCTTTCTTTCTCTTTGACAAAATTCAGTTGTTTGCCAAATTTGTTGCTTAAATTCACCCCTGTTAGGAATTGAAGTTAACTGGAGCAGAAATTTATCAACAGTTGAAGAAGGATTTAACTGCAGAAACTGGGAATTTGTCCAGAATTGGGTTTAGCTAGCTGTTTGGGGGCCCAATCTCCTAGGTGTCTATTAGCCCATCAAGTAACGGGCTGGTCCATTTCCTTAACCTTAAAGAGTCCATGATGATAGCCAAGTTACAGTTCAGCCCAAACAAAAATTAAGCATGTGTGGAACAGCGGCCTAAGTTACCTACACACGAAATAGCGCACAAATAGTTTTTTTTTGGACCACTATTTAAGGAATAGTAGTTTAGCCGGCTCTGATAATAGTAGATATTCCGGTGGCCTAACGAAAGTTAGTTGGATGCATACGTATGTGTATTTTCACGTTACTGACTTATCTAATGTCCTTTCCATTTCAAAATAAGTACTCTCTTTGTCAATATGATGATAACTCTGCGGCTAAAATCGAGATTATTAATGGCTAAAACAAATGAGTTATAAATTAATAGTAGTAGTTAGGAATGACAACGATCTACAGCAGTCTAGAAGGACACATAATTGTAATCAATCAACTTTGAATTTTAAATCATACAACTGTACAAAAAAGGTGTGTGTGTCACGTTGGCCCCATATCACAAGGGACATTCGTATATTCTAAAGATTTTGAACTTACTAGTATGTTGTATACGAGTAATTAAGTCTTAAAATAAGGGTAGACCAATATTATTATTTTGTATTTGGTCACCATATTCTTGGACGGATCTAAACTACCGTCACCAGCAACGTTGGGTTCCCCGACAACCACATGTTTGTATTATTGTGAATTACTGGTTAGGAAAAGATGAACTGACTAATAGGTCCTTCAACTTGGGTCTTCTCATGTTTGTATTATTGTGAATTACTGGTTAGGAAAAGATGAAGTGACTAATAGGTCCTTCAACTTGGGTCTTCTCTGCATGTATGTGAGAACTATATATTTTATATTTATTATTTTGATATAAATATGGAGTGTGAGTGTGTGAATAAATCATTATCCAAATGGAAAGAGCAAAATATCATATCATGCATCAAACGTGATAATGTTGGACCGCTCATTTTTTTTTAAGTGGTTGGGCCCCTTCAGTAGGACTTGGCCAAGAGTCATGCATCGCAATTGGCTCTTTGGTCCCCCATAATGAATCGTAGCCTTGCACTTCCCATATCACATACAGTAGCAATTTAGTTCCTATTTGCATACGTAAGTATCTGCGTATTTCTAAACTCAAAATGCCAATTTTTAGCAGTACCTTTCGGGATCTAATTGCATCAATCACCCTTCATTTGATGTCTAATCTCAAGGATCGGAATACGACTAGCGAATACTTTGATACATTAAGTCTAATGTATTGAACGAAACTGACAAACTCCTTCACTTGGTACTTACACATTACCAAACTGTACAATGAAATCATACTAACAAATATCAAAACTTCAGAACATCCCAGAAACAACAATACACCAATGCTGAAAAATGAAAACATATACCGATCATAGAGGGGACAAGCAAGAATGGGTAACAAAATGCAACTTGTATAATGCTTCAGCGGGAACATTGAAGTAAAGTCAACCGTGTGAGTTTTGTCTACCCTGAACTCACGTGCTTGCAAAAAGTTACAGCTAACGCAGACTGCAGAAGCAGATGCACTGCTTGCTCCATTCCCCACGTCGGTTTCAACTTTTTAACTTCTAGACTCCTGGCATATCTTTCAAGTTGATTTGCGAGAAGCTTGCTAATAATTTCAAGACTTTATGAGGTAACCGTGCTCATATCCCTGCTTGATCTGTTATATTTCATGTGGCTTCTAACAAGCTGGCCAGATGCAATGGCAGACATCAGTGACAGCTCCCCAGCCAAAACAGAGCCGGCCACTATGGCTGCCAGGAGCCTTGAGTTCGATGCAGGGGATTCTCGGCATGCACCCTTAACACCGAGCAGATTCAGGCATGCTGATTGAGAAGCAAGTTGAGTTCCACCACCAACGGTACCAACCTAGAAAAAGCATGCTTGTTTATCAGAATAAAATTTCATCCCAAGTACCAAAAGTATGTACAAGCAAGAGACGTTTCTATCAGAAAGAAATTTTTGCAGCACACGGCTTTGTCATGTATAAACTGACTTCTCAACATATAATAGCTATTAAAGTCAAAGATGATATGCTATAGAATGAAAATTACCTCAATGCACGGCATGGTGACGGATACGTGAAGATCCTTCCCATCATTGATAGCCTCCATCATGGTAATGCAATGAGAACTCTCTATATTTTGTGCTGGATCCTGCCCGGTGGCGATGAAAATGGCAGAGACGATATTGGCAGCATGGGCATTAAACCCACCGAGAGCGCCAGCAATAGCCGACCCTGTGAGATTCTTGATCATATTCAACTCTGTAAGAGCAGATACAGAAGTTTTCAATACTTTCTCCACCACTTCTGCAGAAATCATTGCTTCACATACAACCGACTTTCCACGCCCTTGAATCCAGTTCACAGCAGCAGGCTTCTTATCAGAACAGAAGTTCCCTGCAACATGAAAAAGTAGCAGTCAGTAAGGTACAGAAGCAAGCATGCAATAGAGATGCAAGAGCTTCATCAGTGATGACGAGAAATACAACCACTGGGAAATAACCTTCTGTCAAAGTTCACCTACATACATCTATGAGCTTAATTTTGAAGCACTTGTTAAAATTTGGCACCTCACAAAGCAAGAAAATGGACTTTTCGGGTCAGATTACTGGGAAGAGCACTCTAGTCTCTAAGTTGAAAAAAAAATAGCCCATGATGAAATCATCAAATTAATAGGGAGTTTTCATGAATTTCCACAACTTATTGCAAAATAATAGCTTACTTAGCTTTCAGAGAGATCCCAAGAGGCCACAACACAATAAGTATTATTAATTGCAGTAAGCCATCATTGGATAAAAGTTACAAAACTCACCAGATATGCCACCTACTTCCATGTCTGGGAACTCATCCTGAAGAAACTCGAGAACATTCTGAACACCCTTCGATACCATGTTCATTCCCATGGCATCCCCTGTGCCACAGCTGAACCTGATGTAAAGATTTCTCCCTGCAAGTGAGCACTGGATCTTCTGAAGCCTGGCAAATCTGCTCGATCTGTATCCAAATGGGAAGAATATGGAAAGTCAAGAATCTAAAAGACGCACAAGAGAATATTACAACTATTACTAAGCCTCAAGCTTATAGGGATCTGTATATGAATCATCATCATACCTTTTGCTCCATTTAGACTCATTTCATTTCAATATTAATTAGATAGGGGTTCTCTAGATTTTCAAGAGACATACAAATCTCTGAACATACTAAGACTCCTCGTAAATACTGGATCTGATGCAAGTATGCTGAGCAGACTAACTCTCGACCCTTTTTGAAATGGACTAAGTATTATTCCCTACTAGTGGGTATTGATCATATGAATCTCTTGCTTTTATTGTATGCTATTTTTTCGTCAAGTTTGGCATATATTCTTCTAATGCAATAACTACTTATTGAGAAGTGAAGAACTAAATAATCAACTTCATGATGCTCAAATGCAGAACAGAGCCGAACCATATTAAATTGGTTAAATCTCAAGGACATATAAAATTCATTTGCAAAATGCAGAACTAATGAACTGAATAGTGTCTAACTAAAGCCAATATCTCATTTATAAATAAAAAAGTCACCTTTGACCGACAGTTATCTGATGCTGATTTAACACCAAGAAAATCAAAAATTTATAAAGATTGTTTTTTTTAATAGCAAGTTGCCAGGAATCTGAATTTAATGCTGTAAAGACTGCATTTTCAGATGAAAACAACAAAAATACATCATTTTTAGGGACAAAGAAAGTGACAACATAAATTTAAAAGCTGACATAGAAAGGAACGTCGCAGGAAATAAAATTTTCGGTAGAAAAGGACTTACTTGTTGAAAACCACGGCTAAGGTATCAAAATTAGCAGGTTCCTCCAGGTAGAACAGTAATTCCGACGCCCTGCTAGCCGTCGGGAACTTCACAACGGGAGCCCTGGTCATCCCGTCCCTGAAAAGAATGCTAGTAGCTCCACCAGAGGCATATATAGCTTTACAACCTCTGTTAGTACTGGCAACTAAACACCCTTCTGTAGTCGCCATGGGGACGGAATATTCACATCCGTTAAGCAACAAGGGTCCAGCAATCCCAACTGGGATTTGAACGTACCCTATCGGCATCTCACAGCACTGTCCTAAAATCGACTGGTAATCAAAACCATCAAGAGGCAAACCAGCTAGAGACTTCCCCGTGAGCCTCTGAACCGCTTCACGCCGAATCGAAGCAGCTCGATAACAATCCCCGAGCCGAGATTCGAGGGAATAGGAAGGGATGTCACCGGAAACAACGGATTTCACAAGGTCTTCGTCGTCTTGAGAGGGAAGAGGTGGGGGAGGATCCATGAATCTGGATATAGGAGGGGAAATGGATGAATCGAGGGCGGCTGGACAAGGAGCAGGGAGGCGATCTTCGTCGAGAAGGAAGCGGGTTTCGTCTTCGTCTTCGATATCCCAGGCGTCGTGAGAGGCACGAGCAATAAAGGACTGGACGAAATCAATGCCAAAGAAACCGAGGAGGTAAATAAAAGAGGCAATGAGAGAGAGAATGGCGGCGAGTTCGGAGAGAGTGACGACGTGGAGAGGGGTGGAGCTACGGATCTTGTCACGCCAGCGATGGAGAAGGTAATAGGCAACGGAGAAAAAGAGGGTGAAGAAAATGCCGTTGGTTAGGTATAAAGGAAGAGGAAGGGCATCGGAAGCTTTAGGGGCAGGGGAAGGAGATCGACGGTGGGCGTGGGAGGAAGATCTTTGAGGGTGGTGAGGGTGTTGTTGAAGGTAGTGATTCCGGTTAGAGGGTTTGGGAGGTCTCCGACGGACATCCATTCCGACAGAGAAGAGGAGAATTTTTTTGAAAAAGAGGGAGCGGAGGAGCGATGGATTCGGGAAAATTGGAGAGAAGTTATAATAGTTAGAGGGAGAGTAGGGCCTGGTAACAGCTGATATGTGCCTGCATGCCACCATGTGCTGGCACTTCGTTGGGCGCATTTTTCTACTGTAACTACTTTTTGTCGGGTTCCTTCCTTTCTTTTCAATTTACATTTAAATTTTAATTAATTTAAATTTATATCCTTCTTTTGTATTCTCATCATGAGTTGAGCTAATAGAGTATTACTTTTTTTGTTAATAGTTGATGATCAATAAATTAGAGACCGTAATATATTTGATCATAAGCTTTTTTGTATAGTTATTTTCTTACGTAAATTTAAAAAATAATTATGATTTTTCCAAATTAAAATGCGATTTAATTTTTATAGCATTTCGAAATACACATATCTAATTTTTTACACTATATAAGTGATAATATTTTATCCATCTCATTTTACATGAATGTATTTGATTGAGAGAAATAGTTCAAATTTATCTTTCATAAATAGTTGCATTGATCTATAAGTTATATTTGTCTTTGTTGATTAAAGCATTGAGTTTTTTACAAGAAAAGATGATAATTTTACTTTTAAACTATGTGAAATTAATGATTTAAATTTTATCATTAATTTTTTTATGTGTATATCTTTCGTCATCTCTCTAAATCGATCATCATCACAATATAGAATTGATTCTCTTTTTTCCTAAATAAACATCACTTGAAGATCAATGTTACTTTACTATCATTTTTCACTCCAACTCCACGTAAGAAAAATATAGAAATATCATATTCAAACGATAAATATCATATTCAAACGATATCTCTTTCGATTTACTTTTATTACTTTACTTAGCTGTTATTTTACCCTCTCTAAAAGTTTTCCCAAAGTTAATCTGCCAACATTCAACATGCACTTCCCTTTTTCTTTTTTTAAGAAATTAAAGTTGATCTAGAAAGTGAAATAGATAGTGTTGAGTATAACAATATATATATATATTGTACGTGTACATCTAAAAAAAAAAGTATAATAATAATTAAAAATAATTCAAATTACGCACATAATTATCGCTCCCACTCAAGCGATGCAAGGTCCGGAAGAACACTAAATTATCATTCAAAATCAACACCCTCAGAGATGAAAGAGGCTTTAATTTTGTTAACAAGTTAAGAAGTTAATCTTTAAGCAGAAAAATAATTAAACTTGAAGTATTCTACTATCAACCTTTTCGCGTATAAAATGAATATTAATCTACATATGTTTTAGTGCAAGCATATTGGACAAGATTATGTGCCAAATTAATATCGCTAATAACATTGTTACATAACATATTAAAAGATCAAGACGAAGAGTCATGTGTTAGATCAGAGATTACGTTCAAGTAATATATAATATGAGTAATTAATCTATATTTACGTTCAGGAGGGGATACTTACTTTTTAAAAGATCAAGATTCTTAAAGAGAGTGCAATCTGAGAGATAGAGATGGGTTGTTAGAATTATATATCGAGTGTAGTTAAATCAGTGTGATTACAAAAAATGATTTTGTAAGCACAAGGAATTATGAACAAATCAGAGTAATTAACCACTAATATATGTTGATTTAAACAAAAAATCTGAAGAAGTAAAGCATTTGAAATAAGCTATAACTTGAATAATTAATTTAACAATAATCATTAAAATATTTTAAGAAAGTTATACAGGTAGATGATAATAGTGACTAATGCTGATGATGGATTGTGTCGACCAGAAATGATGATTGTTGTTACACCTCGTAAATTCTCGACACGTAGATGGCCTACTCGCATGTTGTTTAAGAGTTTTTGAATGTCATACATACTAGGAAAAGGCCCGGGGAAAGATCAGACAAGCGCCAAGTCGGCGCGTCGCAAGGAAAATGCGACTTATAAAAGCACTCGAGGAATGCGACTTATAAATCACATTCCAGGAATCGCATTCAATTAGAACTAAATACACTAATATTCCGGAAGAAAATATCACTTTCGATAAATATATAGCCCAAACTTTAGCTTATCGAAAAACGGTTGAAAACTCGCTATTTCTCAAAAGTCCAGAAGGGAGAAATACTCATTTTAAGGCTAGGAGTATATTGACACTAATTTGGAGCACTAATTTGGAGCAATTCCACTTACCTTAGCTCGGTAAAGACGACGATCTGCCTACCGAATTTCACAAAAACTAAATCCGTAGGAATGCTTCTTGTCGCTAAATACCTCAGATTCAATTAATTCGAGTTTGATCGTGTTTGATCTACGTAATCTAAGAAAATTATCAAGAAACCTCGTCTCCCTCTATTTTCCCTCGACCTTACCGGGAAATTATATGAAATGTAACTTTTAAAACCGAAATGGAGGAGTTTATATAGTTGGGACCTATGTCGCATTCATGGAATGCGATTTATGTCGATTTTGCCTTGTGACGCGCCCCGACTGGCGCTTGTCCCATCTTTCTCCTAGCCTTTTTCTAGCATGGCATTCTAAAACTCTCAACCAACATGAGAATAGACCATCTACATGTCAAGAATTTATGGGGTATAACATTCTCCCCCCCTTAAGAACATTCGTCCTCGAATGTAAACTTCTATCTATAGAATTCTCAACTTACTCAACTTATTTCTAGGAAAAATTTTGCGTAGTTTCCCTTTAATACGGACTATCCCAAAAATCCTAAAATGCAGAAAAAAGTCCAATACAAAATACTCCACACAATATTATAGTATTCATCACATGAAAGATTGGAATCGATTATCTCATTTATACATATATACTATAAGGCACTCGCATAGAATAACAATACTAACATACCTCTGACTCACTAGGCTTGAAATAAGCGAGGATATTCGGTTTTCATATCTTCCTCGCCTCCCAAGTCATCTCTCTGGGCTTCGTTACGCTACGCGACCTTGACAAGACGCACATCTTTTGGGTTCTCAATCTACGAACTGCCTTCGCTTAAGATAGCTACTGAACCCTCATAGGCCAGCCTTCCGTAACTGACATCCTGGCCGATTTGCCTGACGGGTCTTCGATGCATTTCCTTAGCATGTATACATGAAAAATCCCGGATGAACGGGATTCTAATTCTCGAGGCAAGTTCAACTCATACGCCACTTTTGGCCTATCCTTCGACGAATCCGATAAGGCCCAACGAACCCTGACCGAGCTTACCTCTTTTACCTATCTCATCACCCTTTCATTCTGAGATACTTCAAACACTCGTCATTCACATCCAATTTCAGGTCTCTGCACCACACGCATAATGATTCGGGCGCCTGCAAGTGCGTAGGCTTTCCTCTGGAGCAAGCTTTACCTTCTCCTCTCCGACCGTTGAATGATGTCCGCCCACCGCCGCTAATCCTCCCACTTCAAACCAAACCTAACCCATGATCCGCATTTTCGCTTCATACAATGCCTCAAAAGACATCTCGGATAGCCGAGTGATAGCTATTATGGGCAACTCAATTAGTGCGATGCTCGTCCCATCTACCTCTAAAATCTAGCACACACGCCCGTAGCATATCTCGAGCGTTCGAATAGTGCGTCGCCTCGTCCATTTGTCTCGAAGTGGAATGTCCTCAAGCCAATTAATATATGCCTTTACCTCTCTCGAAATAACCGCCAAGATCTAGCCGTAAATTAAAGCTCCTCCAGAGGGCGACACTGAACACCGTGTACCTAACTATTTCTCTGGTATAATTCGGCATAATCTTCTCAAGAGATGAGAAAGTAGCTTTCACTCGGCAGAAATTGGCCGATTTCGTCATCATTAACTATTACCTAAACTGAGTCATGTCTATGTCTGCACTGGTAACCCTGCCATAAAGTCCATGTTTACTACTTCCCATTTCCAGAGAGGCACAACTATGTCCTGAGTTAACCCGCTTGATTTCTGTCCGAGTCCATGAAATAACGCCAAACTTGCTGCGCCCAGCACACACGCGCACGCGGTCGTACAAGTAATATAGTGGCCCTTTTTAAGAGCCGACCGTTGAACCCAAAGGGACTGGTTTAACGAATTATCAAGTTCAAGTGATAGTTAAGAGGTTTATTTTAGAAGTTTTCGATAATTTGTAATTAAATTTTGAGGGTGACACGAAATAATCTGGAAGCAATACAAAACTAGAGTCAAGGCCGGATAATCATGCACTACTACAATTCGTAATGGGTTAAGTATGAAATTATCAATTGTTGTCTCACATAGTTAGAAATGCATGTTCATGGTCTGAGCCCAAACTCGACAAACTAGCATCACAACTACATCGTTGAGTGAGGATGTGACAACCTAGATCGTAGGCAATTCAACTACGTGGATGTGGTTTATGCTCTTGATTAGGGACTTCCGTACCTCCAACCATTTAACCAAACATAGCTTCACAACTAGTCATATATGAGTGGTGGAGGACAAATCTAAGCCGGTGTCTTGCCATCATTCCCGTTTTATCAACCAAGCAACGCAAATTAGGTATACCCCTACCAAGTGAATCCTATCAAAAAAAAAAAAAAAAAAAGATAAGAACTTGCTTCCTACAATCTTATGTTCTGCCTAGGGTTGCTCTTCCAAGCTTTCATCTAAGCTTAATCCCACTTTTTTTCATGGTGATCAACCATAAAAACAACAATCAAAATTGAAGATTGTAAGACAAAACAACAATTAACAACTAACCCAAATTAATTTCAAGCATTTACAATCATATCCATGGCCTCAACCCTAGATGGAGGGTTCTAGCCACTCATGTTTGTACAAATACTCAAAAACATATTTAGAGTAATATTCTTACAAGAATAGATGAAAATAAATGAAGAAAAGATGAACCCTAGGTGAGTTCTCCAAGTCTCCTTCGCGCCTCCCTTCGGTTTTTCCATAAAATCGCGTGTACCCTAATTTTGGGGCAAGGTTCCTATTTATAGTAAATGAGAATTTGCATATTTTTTGCTTGTGGCGGAATGGAAACGTGTCACGGAGGTGAACGCGGAGCCTTGCCTCCGTGACACGGAGGTAAATGTGTACCCTCACTGGAATGTGCCAAAACATGCAATTTTTGGCCAAGTGCTGTCAAAGGCTGGTAGCGTGCCACGGCCCCTATCGTGCAGGGTGCCAGTTATTGCATGTTTCGGTTGGACTTTCACGTTTTGCTCTTTGATCTACTACTTCCACTTCACAAAATCATGAATTAGTTCCTCAAATGCATTATTAACCTTCAAAAACAAGTACTAATCATGTTGGTTAGTATATATTCACATTTACATAAAATCACATGAGAATGTATATAATAAGTAGATAAAAAGACTAAATTGAGTTATAAAAGTATCACTTGGGCATGCAATTATGCCCAAGATCACAACCCCACACCAAAGCCTTGTTCTCGTCCTCGAACAAACCGTTTATATCTCATGCACATGAAGACACATATAACTAATTTAGCAAGATAATTCAAGCTACGGCTACAATGATTTTTTAAGATAGCCAGCTAAAAATAGACCATGCAAGATTTAACCATTAAAATCAATTTTAACTATGTTAAGACTTCCTAACCTCAAGAATTGACTCTCAATCTTAGCAAACTCATGCAAATCAACTGACAACAACCAACAAGAATTTTATCTTCATTAAACATGTGCCCTCACAACAAGAGAGTTACCCATTTTCACACGCAAATTTTTAAATCACAACATGTATGGGTAATGAATAGAATTATGCTCACTCACAAAGAATTCACATACGTCATGTAATGACCCATGTTTGCCCTTAGTGTTTTACTACACCACTTAAGGATGTTTGAACGTAAGATCAAGTAGGACTTTTTAGGCTGCAATGTAGACTAAGGGTAGGTAGGTATTCTTTAATAATCGTGTCATTCTTCCCCAAGCGCTTTTAATACATCACACCTTCATTAGGAATATTTCTTCTCTTTACTTCTCCATCCTTTCACTTTTCCTCTTCTTGTTCCCATTTTCTTTTAAGCGCACTTAGCTTATTGTAAGGAGTACTTAATCCCTTTTTCATTCATTTCTTTTCTTACTCCCTACCAATAATCAAGCATTTTCAAACAAGTGCACCTCTATGTTTTTCCTTAACTTCCACAACTGCTATTTTTCCTTCTTTTTCCCAAATTCTCACCTTCACTCTTTTGGATTTTTCACTTAAGCGCTTGGGAGTTTTGGATCAATTTCAAGGCTACGAAAGTAGTATACTTTAGCTTATGTTGTAGCTTACTAAAGAATAGGCTTAAGGCTCAATGGGGCTAATCTATGATTCAATATTCAAGGTAGGTAAGGCAAGGATTAAATATTTGGTTCATTCAGCAAAATGACTAAATTATTTCCTACACTCTACATCCGTCATTTCATTTTATATACACACCGGGCAAGTTCAGACACTCCACACAAAGTATGGAATATTCAAATATCTTACACATAACAATACATGCTCAATTCAAGACACATTCAGTAGACTTTTTAACTCAGCTGAATCACAAAGATGCAAAATTAAGCTTTTAGCACATAGAGTCGGGAATTCATGAGCTCCAGGTGTCTCAGACAAAGTTATACACTTCTTGCATGCTTCAACACTAACCACATTCGCATCTTACAATCATGTATAGCACATAACAAGAACATCAAACCATAAATTAGCTACGGGTTCAAAAAGAAAAAATAAAATTTTGTCTCTTCTTGGTTCAAAGACTCCCGGTCGGAAAAGAACCGACAAGAAAAACCCCACGGGTGGGTGAATTATAACAAATCTGAAAATGTTCCTTAACCAATACTTATCAAGCACTAAATTCACCCAAATCATTAAGCACAAAATTTTAAAATTTCCCTTGAAATTCCCTCACCCCGCACTTGAATCATAAAGTATCTCATAGCATCAAATTAAAATTTTTAAAGATGGTGAGAATTACTCCCTGAGGCCGTTAGCCTATCTAATAACATGTTATTTCTTTGAACACGTGGGTATTCAACTTCACACTTTTCCTCATGCTTCTTAGCTTCCTCCAAGGGTACTTAGATTCTCCATCTGTGCTTAAATCTCCACCAGAAACAGCAACAACATGAAAATAAACAAAGATCACACAAATGAAAGAAATTAAATGGTACCTGTGGTACCCTTGGCTGCTCCCAAGCAGCGCCTAATTTTACGTCGTGGCAATGACGCATCAAGTTTCACCACTTTTCCTCCCACCTTGAGGATATGATCTCACCCCTAATTTCTTCTCTAATTTTCTCTTGCTCCCGGGGTGGTGGTAGAAAATTAGTTCAAGCAAGAATGTTGCCTCTGCATTTACTGGCCCTTACGTAAGCAGCTTCGCTTTTGCCTCTTCAGAATCGTGCAAATTCCAGAATGTATGGGGCTTGTTCCTCTCTAGCTCTTTCTCTACAAGCTTGAAGATTCCTATTTCTGGGCTGTCATCCAAACTTAATGTCGAGAAATGCTTCCAGTGGGATACAATACACCTCAACTCTGAAACTGCATTGTGCTTGACTTCCCTAACAGTGTACCTTCTACATCAACATCTAATTCCCCATGAATGTTAAATGGGTGGGACTCTAACTCTTCTTTCATAAATGGATTGACCATATGTGTGAAACCATCACGGGGACTCTCAAGAGCTTCTAATTGTTGGGCTTCTTCCAAGAACTCACCCTTTTCTTCTTCTTGTGCTTCCTCTTGAGTATTGCATAAGACCTTACTTGCAAATTAACATGCTTAAGCCTCAGCCATCATCTCCGTGATTTTGACGCTCATCATTTCTAGGGCCTCTCCATTTTACTCTTGTTGAATTCTCAATGCTTCCACCTCCTCCATTTCTTCTGTTTGCTCAAGGACTTGTCTTATCATGTTTTGTATCCGATCTTGGAGTTCCAAGTCCTCATTTTCATCATTCCTATATTCATCAAAAACAACAGAAGGATCATAGTAGGGGCTTGGGGGAGGGGAGTATGCATTTTGACAGCCATCCCAATGGCCATTTTGACCACCAAATATATTGCAAGTATTACAATGTTGCCACAAGTGAGGTCCTCCACAATTCAGATAACACTCACCAAAATAAGAGTATCCACTATTTAACCCATTTGTATTCCATGATGTCATGTTAAGAAGGGTATCAGATTAAAAACAAAATTTAAAATAAATTTAAAACAAATAAAAAAAAAAATTTAATATTAAAAAATATATAGGGATACTAACACAAAACAAGAATTTATTATTATTATTATTCCTTTATAAGAATGTAAACTAACACAAGAAAATGTTTTTAATTCACTAATTACGCCAGTCCCCGGCAACGACGCTAAAAACTTGTTGCTCCCCAATTGTACGGCTCATGGCAATACAGTGGCCTCTTTAAGAGCCAGATTTCAACTCCACAAGGACTGACCAATCAGCGACTATCGTTCAAGTGTGATATTAACTTTCACAAGTAAAGCATTTATAGAAGCCAAAAATTCTATTTAAATCTAGTGATCATGAAACAGCCTCTGAAAAATGCCAGTGAGTGGAGAAGTGGGAACTTACCAGGGTTCATCAATTTTCAACTAGTTTTCTACCACCCTGTAAGCAGCTGCTTAATTGTGTTTCAGTAATTATATGAATTGAGTGGCTAGTTGAAACCACATGGTATATAGAATACATGATTTTGATTTGGTTTTAAGTTAGGTTAATTGCTGTTTGTCTATTTCTATCATGGTTGATTTTATGATTGATCACCGCGAAACACACATGTTAGCACCTAGGTAAAATCTTGATAAAGACTAGGCAAGAACAAGAATGCAGGGAGCAAGATCTTCGATAATTCGTGGTTAGATATACTTGATTTTGCTCTTGCTTGGTTAGTGTAATGGAGGAGTGACACAACTTAGAATTATCACACACCATACTTGTGAAGGTTGAGTTAAATGATTAGAAAGAAAGTCCCTAATCAAGAGCATAAACCTTGTAAAACCACATCCACGTAATTAATTTCTAAAGAACTAGAATGCTCACATCCCTGCTCAACGATGTACTTGTGAGGCAAGTTTGTCGTGTTTAGAGTTTCGAAAGACAATGAACATACAATTCTAAATATGTGAGACGACAATTGATAGTTTCATACTTAAACCATAGTTACCTTAGTACGACCCGTACACCCTGCGGCGCGCATCAAGTTTTTAGTTCAAAACTTGATGCCCCGCAAGTGTAGTGTCGTACAAGTAAAAGAGTGGCCTTTAAGAGCCGATGTCGAACCAACAAAGGACTGGACCAATTTTGCTAATTATCAAGTTCAAGTGTGATGATGACCTCTTTAAAGTGTTGATTAAAGACTTTTTTTGATAAAGTTTAATTAAGTCTAGGGGTGGTCACCGAAATACTCTGAAATCATCCAAGGAGCAACTAGAGCTAAAGCCAGATAATCATGTGATACTACACTTTGTCATAGTTTAAGTACAGAATTATTAATGGTCGTCTCACATAATTACAATTGCATGTTCATGGTCTTTCGATCCTCTAAACACAACAAATTCAGCCTTCACAAATCTCATCGTTGAGCGGATGTGACATTCTAGTTCGTGGGCAATTCACTTGTGGATTTGGTTTATGGGGTTTATGCTCTCGATTAGGGACTTTGTACCTCTAATCATTTAACTCAAATCTGAACTTCACACCTACGTCTTCGAGTGGTGGAGTGAGAATTCTAAGTCGGTGTCTTCTATCATCTCATTTTAATAACCAAGCAAGGCAAATTAGTTATAATTTCTTATCCTAACCGCGAATTATATCTGCCAAACACAAACTTGCTCCTACATTCTTTATTCTTGCCAAGGTTTACTTTCTCAAGCTTTTACCTAGGTGTAACGTGTGTGTTTTCATGGTGATCAATCATTAAAAACAACCATAATTAAGAAAGTAAGACAAAACAACATTTAATAACTTAAAACAAAAACAAAATCATGTATTCAGATTCATACTATGTGGTTTCACCAGGGAGGGTTCAGCCACTCAAGTTCCGTATAATTACAAGGAAAACATAATTAAAGTAACATCTTACAAGAATTGGTAGGAAGAGAAGGATGAATTGATGACACCTAGGTGAGTTCTCCCACTTCTCCTCACTCCTTGGCAGCTTTTTTCGCATAATTTCATCACAAAATGTTTTTAGGAGCTAGGGGACTCATTTATAGTAAATGAGAATTGTACAAAATTATGCCCGGCATGGAATAGCTCCGTGTCACGGAGGTTATCGCGCCAATATGCCTGTGACACAGATAGCACCGATGCACACCGGAAAACTCATAAAATCGTCGCCAGGCAGCCCCTTGTCGCGTTGGTAGCATGGCACGCTGCTTGAGCAGCGTGTTAGGGCTGTGGCACGCCATGGTCGTGCAGCCTGCTCCAAGCGCATGTTGCCAATGTGCAGGTGGGCTGTTTCGCACATCCTTTCCAACGTTCGCGTTTTACTTCCGATTCCATGCCTCCGTTTCACCAACTCATGGATTAGTTCCTCAAATTCATTTAGACCTACAAAAACAAGAACTAATCATGTTGGTTAGTGTATATATTCACATTTACATAAAATTACATGAGAATGTATATACTGTTGATAAACAAGACAAAACTAAGCAGAAAGCATCACTTGGGCATGCTATTTGCCCGAGATCAACTACTCCCACACTTAAAGCCTTGTTCATCCTCGAACAACCCTTTACATCTCATGCAAATGGAGACTCGCACATAACTAATTTAGCAAGTTAATTCAAGCTACGGCTACAATGATTGTTTAAGATAGGAAGTCAACAAGTAGAGCATGCATGATTTAATCATTGAAATGTAATACAACTATGTTAAGACTTCCTAACCTCAAGAACGGACTCCTCAATCTTAGCAAACTCATGAAAATCAACTGATCAAGTCGAAATCCTGACATGAATGTTATCTTTCATTAAACATGTTCCTCACAACAAGAGAGTTACCCATTTCTACTTCCAAATTTTCAAATCACAACAAGTATGGGTATATGAATAAAATTACGCCGCTTCCTCTCAAGGAATTACATTGCATCATGACCCATAAGCTTGCCCTTAGTGTTTTATCTCCACTAATTTAAGGATGTTTGAACGTATGATCAAGTATAGACTTATCGGGTTGTAATGTAAGCTAAGGGACGGGTAGGAATCTTTTGGCCAGTAATACTGGTTATCTTCCCCAAGCGCTTTTTTAATAACTTCCACCTTCATTAAGGACATCTCTTCTCTTACATCCTCCTCATTCTTTCCACTCTTGAAATTTCTCTTGTTCCCATTTCCTTAAGCACACTTAGCTTATTAGTAAGAGCTTAAACAACTTTTTTCATTCATTTATTTCTTACTCCTTACCAATACTCAAGCATTTTCAAACAAGTGCACCCTTGACCTTTCTCAACTTTTACAACTGCTACTTTTCCTTTTCATTCTTCTCAGTCCTTCACTCTTGAATTTTTTCACTTAAGCGCTTAGGAGTTTTGGATCAACATTCAAGGCTAATGAAAGAAAAGGAATTACTCTTATGATGTAGCTATCAAAGAATAGGCTTAAAGCTCAATGGGGCTCACAAGGATTCAACATTCATGTAGGTAAAGGGAGGGATAAAGTTTAGGTTCATTCAAAGAAATGCCTAAATCATCTCCTACATTCCACATCCTTCATTTCGTTTTATGTACACACCAGACAAGTTGTAGACATTCCATAATAGCACGGAATATTCGAAAAAGTTACACTCACAGCACATGCTCAATTCAAGACACATTCAGCAGACTCTTAACTCAACTAATCACAAGAATTCAAAATTAAGCTTTAATCACATCGAGTCAAATCCCAAGAGCCTAGTGTCTCAAACAAAGTTATACACTTCTTACATGCTTCAACACTAACCACCTTTGTATCTTACAATCATGCATAGCACATAAACAAAGAACATCAAGTAATCAATTAGCTACGGGTTCAAAAACTAAAACCTATTGACTAATTTTCCTCAAGACAGTCATCATCCATCCATCGTCGGAAACAGTCCCTAACTATGACTAAAAACACTATATAAAGACAAAAACAAAAATTATTCTTTCGATTCAAAGACTTCGTTGGAGAAGAACCGAAAGGAAAAACCAACGGGTGATGAAGTCATGCTTAATTCAAACATTTTGTTCCAACATTTCTCCCAAGAATTAATTCACCAAAATCATTAAGCACAAATTTTTGAAATTTCCCTCACCCCACACTTGAATCATGTTATGTCCCCATAACATCAAATTAAAATTAAAAGGGGTAAAAATACCTGAGGCTCCTAGGTCTAGCTAATAGCATGCTTTCTTCACCTTGTACAAGTGGGTGTTCGACCCCACACTTTTCCTCTTCCATGCTTTAGCTTCCTCCTCCAAGGGTACTAAGATCTCCCTCCATCTCGTGCTTAACTTTCCACCAAAAACACAAGATGAAAATAAATCAATCAACTCAAATTCAGAAATTAAAATGTTCCAGAAACTTTGGCCTCCCAAGCAGTGGCTCAATTTTACGTCGCGGCACGACGTATCAAGTTTCACCACTTTTTCCTCCACCTTGAGGATAAGGAATCTCACCCTAATTTCTTCTCTATTTCCTCTATGCCCAGGGGCGGTGGTGAAAAATGAAAGGACCAAGCAGTAGATGTCGCCTTTTGCACTTATTGGCCCTTAAGTAAGCGAAGTCATTTTGTCTCTCCTGAGTCAGCAAATTTCAGAATATACGGGGTTGGTCCTCTAGACATTTCTCTATAAGCTTGGGAGACTCTATTTCTAGGTTGTCAACCAAACTAATGTCAAAATGCTTTGAGTGGGGTTCAATACACCCTCAACCTCTAAAAACTGCATTGTGCTTGAATTCTTACTTGTATACCTTCTCCGCATCAACATCTATCTCTCCATTAATGTCAAAATGGGGGATACTTATCTCTTCTTCCATGAGGGGATTCCATATGTGTGAGAATACCATCACGGGGACTCTCAAGAGCTTATAATTATTGAGCTTCTTCCAAGAACTCACCCTTTACTTCTCCTTGTAATCCCTCTTGAGTATTGCATAAAATCATTACTTGCAAATCAGCGTTGCTTCAGCCTCAACCATCATCTCTGTGATCTTGACGCTTATCATTTCTAAGGCCTCTCCATTCTCCTTAGTCTAAATTCTAATACTCTCCATCTGCTCCCTCATTGGTTCTGTCTACTCAAGGCCCGTTTCAACATGTTTTCTATTTGAGCTTGGAGTTCCAACTCCTCATTTTCATCATTTCTGAACTCATCAAAAACAATAGAAGGATCATAGTAGGGCTTGGGGGAGGGAGTATGCATTCGGACAGCCATCCCAATGGCCACATCTTGACCACCACATACATTGCAAGTAAGTTATAGTTTTGCCACAAGTGGGGTTCTCCACAATTCAGACAGGTGGACTCACCAAAATATGAGTAACTACTATTCAACCCATTTGTGTTCCATGATGTCATGTCAAGAAGGGTATCAGACTAAAACTAAAAATAAAATAAATCTAAAACTAATAAAGAAAATTTTTTTAACACTTAGGGAAATTTAAAATCACACAAAAATAAACAAATTTACTATACTTCGCCGAGTCCCCGGCAACGAGTAAAATTTTTACGCCCCGCAAGTGTACGGGTCGTAGCCAAGTAATATAGTGGCCCTTTAAGAGCCGGATGTCAAACCCACAGGACTGGACCAATTCGGCTAATTATCAAGTTCAAGTGTGATATTAACTTTCGCAAGTGTTGATTACAGACTTTTTTCGATAAAGTTTAATTAAGTCTAGGGGTGGTCACCGAAATACTATGAAATCATCCAAGGATCAACTAGAGCTAAAGCCAGATAATCATGCGATACTACGCTTTGTCATTGTTTAAGTATGGAATTATTAATTGTCGTCTCACATAATTACAATTGCATGTTCATGGTCTATCAAGCCTCTAAACACGATAAACTAGCCTCACAACTACATCGTTGAGCTGGGATGACATTCTAGTTCGTGGGCAATTCAATTACGCGGATGTGATTTACGGGGTTTATGCCTTTGATTAGGACTTCGCATCTATAATCATTTAACTCAACTTAACTTCACAACTACGTCTTCGAGTGGTGATGTGATAAATTCTAAAGTTGGTGTCTAGCTCATCCCTTTTTAATAACCAAGCAAGGCAAATAGGTATACTTATCCTAAACCGCGAATTATATCGTAAGAGACAAATCCTGCTCCTACATTCTTTATTCTGCCTAGGTTTACTTTCTCAATCTTTTACCTAGGTGTAATGTATGTTTTCATGGTGATCAATCATTAAAAACAACCATAATTAAGAAAGTAAGACAAAACAACAATCAATAACTTAAAACCAAAACAAAATCATGTATTCACAATCATACCATTTGGTTTCAACCTCAGGAGGGAGGGTTCTTGTCACGCCCGCCTTGGGGGTAAGGATCGGCACCTGGGTGCCCTAGTAGACCGACCGCTAACCGGTGAGCCTAAACACGTCTGGTGCCTGGCTAGCTCTTATCTCAGATTTCTAGGAAACAATGGGCTATATAACGGCTGCAAATATAGGCCTCCGGCCGACTGGGCCTATAGCCACCTATAAATATGATTTCAGCTAACCAGAAACATACTTATAAAGGGGAACCTATACGGGCCAACAAGGCCACCATGCTGTCTAGTTATCTGTAACTCCAACAAAAGAATATCAGATAACTATGTGACCGGCAAGGTCACCACTACTATAGCGCATTTGCGGCCCCACACGGCCAATATAGCCATAATGCTAAACGTCTAAACACAACGCACGGCTCACCCGACTGGCACACCTCACAATCACAGGATATACATATACACAATTTGCAAGCTCTATGAGTACTGAGGAGAATGTTTGGACAAAGGGCCCCTACCTACCCATAATGTAAGCAACAAAAGGAAATGAACTACACCTCTGAATATCAAGCTCCGGATGACAGGAGCTAATGACTCTATAAGCTGGCTGGAATCAAGAGGGATCGCCTCCTCGTCTATGAGTACCTGCAGGCAAGTAATGCAGCGCCCCACGGGGCGCGCACCACTGTACCGAGTATGCAAAGCAACTTAATACAACTGAATACAAATAACATAACTAGCAATTCTGAATAGCAGGAGATAACTGAATCTGTAAGGACTGATATGAACTGAATCAGGCTTTTCTGTGCTGTGATAGGGCAGGAGCGTACCTGCAGACGTGGCCCGCCGTCTATTAACTAATATATAACATGTAAATACATATATATAGCAAGCAAGAACCAATACCAACCCCTATAAGCCGGATGGTGCCAATCAATCAAACAATCTAATACCCTACCCGGGTTAAAACCAACCAAAAATAAGTCACTCCACTGGCCTAATAACTACGAGCACCTCTGCTGGCCCCCTGGGTCTCCGGCTCGTGCCATAGCCTCCATATAAATAATCGTGTCTGAGTCCAGAGGACTCCTATACTGTATCTGTAACAGTAATTGAATCTGAATCTGTTCCTTGGGCGCGTGGGCAGTCAGGTAATCTGTACTGCTATGCTGATCATCTTGATATGGGGAAAGCTTCATCCCATCTTCGTCCAACTGGGACGGCATGCCACTCCTTGAGTGACGTACACCCACCCGCTCAGTGGGCGACACAGTTACCAACCCAGGGGCGGCGAGGACGCCTGCAGCAGCCCTCACGACACAATCAAGTCTCAACAATCAATAAGCACATATATAGCAAGCATGTTTAACTGAAAAATACTATCTGAATTCTGATTTCTTAATCTGAACTTTCTTCGTGTTATACTGATTCTCATAATACTTTATACTGAATATGGAATTTTATCCATCAGCATGGCTAATCCGTAGCCAAGATACTATCTGACCAAGGCTAATCTTGTAGCCAAGGTATCATCTGTCTGTATGGTATACTGTAGCCAAGTTACTACCCGTCTGTCTGATTTTACTTCTTACTAACTTTTATTCGACATATGTATCATATTATTCTCTAAACATGCTTGCTGGGAAACACATATTGGGCAATGTCGAGTCTAAAGTGATAATCCGCCATTTGCCGCTTACTAACTTTCGACTGAATATGATATAACGACGCAAAATAGGTTTACTGAACTGCTCAAAACTCATTATTCAACTCCGGGAATTCTATTACCGTGTTTACTGTATTATGCTAGGCTAGAGCTTCACTGCCAAGAAACCGGCTTTTATATACCTTAACCTCGGGTTATCTGACTAACAGATGAAGGTCGGTCAGTACTCCAACTATTTCTCCCAACTGCATTCACATATATGTCAATCAGAACTAAATACAATAATATTCTGAAAGAAATGTCACTTCATATATTAATAGCCCAAACTTAGGCTTAGTATCAAAGACGGCCTAAAACCCAAGGGCTTCTCGAAAGTCCAGAAGGGAGAAATATTCACTTTTTAAGGCTAGGAGTATATTGACACTAATTCTGAGCAATTCCACTTACTCTTAGCTGGTAAAGGATGATTTGTCGGCCGAATTTTGCGAAACTAAATCCGCAGGGAATGCTCCTCGCTAAATACCTCGCATTCGAGGTTAATTTGAATTTGGACTATGTTTGACGGATTAATCGAGCGATAATTTATAAATATCCCTCGTATGCTCTGTTTCCTCATGAGCTTTCTGGAAATTATTTGATATTTAATGAAACAACCGAAGTTGAGGCTTTATATACTTGGGCCTGGACAGGGCCAACGTGTCACGGAGCCAACGCGGAGGCTCCACCTCCGTGACAGGCTGCCATCACGCGAGGGCTCGCCCCGGCTCCTTCCGCGATGGTTCACATACAGGTTTCCAGTCCAGTCTTTTCCCGGGCCTTTTCTAGCATGTATGGCTTTCAAATACGCTTAACCAACACGCGAATAGGCCATCTTATGTGTTGGGAATTCCACGGGTGTAACATTCTCCCCTTAAGAACATTCGTCCTCGAATGTAAACTTCTATCTTTAGGACTTCTCAACTTATTTCTAGGAAAATTTTGGCAGAGTTTCCCTGTATGGACTATCCCAAATACCTGAAATGCAGAAAACCAATACAGGTACTCCACGCTACTACAGTATTCACTGAATGATTAAGATTGATCATTTCACTTACGTATATGAACTATAAGGTACTACATAAGTAACAATACTAGCATACCTGTCACCTGACTAGGCTTGGAACAAGTGAGGGTATCTGGTTTTCACACTTCCGCCTCCCAAGTCATCTCTTCTCGGTTCCCTCTACACAAGATTTCTGAGCACGCAATATCATTTGCCTCAATCTACGGATCTACCCGTCTAGGATAGCTACTGAACCTCTTCAGGCCAGCTCTTCTGTAACCTGAACATCCTCGACTGGTACTGCTTTGGATGGGTCTCTCATGCATTTCCTCAAAGATAGATACATGAAAAAGACTGGATGAACGGAATCTAATTCTGAGGCAAGTTCAACTCATATGCCACTTGGCCTATTCTTCAACGAATCTGATAAGGCCCAACAAATCTTGACTGAGCTTTTTACCTTTCACCGAATCTCATCACCCCTTTCATCGGTGATACTTTCAGAAATACCCAGTCGTTCACATCGAATTACAGGTCTCTGCGCTGCACATCAGCATACGATTTCTCGGCGGCTCTGGTGCGCTCAGTAGGCGTTCTCTGATAAGCTTTACCTTTCCTCTAACTGTTGAATGATATCTGGCCCAACCACGCTGATTCTCCCACTTCAAACCAGCCAACCGGCGATCTGCATTGCCTGTATAATGCCTCGAAGGGCGCCATCCGGATAGCTGAGTGATAGCTATTATTATAAGCAAACTCAATTAATGGCAAATGCTCATCCCAACTACCTCCAAAATCTAGCACACACGCCCAAAGCATGTCCGAGCGTCTGAATGTGCATTCGGCTTGTCCATCTGTTTGAGGGTGGAATGCTGTGCTCAAATTAATCTACTTTCCCAGACCTCTGAAACGACTGCCAAAATCTAGCTGTAAATCAGGCTCCTCTGTCAGAGATAATAGATACCAGTACCCATGTAATGTAACTATTTCTCCGATATACAATTCGGCATACTCTTCGGCCGAGAAAGCGCTTACTGGCAGGAAATGAGCTGATTTTGTAAACCTGTCAACTATCACCCATATAGAATCGTTTCTATGTCTGGTACGGGGTAATCCTGCTACAAAGTCCATGTTCACTGCTTCCCATTTCCAGAGAGTGCACAATTATGTCCTGAGTTAACCCGCCTGCTTTCTGGTGTGTCGCTTTTACCTGTTGGCAGTTAGGACACTGGGCTACAATTCGGCAATTTCTCTTTTCATACCTGGCCACCAGCAGTTTTTGATATTATGGTACATTTCGTTGCGCCGGGGTGAAGAGAATAGCGGGCGTAATGTACCTCGTTCATAACCGCTGGCCGGAGCCCTGGAAATATATGGAACACAGAGGCGGCCTTTACATCACAGCACTTCATCCTCAGTTATCTGAAAATCTCGGGCACTTTTCCCTACTGAATTCTATCCTTAAGCCGTACTTCCAGGGGTCGATCCTCATATTGCCGTTCTTTTACTTCACAACTAATGATACACGGCGGTGTTCTGAATTACGCTCTGTTGTCCTCTATTTCTGCTACCCGAACGACTAGGCTGGCTAATTGATGGTCTCCCTAACCAGCTCCGCCGCTGCTCGGGCTGCAAATACGCCAAACTTCCCATGGATTTACGGCTGAGAGCATCTCGTTACTATGTTGGCTTTTCTCCTTTGACTTGGTATAGAATATCCACGTCATACTCTTTTAATAACTCCAACCAGCGACGCTGTCGCAGATTCAACTCCCTCTTGAAAGATATACTGTAGGCTCTTATGATCTGTGAAAATATCCACATGGACGCCATACAAGTAATAAACTCCATATCTTTAAGGTGTGGGATCATCATGGCTAACTCCAGGTCGTGGGTAGGGTAATTCTTTTCGTGTTTCCTCAACGGTCTGGAAGCATACGCAATCACCTTACCATGCTGCATCAACACGCAAGCCAACCCAACGCCTGATGCGTCGAAATATACTAAATAACCTTCTGTACCCTTCCGCACAAGTAACATCAAGCGAGGTTAATCTGCCTTTAATTCCTCGAAGGTCCAAGCCACATGCCTTCGTCCACTGGGAAATTTACTGCTTTCTGCGTCAGCTTAGTCAGAGGTGCCGCTATAGTAGAGAACCCTTCAACAAATCTCCTATAATACCCTGCTAACCCCAGAAAACTACGGACTTCGGTCGGAGTGGTAGGCCTAGCCATGTTTTGACTGCTTCTATTTTCTACAGACAACTGTATAACAACATCTGACACAATATGCCCCAAGAAGGCTACTAAGTTAAGCCAGAATTCACATTTGGAGAACAAACATAGCATATAACTGATTTGTCCCTGAGACCTGAGCACTGTCCGTAAATGAGCCTGGTGATCTGCTTCAGAGCGAGAACAGCAGAATATCATCAATAAACACTATCACGAACAGGTCCAGGTATGGTCTAAAAATGTTGTTAATCAGGTCCATAAATATTGCTGGGGCATTATCAATCCAAAGGACATAACTAGAATTCAAAGCGTCCATATCGGGTCCCGAAACCATTTGGAATATCTCTTTCACAGACTCGAACCTGACATATCCGACCCCAAGTCAATCTTGGAAAAACATCTGGCCCCCTGTAACTAATCAAACAAATCATCTATTTTGGGAAGCGGGTACTTATTCTTTTATTGTAATCTCTTATTCAGTTGTCGGTAATCTATTCACATACGGAGCGAGCCATCTTTCTTTCACAAATAGAACTGGCGCACCCCATGGTGAAGATCAAATTCGATGAAACCTTTATCTAGTAAATTTTTCAACAAGCCTTAACTCTCGAGTTTCAGGAGCCATAATGATAAGGAGGAATTGATATAGGCTGAGTGCCTGGTAGCAAGTCAATTGCAAAATCTATCTCCTTTCTGGGGGAATACCAGGTAGCTCGTCTGGAAATACATCAGGGAATTGATTCACCACCGGAACAGACTGGAGTGTCGGAGGCCTCTACTCCGAACATCCTGAAGCCCTGACTAGGTGGTAAATACATCCCTTAGCTATCAATTTCTCGCCTGAAGATAGAATAAACCTACCTTTGGCGTAGCTGTGTTGCCTTTCCACTTCCCGCACTACTCGGAAAGTGGAATCGACCGCCTTGATCCAACATTCTACGTTGGCATAGCACGGAACTAACCAATCCATACCCATTATGGCATCGAAATCAACCATTTCTAACTCAACGATCTACTGTAGTCTGGTGATCAGCAACCTCTACTATACACTCCTCGATAAATTCTTCTAGCTATAATAGTCACCATGGGTGTGGATACTGAAAAGGACTGCTGTAATAACTCTGTATACATTAAACTTTCGAGCCACAAATGGGGCAATATATGACAGAGTGGACCCTGGATTAATCAGCATAAGCGCGCATGAACAGATAGTCATCATACCTGTTACCACATATGGATGCCTCTGAGTCCTATCTCCTGGTAGTGCATAAGTACGGCTTGAGCCCGTACCTGAACTGGAGGCTCCTGATATACCTAGGCCTCTACCTGCTGAACCTGAGGGCCTACGCACTACCGAGGCTGCCGGAGCTCGCGGCCCCAAGGGATCCCCCCGTCCTGACTATCTCTGCTCTCTTGCCCTGGCCGGACAATCTCTCATCTGGTGCCCCTCCTGCCTTATATATAACATCCCAGGAGCCATATCTACAAGCTCCGGTGTGAGGTCGGCTGCAACAGGGCAGGGTGGTGTAATCTGCTCGCTCCCTTCTCTCGCTGTGGGAATCACTGTTGTTCGAGAACTACCACCAGACTCTGACTGCCCTCGACGAACAAATCTACCTCGCTGCTGCTGCTGTGGTGGAGGTGGGGGTCTGTCTGACAACTGGGCCTTGGGGTCCTCTGAACCTCCCTCTGCATATCGTCTGATCTGTCTTCGCGGCGCTCGGCTCCTGATTGGTCTGTCTACTGCCCTCCGTTGCCACCGCCTAAGGCCCTCAATGGTCTAAGCAAAGGCCTGTACTCGGGCAATAACCATATCTTCTCGTAACGTAGCCATCATGCATGCTTCAATGTAATCTGGGTTCAGGAACCACACAACCGGTGAAATCTGGATGGCATAGTATCAACAAAAGCTGGAGCATAGCGGGCTGCAAGGAGTCAAACTGTAAAGCAAATTCTCGTATGTTCCTCACCCCTTGCTCCAAATGCAGAAATAGATCCATCCGGGACTGTCGGATCTCCCATGGGCAAGTAACGGTCCAGGAAGGCCTGAGAAGCTGGTCCAGGTTGGAGGGGCAATATCTCTCCTCAGACCTTTTCCCAACTCGTACCATAATACAGTTATGTCCCGCAACCGAAACACCGCCAGCTCAACTGATTCTGTAGGGCCACATGCATAACTCAGAAAATTCTCTACATCTGATCTAGAAAACCCGGGGGTCCTCTGCCTGATCTGACCCAGTGAAAGGTGGGGACCCAGGCCAAAAAACTCCAACCTCGAACTGCCAGACCCAACGACGGCCCCACCATACAGGTGGCACCGATCGGGCGCAGGTGGCCATCATTTGTGCCAATATAACCACTGCGCTACGAACTTCCTGGTCTGATGGAAAAGGTACAGGAGCTATCGAGGCGGTGTCGTACAAACGGCTCCTGATGTGAGTGGGGTTGCTGAGAGGGCTGTGATGAAGCTCTATATCGTGCGCCTCGGGACAACACCCCCGCATGAACTGAGGCATCCTGCTGGTGCCGTCTCCTGCTGCTGTATCTAATCTTCTACCGGTGCCAGGGTGTCGGTGGTCTGCCATTTTTTTATCTGTAGACAAAGTATGATAAGTTTCAAGGACTCAAACTTATACTGTACCGCTCTATAGCACATGAATGAGAAGAAAGAGTAACCATCTCATCATGCCTGCAGCTCTCCTGCCTATAGTACGTGGTGCACACTACATCCATAGACAAGACTCTACTTAGCACAGCTTGCAGACTCCCTGACACGACCTGCTCTAATACCAAGTTTGTCACACTCCCGCCTTGGGGTAATGATCGGCACTCAGCTTCAATAGGGACATGACTGCTAACTGGTGAGCCTAAGCACGCCTGGGTGCCTGGCTAGCTCTATCTCAGATTTCGGGAGACAACGGGCTATATAATGGCTAAATATAGCCTCCGGCCGATCGGGCCTATAGCCACCTGTAAATATGATTTCAGCTAACTACAAAAATACTATAAAGGGAACCCGCATACGACAAGGCCAATTATGCCGTCTAGTTATCCGTAACTCAACAAAAGAATATTGTATAACTACGCACCGGCAAGGTCACCACACTATCAGGATTATGGGCCCCGCACGCACCAACATAGCCACAATGCTAAACGTCTAAACACAACGCACGGCCTCACACGACCAGCATAACTGACCATAGGGAGATATACATATATACAATCTGCAAGCCTCTATGAGTACTTTCTGATATACGGTCGGGGACAGAGCCCTGTCCTACCCATACTGTACAACAAAAGGAAATGAACTACACCTCTCAATATCAAGCTCCGGATGACAGGAGCTGATGACTCTATAAGTCTGCTGGAATCACGAGGGATCGCTCTCTCATCTATGAGTACCTACAAGCAAGTAATGCACAGCCCCAATGCTGTACCACTGGTACTGAGTATGAAAAGCAACTGAATACAACTGAATACAAATAACATAACTAGCAATTCTGAATAACAGGAGATAACTGAATCTGTATGACTTATATGAACTGAATCAGGCTTTTCGTGCCGTGATAGGGCGTGAGCGTACCTGCCCCACGCGGTGGCCTGCTGTCTATTAACTAATATATAATATGTAAATACATATATATAAAGCAAGAACCAGTCATCAACCCCTCATAAGCCGGATGGTGCCAATCAATCAAACAATCTATATACCCCTACCCAGGTCAAAACCAACCAAAAATAAGTCACTCCACCGATCTGCTAACTACGAGCACCTCTGCCGCCCCCGGGTCTCCGGCTCGGCCATAGCCTCCGATATAAATAAGACTGTGTCTGAGTCCGAGGACTCCTATACTCTGTATTTGTAATTGTAACTGAATTTGAATCTGTTCCTTGGGCGCATGCGTTACAAGCCAGGGTAATTTGTAATTGTAATGTTGATCGCACTTGATATGGGGAAAGCTTCATCCTATCTTCGTCTAATCTGGGGACGACATGCCACCCATTGGAGTGACGTAACCCACCCGCTCAGTGGGCGACACAGTAAACAAACCCAGGGCGGTGAGGACGCTCAAAAGGGTGCCCTCACGACACAATCAAGTCTCAACACCACACAAGCACATATATAGCAAGCATGTTTAACCGAAAAATACTATCCGAATTCTGATTTCTTATTCTGAACTCTTTTCTGTAAGATACTGATTCTCATACTACTTTATACTGAATCTGGAATCTTTATCTGATCGCATGACTAACGGTAGCCAAGATATATCTGACTGTATGGATAATCTGTAGCCAAGGTATCATCTGTCTATAAGTGGTTATACCGTAGCCAAAGTTACTATCCTGTCTATCTTATTTTACTTACTAACTTTTTATTCTGAATATATGTATCATATTATTCTAAAACATGTCATAAAACACATACTGGCAATACTGAGTCTAAAGTGATAACTCGCCATTTGGCGCTGCTCTACAACTTTCGGACTGAATACGATATAACGATGCAGCAAAACAGTTTACCAACTGCTCAAAACTCATTAATCAACTCCGGGAACTCTATTACGGAGTTTACTGTATTATGGTAGGCTAGAGTTACTCACTTGCCAAAGAAACTGACTTTACATACCTTAACCTCGGGTTATCCGACTAACGAATGAAGCTCGGTCAGTACTCCTACTTATTTCTCCTAACCATTCATATATGTCAATCAGAACTAAAACAGGACCAATATTCTGAAGAAAACGTCACTTTTGATATATTTGATAGCCCAAACTTAGGCTTATCGAGTTATTTGAGCCGAAAACTTGCTATTGAAAGCCCAGAAGGGAGAAATATTTACTTTAGGTTGTATATATTGACACTAATTTGAACAATTCCACTTACCTTGCCCAGTAGCGCGACGATTTGTCAACCGAATTTCGTGAAACTAAATCCGTAGGAATGCTCCCTGTTGCCAAATACCTTGGTATCCAAGGTTAATTTGAATTTGGACTACGCTTGGACGGCGTAATCGAGCGATAATTTGTAAATATCCCTCGTATGCGCTGTTTCCTCGCGAGCTTTCTGGAAATTATTTGATGTTTAATGAAACAACCGAAGTTGGAGGTTTTATATACTTGGAGCCTGACAGGGCCAACGTGTCATGAGCCAACGTGGGAGGCTCCACCGCGGACATCGTACATATCGGGTGAGGGCTCTGCCCCGGCCTTCCGCGATGGTTCGACACGTTTCCAGTCCGGTATTTTCTCGGGCCTTTTCTAGCATGTATGGCTTTCTGGGGTCACGCTAACCAACACGCGAACATGCCATCTATGTGTTGGAAATTTTACGGGGTGTAACAGTTCTAGCCACTCAAGTTCGTATAATTACAAGAAAACATTAATAAAGTAACATCTTACAAGAATTGGTAGAAGAGAAGATGAAATTGATGAACCCTAGGTGAGTTCTCCCACTTCTCCCTCACTCCTTGGCAGTTTTTCAGAATAATTTCGTTACAAAATGTTTTTAGGAGCTAAGGGACCTATTTATAGTAAATGAGAATTGTACAAAATTATGCCCGGCATGGAATAGCTCCGTGTCACAGAGGTTATCGCACAATATGCCTCCGTGACACGGAGGTATCGCGATGCAGGAAAACTCATAAAACCGTCGCTAGGCAGCCCCTTGCTGCGTTGGCAGCGTGGCACGCTGCTTGAGCAGTATGTTAGCCATGGCATGCCATGGTCGTGCATCCTGCTTTCCGTGGCACGTTGCCAATGCGCAGGTGGGCTGTTTCTCGCGTATCCTCCTTGCCGACGCTCGCGTTTTACTTCCGATTCCATGCTCCCACTTCACTGAACTCATGATTGACTCAAATTCATTTAAACCTACAAAAAAAAAAGAACTAATCATGTTTGTTAGTGTATATATTCACATTTACATAAAATGATAAGGAGAATGTATATAATTGCCGATAAACAAGACAAAAACTAAGTTATAAAGCATCACTTGGGCATGTTTGCCCGAGATCACCGAAACTCTACTGGATGGGACCAGTGCTCGACCAGATGGAACCAGAAAAATGCCTGCTGAAATGCAATAGAATACTATCCATAAGTGGAGGGTGCATTGGCAGAATGCGGGTCAGCACCTATGAACCGCCCGTGCCAATGCCGGCCGAGCCCCGAAGTCACTGACTTCCTTGGGCCAAAGCGGCATCCCAGTGTATGGGCACCGGCAGTATGCCGGTGACTTGCAAGTTAGGCCAGTTTTAGGAGGGCAAAATAGTTCTGCACACGGAATTTGAGGCATTTTTAACCTATTCCCGTACCTTTCTAGAATGTACCAAATATTCCATTCTAGATTTGTAGAGTTAGAGATAGAAATATTGAATAGCTTTTCTTCTTGTTCTTCCTCAAGGTATAAACCACCATTGAAGACAATTTTGAGCTTTCTATTCTACTCCCAAAGGATGAATTTTATGAATTTGTTTATATGCATTTATATTATTCATTTTTGAGAAGATGCCAGGGGTGTGTGCATAATTACGGATAGATTAGATTGCAAGTGCATATATTAATCTTGTAATTACTCATTTATTATAAATATGTTGTTTTCCTAAGTTATAATTGACTTATCCATAGTTGCAAATGTAGGCTATGTCTACTTATTCCATTTTTTCTTTAGAAGCGGAAATTGAATATGGGTGAGAAAACAATGGTAGGCAATTGGATCTTGAATGTGTGGGGTTAGCTAGGATATCCAAAACTCATAGTCATGACCCATTAGAGATTTGAGGCTAGAGATAGCTCAAATTGCCTGTTATAGCGGATTAATTGATTGAGGCCTTGGGGCTTGAGAAAACTCAAGGAATGGAGCACCCAATTTGTTGAAAAACATCAGGTGTTACTTTATCCACAATTATTTATGCTTATGAGTAGTTGTTGATTTTCTAATTAATCTCTAACCAATCGGAACCCCGTTAATACCATACCTTTGTCCCTCATAATTGTTCATTCAATTTGTTTCATTGTTCTCTTGATAGTTGATTTTAAATTCAAATTGTGATCTCGCTTTTTTCCCAAAATTTTATTTTAATTTTCAAATGCATGGATGAAATCTTAGTTTAAGTCAATAGATAACTTTTGTGTTATTCAATCGCTATTCCTTGTGGATTCAACCCCGACTTTTAGTTGGGTATTTATATTGCGACAATCGTTACTACTTCCTCCTCGTGAGGAGTGGATTTGAAACGCCATCACTAGTACAAAGCGAAAAGATGAAAGGGATGAAGGCCTTGTGTGATTTAGGGCGGCAGTGAACTTAATGCCTCTGTCACTTTTCAATACACTTGGTTTGGGAAAATCAACGCCGGGGGATGATGTAGCTGGCGAACAAGTCAAAGGTGGCCCCAGAGGGGATTATTGAGGACCTTCTTATTAAAGTAGGTAAGCTCATCATACCTGCTGATTTTATAATACTTAATTTAGAGGTTGATGACAAGATACTACTCATCTTGGGACTCCCACCCTTGGTCATGGGAGGAGCGGTGATTGATTTTAGAGCTGACACATTGAAATGAGGGTAAATGATGAGGAGGAGCTGTTCAGTGTACTTAAGAGATCTACCCCTTAACACACTACAGATTTTTACATGATCAGTGTACTGACAGAGGATGAGTGTGGGGTAGTGGATTTCAAAGGTACACTTCTGAAGGATCTCTCAATGAGAGAGCCTAAGCCTACTATTGAACAAGTGCGAAAGAAGTTGGTGAGATGGTGATGGAGGTAAAAAGTGAAAGTGTGGAGGCTTTACCTGCAAGAGTAACGAAAAAGAGAAAATGATTCCTGTGATAGGGAATAAGTGTTTGAGAACATCTTTGAAAGGATGGTTCACATCGTACCGCAACATGTAAATCAGGTGTTGGTAGGGAGGTAACCCTAGGGTACCAAAGGTACGATTCCTTTTTTTTGTTTGTTTTTATTTTGTTTATTTTAACTTTTGTTGTTGTTTTTGTCTTGTTAGGCACAGTGAAAGGGGAAGTTCGTGCAGAAATATAGTTATTGAGGAATGAATGCATTGGTGGAGTCATGACTGATGAGGTTAAAATTGAGAAAAGCTGCTGCAAAATGACGAGGCCTCAGAAGTATCCCTAATCCTTGTTCTAATTTTAATTCATGCTTATGGCCATAGCATATTTTAAGTGTGGAGTGAGGGAAATTTCAAAATTTATGGATGTTGATTCGGGTGAAATTAGTGCTTGGTTTGAAATTTGTTTGATGTGAAGTCTGGAGTTGAGCATAGTTCATCCACCCTTTGGTTTATCTTTCGGTTCTTTCCCGAAGGGGGCACTTTGAACCGAAAAGAAACTTTTTTTTGGTCTGTATATAGTTGTTTTAGTCATAGTTAAGGACTTCTCCCGACGATGGATGAATGACAACCTTCTGCGGAAAATTAGTCACTAGGATTTTGTTTTAGAACCCTTAACTAATTGATAGCTTGATACTCTTGTTGAGTGTTATACGTGATTATAAGATGTGCGGAATCTTAATTGTGAATCATGTTGAGAATTTTATAACTTTTTTGAGACACGTAAGCTCTGGATATTAGTCTATGCTTATTGCTTAATTTTAAATCATGTGATTAAATGGGTTGAGAGTATGTATGGGTCTATCTTAACATGAACATGTGCAATGAGTGTGAGATTTTGTGTATTCCATGCTATCATGTATTATCTAGAACTTTCCTAGTGTATTTGCAAAGCGAAATTGTGGATGTTAATTGTAGGAGATGATGAAGGCATTTCTTTGAATAAGCTTATTTTGATCCTTTTCTCTACTTGCCCATAATGTATAACTCTAGTTAGCCCCATCAAGTATTTAACCTATTCTTTATTAGTCACATTAGAAGCTTAATCTTATTCTTTCAATTGACCTAAAATTGATTCAAAAACTCCTAACCACTTAAGTGAAAAATGTAGAAGAGAAAAAGGAGTAAGAATATGGAAAAAGAAGAAAACAGTTGGTTGTGGAAGTTGAAGAAAAGTTTAGTGAATTACCTAAAATGCCTAAGTCTTGGTAGGGAGAGAGAAGAATAAAAAATGAAAAAGTGTCTAATGAGTGATTACTCCATATTAATTACATAAGTGTTCTTAAAGAATTGGGAATAAAAAAGGAGAGTGATAGATGATAACGTCCAAAATATATCCTTCATGCAAAGAATATACACGGCCGAAGTATCAAAACATGTAACCCGATGGGTGTCGGGGTCGAATCCCACAAGGACTAGTGAATGATAATTACAAGTGTCAGTTAAAAAGTTGAAGTTAGCTTACACCACATAGAGTTTGCATAAAAACAAATAAATTGGGGGAATTGGAAATTGCTGTGGATTATATTTGCAAGTTGGTTAAATATAATAGCAAAATCAGCAAGGTTGTCGATAAGAATGTGAAAGACTAGAGGTGTCGTGTAGATGATATACTAACTAGATAGGGACATGCTAGGTCATCTTATAAGTTTAATTAGTGTAAATAATCTTGTGGAAATGGGTAATTACAATCTTTTAAGCCTTATAATTACCTCTTAAGTTTTGTCAAAACTCAGCTACTATTTAGCTCAACCCAATCAGATTGAAATTAGTAGTTACCATCTCTCTCAGCTATTAGCTACTAATGAGGAGGAGACTGCAATTTTAGCTATTTCTAGCCCAATTTCACAATCTCTCATCCATACCACTATTAATTCTCTTCCAGTACTTAACACTATTCTTTTACAAGCAACAATCAAGCAATAATAACAGTATCACAATCAATGGATCTTCCTTAATATATTGAAGAGAATCTTGTGATTTACACTTCAGTTTTAGTAATATGAAGATGACTCTTTAGCAATACCCACTCTAATAAGTATTCATCATCACACACTTATTTAATGATTTAGCTACTCATTGACGAGAAACTGTTAATATTCATCAATAAATTCATTGAATTTAATAACAAGAGTAGAAAAAATCCACAAATAGTCTCCACAATGGTTGTACTTACTATTAAGAAGAAGAAGTAAAGAATAGTACTTTTCAAAGTCTACCAATCAAAATCCCCTTTGCTAAAAGAATGTTCTTAAAGCAAAAAAGAAAGATGATGTGATATGCTCTGCTATCTCCCCAGTATACAGTACTTTCTCTAGTATTTATATCCAAGAAAATAGGGCATCTTCTATCTCCTTTTTCAAAAGGATGATTTTACCCTTGAGCATCATTATGGAATTATGGAGGCACTGTGTTCACCGGTTTAAACTATGAACTGCCGAGTAACATTGTTCGGCCTTGAGAACCACACGCAAGTGCACATGGTCGAACAAGTAGTAAAACAGCTCAAGTAAGCCAAGTATCGATCCTGGCTGTGACTGACCAAGGTAAATAATCGAATTGGGTTAAGAACTTTAAATCCCAAAATGCAGACTTCCAGAAGATTTTGAGAGTTGGTTTCCTAATTTATACTAATCCAAAACAAATGTACAAATTCGGAGTCTGGACTATAGTAATGAGCATGCTGAGGCTAAACGAACATGCAGGGAAGTAATTTATCGACACATTACGGTTAACCTTTCCTTCGGTTGCTAGTCAAGAATTATTGCCTATGTGGATTAAAAACTCTATTTAAACCAACTTAAGAATCATGAACCTTCCACCTACATTTCTGTGATAAAAAGAAATTCATGTTCTAGCCATACAAACCGATTTCGTAATTGACTAATACGTAATTCTCAGATATATTTCTATTCTGAAGGTAAATCAATTTCAATTTTCCCAAACTAAGAAGAGATCATATCCTACTTCATCAACAACTTTCCAATTTCTTTCTCTCTTCGAGATGAAACCGACTCTCTAGACTTACATTAACATTGGCCACATTAATGTAAGAACAAGAATTGATAGAACATCCATGCAACAAAAGATGAAACCCAAAATGATCAATAATTACAATCCACTCCAACTGTTCTTAACCTCAGCAACACGTGAATTCAGCCACCATTTGTGGATTAAACATCATCCAATGAGTGTAAATCATACAAACAATTGAAATTAAGGAGAAAGAGAGATAGAGAAGAACCCGGATTTTCGTCCCCTCAACTGCTTGTAACCTACTTCTGTCCTGCTCAACTAAGTCAGAATAATTAAAAATGAACCTAAGTGTTCTATTTATACTAGTGGGAATTTTTCCCGAAATAACAAGCAACGTGTCACGGAGTGCACTGTGGAACACTGTCCTGAAACAGAGCAAACGCGGACCCTTACTGGAATCCGGTCCTCCGTGTAATTATGCCCAACGTGTCGACGGCGCAACGCCGTGCTTGGCCAATGCCACAGCTCCAACGCGCGAGCCCTCACTGGAATTCAATGGTCCAGGTAATTATGTCCAATGCCATGTGAGGCACGCGGACCTCCACTGGAACTTGGCCAATTTAAATCATCCAGGGCAGAATGCCTCCGCGATGGCAGCGTGACACGGCTCCATCGCGGAGCCCCTTTATTTGCTGCATTTCCTTGGCCTTTTTCCACTGCTCGCTTCCTAGAGTCCATTCCTGATTTCTTCCAACATGCATCTTAGCTTCCTAAAATTACATTTTTCCTGCAAAACAACGCTAATCATATTGGTTAGTATAAATTCAGCATTTTTAACTACAAATCACATGAGATTGCACAAAAAAGATAGATAAAACAAGACAAAATGAAGCATTTGAGCATCACTTGGGCATATAATTCTGCCCAAGATCACTTACCGCACACTTAAAACCTTGTTCGTCCTCAACCATAATCTCACATCTCATGCACACCCACTCATAGCTACTTTGGCTCGACACCTGAGCTACGGTTATGTTCTGGACATTAATATAGCAAATCATCAAGAAAACATGCATAGTCTCATCAATACAATGACATTCAACACATTAAAACCCTCCTTTAACTCAAGAATCGACTCTACCTCGCAAACTCATGCAAATCAGGAGATCAAGACATCCGACACGAATTACCCTCGCAGGTCGGGCAGATGTGCCCTCACAACACAAGAGAATTTCCCTTTTCAATCATCATATGATTCAAAAATATTATATGCAGGGGCATATGAACACGATTTCGTCTCTCTCCCAAAGAATTCACATGCATCATGTCATGAACCATCGGCTTGCCTCTAGTGTATTACTCCACTAATATAAGGACGCGTGATATAAGATCACGTAGGACTTAACGGGTTGTAATGTAAGCTAAGGGACTAGTAAATACTGGGCTAACCAATAAAGGTAACTAGCATCCTTAAGCGCTTTTCAATACATCCCATCAACATTACGGGCATTGTTTCTTCCTTCATCCTCCCATTCTTGAAATCTTTCTTTATTTTTGTGTCCCCATTTCTTTAAGCACACTCGACTTAATAACAAAGATTAGTTATACATCTTCATTTTATTTTAATTACTGCAAGTGCACCTTTGACTCTTTTCATTTTCACCACTTCCGCTTTTTTCTTTCTTTCTGCCAATTCTCACTCCTTTGACACTGGGGAAAATTATTTTTCTTGAGCGCTAAGATTTTTGGATCAAATTCACGGATAATGAAAAGAAGGGGTTAAGCTCTGTTTGTACCTTTTTGACGAAAGAAATAAAATAGGTTATGGATGAATGGGCTAACTAGGATGTACTTCAAGGTAGGTATGATAATGGAAAACTGCCAAATCAAAGAACTGCTACATCCTTTCCTACACTACACATCCTTCATTTCGTTTCGTACACACACCAGGAAAGTTCTATTCACTTCACAATAGCATGGAATAATCGAAACCTCACCACACACTCATTGCACATGCTCAACTCAAGACATATTCACAGACTCTTCAATCAGCTAATTACAAGAATTCAAACATTAAGCCTCAATCACATCAATCGGAACTTCATGGTCTAGGTATCTCAACATGTTTACAAAGTTGCATGCTTCTTACATGACCACTCAGCATTCTAAATATCATGTACAAATACGTAACAAGAATTTGAAACCATAAGAAGCACATGCTTGAATACAAACAAATAAAAGAAAAATAAAAGAATGAAAAACTAATTCTATCGACTACATTTTCCTTAAGACGGTCGTAATCCATCCATCATAGGAATGGTCACTATTTACGACTTTGCTCAATGGGTCTATTCTCGATAAAAGCACCAAAACAAATGCCGAGAAACCAAATCATAAAATAATTCAATGAAATTTTTTAAAATATCGATAATTTCGATAAAACCAAAAATATTTATACAACCAGCAAAACAACAACTCCACACAGCACACAACAGCTTCACATTAATTACAACACCGATTTATAATACAAAACATAAACACAAAATCATAGGGTCACAATTTTTCACAGTAATAACAACAAAAGAACATAAACAACAACAAAACAAAACTAACAAACACTAATTCAACCCACCTCAGACATAAAACCGAACACTGTCCCTGGAAGTGTTCACAAATTGCATCAGTAGCACAAAAAGTGGTGGTGAAACTCCTGATCAAACGGGGCACCAATTTCTTCGTCGTGTGCTGTTGCCTCATCCCCCATATTTGAATCGCCCCCGCCTGCCTTCATCCGACTCAATATTTGAGTCCTCACGGCGTGTCTCCTCATCGTTGGGGACATTATCATCTACAGGCTCCATAAAAGCTGGGCCCCACCGGCATAGAGCCCGAGCATTCGCTGAAGGGGTAGTCCAAGTCGAGCTGCTACTGAGTTTGCCCTTTGTTGCTGGCCTCCGCCCAGGCGCACCATGATTCGCATCCCGGGAACATACAGGCCATACTGATCATCTCGAGCATGTCGCTCGGCTAGTGTGAGAACTGGCCCATGAGTGGTATCAGTGCCTTGGTTTTTGTGACATCCACGGCACGCCTATCCATCTGCGGATGTAGTCCAGGCCTCTCCTCAATATCTAGGCCCTCAGAAACGTGGTCAGCAAGCCACCAAACTCCGTACCTGTGCCCTTGATGCAAACGGGTTTCCTCTTCATGGCGGAGATGATCACCGCCCCAATACTAATCTCCAACCCTTTCATCAGGGCATAGACCAAGAACACACGATCTCGGGTAACATCTGTCAGTGCACCCCGCGATCAGGCAGGAACAAACTATTTTGAGCTAAATCCTGGCTTCCCTGTTCATTTGAGAGTAGGCAGTAGCCTGATGGTAGCCCCTCTCTGGTGCCTGCCCCACCGCGCTGTAGAATGGGCTCCACAGAGTGCGTCTGATATCTGCATATGGTGGAGTGTTGTTCAGCTGTGCCGGAGTACTGGGCGTCTATGTCCCGCGCCCCCAAGATGGCATTAAGGTGATGGGGCTCAAAGGTGACAATTTGCCCCTTATCATGACGGTGTGACTGCGGAGTGTCGGGTTACAGTTTGCGTAGAACTCCCGGACCTAGATGAAGATTGTACTCCTTAGGCTCTTCAAAGATAAAGTTCAGCCCGACAGTGTCAATCCGGTGAACGATTCTGGGAATTCCTGGCGTGGCTCCTTGCAATGTGCTCCGGGAAGTATTTGTTCTCCTTGTGCTTTGTGTACCACTTCTTCCCCTTCGTCAGTCACCCATCGGGTTCCGTATTGGCGGCGTTGGCCGTGCGGAACCACTGGTGCTGCTGGGACTGATGTTCCCAGTCCGATCCTTTCCTCCTGGCGCCCGATGTAGATGCGCCTCTTTCCTTTGTCTTGCTCTGCTCGCCATTGTTCCTGTCAAATCAAACAGACAGTCCCAATGCTTATTCGAATCAAAAATTAGCTTCGACTAAGGTTGGGTTGTTAGCTACCCCACACTTAGTCTTTAGCCATAATTACAATATTACGGCAAAGACAATTCTCTTTTCCAATTTACATAAAAACCAACAACATGCCTCGTGCATTCAGATAATTCGATGGAATAAATTCTATGTACTACCTAGACTTCGTATAGCTAATCAAAATATCACGATCGATACCATTACATCACATAACACTTAGCAAAAATTTCTCTCAACACCAACCTATGCAATTCACCAATTTCTATACAATTCAACAATTTCATTCTCCCGAAAATCCCTTGTTTATTTAACATATTCAACATTACTCACAACACAAATCACTTCACCCAACATTGCACAACCCAAAATTTTCACATTTCAACCCTATTTAGTTTCTTCGTATTCAAATTCTAACCCTAGTTACCCATTTCACAAAAATTCAATCAAGCATGTATTTATTGAGTTTATACAATCACAATGATACTACGAACATCAATCAACAATAACTTAAATGAATTCAAGCTCAATTTACACTTTGGGCATGGTTTACTCACCTCGCATGCTCAAAATAAAAAATTTAGGCAAAATTGAGTTGCTCAAGAACGTACCTTTAATTCGATGAACTTGAAGAAAAGTTGAAGAAAATTCAATCCTAGTCCGTGTCATCGCTGGGGAAGGGGGATTTTTGGGTGTTTGTCGCGGAGGGGATGAGAAATGGGGAAAAACGAGGGAATTTAAAAGGATGCCGCGCGGTCACCCGGTGACCCGGCGTGACCCGACAAAAAAAACACCTCAACGTGTCACGGAGGGAAACGCGAGCACCTCCTCCGGTAAATACGGAGCCACGTGAGTGTTCTGGAATTTTAAAAATTCTAGAATTACAATAATGTGTCACGAGGGTAACACGGAGGCCCTCCTCCGTGACACGGAGCCATCGCGCAGGCTCACTGTTTTGCCACTTTTTATTATTTTACTCACTCGATTTTCCTTTGCGATCCTTGTATTTTTGCCCTCCGTTCAACCAAAATTCATCTCACAACAAGAAATTGGTTAAATTCAAAGGTTTCAAACACAACACAAAAATTGCTTTTTTAATTTTTTTATTTTTTTTATTAAAAACATTAAAATATTAAAAAAACTAATTCTACGATCTATTACAACAATTTCACGGGCTGCTGCCTCCCGCAGCGCTCTGGTTTACCGTCGCGGCTCGACGTCATTAAGGCTCAATTTCATCCTCCAGGGTGACGGACGTTTTCTTCCGAATAACGTCCTCACCCATGTCCTGCTTACACCGATTCTCATTTACTGCGAACTTGGCACTTTGATCTTCTTGCCACAACTCCAGTTTTAGGGTCCTCTATCGGGGTGGTTTTCCCACTGGCTTTCGCAAATCAACAATCTTAGCCGTATCTGCTTGATCAAGCACGTTGATCGCTGAAAGCTCCTCATACAGGTCAAATAATTTCCACCTTGTCATGTGCCCTCATAGTTAGCTGCCCTGCAGCTACAACTATCAGCGCTTTCCCGGTCGCCAAGAAAGGACATCCCAAAAATAAATGGGACTTCCACATCCGGCTCAAAATCCAGCACAACAAAATCTACCGGGAAGATAAGGGGAGCCCACTTGTACCAGCATATCCTCCACAATGCCATCTGGTCTGGCCAAAGAACGATCCCAGCTCCAAGATCATTGTAGTTGGTCTAGGACTGCCCAGCCCCAACTTCTTGAATACCGATGTCGGCATCAAGTTAATGCTCGCTCCCAAATCGCATAATCCGCGAGCTCGGATACTCTGCCCGATTATAATTTGAATTGTAAAGCTCCCAGGGTCCTTGAGCTTTGTGGGAAACCTGTTTTGTATCCGGGAAGTGCACTCCTCCGTAAGCGCCACCGTAGCATACTCAGTCAACCTTCTTTTGTTTGCCACAATGTCCTTGATATACTTTGCGTACTTCGGCACTCCCTGCAAAACATCAACAAGAGGTAAATTAATGTGTACCTGTTTAAGCACCTCCAGGAACTTTTTGAAACACGCTTCCTCCTTGTGTTTCTTTAATCTTTGAGGGAACGAGGGTGGTGGTCTTTTTGGTTCATCTTCCTTCTTCTTCCCCCTCTCATCATCGTGTTCCCTGTCATTCTCCACTGCTCCCGACTGCTGAGGTGGTCTTTCTGGTTCCACCTCCTTGAGTTGTAAACAACTCCTTGTGTTCACTGCATTCACTTGCTTGGGGTTTGGGTCAGTGTCACTCAGAAGTCCTCCTCTCGGCCTGGTGTTTTGAGCTCCAGCTAGTTGCCCAAACTGGTACTCCAGCGCCTTTATAGCTAACTGATTGTTCTTGACATCGGCTGCCAATTTCACATAGTCAGCCTGCAATTTATCTTGGTTAGCTATCATCGTTTTGAACATTTCCTCAATGCTGGGTGATGGTGGTGGAGGAGGTGCATTATTGCTTCTGTATTGAGACTGATAGTTTTGCTGCCCTCCTTGATTTCTCTGCGCCCCCTGACTCGAACTCTGCCCTTGATGGCTGTTACTACCCCAAGAGANCGACTAAGGTTGGGTTAAGCTAGGCCACCCCACACTTAGTCTTTAGCCACAATTACAGCATTACGGCAAGATCATCCTTATTTTCCAATTTACAAAAAAAGAAAGGAAAAAAAACAAAACAACAACAACAAAAATGCCTCGTGCATCCAAAGAGTTCGACGGTAAAAATTTTATGTTCTACTCAGACTTCGTACAGCTAATCACAACATTACCATCGCTAACATTTCATCACATAGCACTTAGCGAAAATTTCTATCAACACAAACCTATACAATTCACCAATTTCATTGCATATCACAATGTCATTATCCCGAAAATCCGTCGTGTCTTTAGCATATTAATATTAAGCACAACACAACTCACCTCACCCAACATTCACAACCCAACAAGAATTTCACATTTCAACTCAATTTTAACTTCTTCATATTCAAATTCAAACCCTAGTTACCATTTCACAAAAATTTGATCAAGCTATGTATTTATCGGGTTCATACAATCACAATGATATTACGAACATCAATCAACAATAACTCAATTGAATTCAAGCTCNCTAGCCAGGCACCAGATGTGCCTAGGCTCACCAGTTAGCAGTCCAGGTCCTACTAGGGCACCAGGTGCCAGTCATACCCCCCAAGGCGGGGCGTGACAACGTCGGGGAACGACGCATCAAGTTTCACCACTTTTCCCTCCACTATGAGGATATGAATCTCACCCCTAATTTCTTCTCGAGTTTCATCTTATGATCCAGGGGTGGTGGTGAAAAAAATGAAAGGACCAAGCAGTAGATGTCGCCTCTGGCACTTATTGGCCCTTACGTAAGTGAAGTCATTTTGTCTCTCAGAATCAGCAAGTTTCAGAATATACGGGGCTTATTCCTCCTCTACACCTTTCTCTACAAGTTTGGAAGACTTTATTTCTAAGTTTCCAACCAAACTTAATGTCGAGAAATGCTTTGAGTAGGGTACAATACACCTCAACTCTGAAACTACATTGTATTTGACCTCCTTACTTGTTTACACCTTCTCCACATCAACATCTGACTCCACATGAATGTCAAATGGTTGGAACTCTATCTCTCCTATCATGAATGGATTGGCCATATGTGTGAGACCATCATGGAGACTCTCAAGAGCTTCTAACTATTGAGCTTGTTTCAAGAACTCACCATTTTCTTCTCCTTGCAATCCCTCTTGAGTATTTGCTAAAACCATTACTTGCAAATCAACGCAATCTTCAGCCTCAGTCATCAACACCGTGAACTTGGCGCTTATCATTTTTAGGGCCTCTCCATTTTTCTTAGTCTGAAACCCCATTACTTCCATCTGCTCCCTCATCACTTTTGGCTGCTCAAGGACCTATTTTAACATGTTTTCTATCTGAGCTAGGTGTTCCAAGTCCTTTTTTTCATCATTCATGTACTCATCAAATACAATAGAAGGATCATAGTAGGGGCTTGGGGGAGGGGCATACGAATTTGGACAACCATTTCAATAGCCATCCTAACCACCACATATACTGCAAGTGTGCGGTTTTTCCACAAGTGGGGTCCTCCACAATTCAGACAAGACTCATCAAAATATGAGTAACCACTATTCAACCGATTTGTGTTCCATGATGTCATGTCAAGAAGAGTATCAAACTCAAAACAAAAATAAAAGAAATATAAAGATAATGTTTTTTAACACTTAGAAAAAAACATTATATAGCATATATTCTAGATTCATGAAAGCTCCCTAGATTCAACTGATACCCAACATATTTACATCAAAATCATAGTGAAAACATGTACATATTTCACATTGATCAAGGCCCATAAGTTCAAATCGTACCTCAACATATATATTAAATCATATACTCTACGTTTAAGAGAATTCATACAATCTTCATATACTTTAGACATGGATACAAGTTCATGATAAGAGCATGTGAATAATTAACGAAATTCCATTCGAAGTTCTAGGTTATCTCTCATGGTGAAAATTTTATAATCATGCATTTCCCATATTAAGTACATAATTTGCGATCTTGAAAGTAATCCCATAAGCATAAATGACTGTTAACCATAATGGTTCTTAGAATTCATAGAGGGCATAGAAGAAATCATCCATAAATCAAAACCCTAGAACATGCTTTTCTGGAAATCTAGGGATTTGGGGTTTTAGTATAAAAATTTGGGGCACAAGGATGAAAGGATGTCCTTGTTGAAAATCCACATACCTGATTAGAAAGAATTCCCACTTGAACTTGAACCTTGAAGCCTTTGAAGAAACCCTAGTTGAATCCTTGAGTCTTGAGAGATGAAGAGGAAGAAACTCACAGATGGTTTTTGGAAGAATGGGGGCTTAGCCTAGTGAAAACCCCTTTAATTCAACCCTTGAAATTCCCAAAAGGACGTCATCTAGAAACTAGAAGCATAGGACTTTACCAAAATACCCCTGGGATAAGGCTTAAAAATCTCCAGTCAGTGACCACGACCCTCGCCACGAGTGCGTTGGTCCTCACCACAGCTCGTAGTGACCATCCACTGCCATTGGAGAAATAATTCCTAAGCTTCTGCTTCCTCAACCAACAATTAACATGTTGAGTCGTTACCTCATCTAATGACTCGTCATCAGCTTCCATCGTCACCACTGGTCCAACCTTTAATTTCCTTCCAACGACCGACATGATGGGTCGTTGCTCCACCTAACGACTCGTTGTCTCCGTCCGTCGTCACTGAACCCAAAACCCTGAACTCCAACTAACGATTCTTCAGGATGACCCGTCATAGCAACCAACGGATCGTTACCTGGCCTGTCGTCTCTGGGAAGTCTGAACTGCTAGCTTGCCATGGCTACATCTAATGAGTCATTGCTTCCCACGATGACTCGTTCTATCCCCTTGTGATATCAAAGTCCTCTTGAACTATTTCTGAAACCTTCCCATGGCTCCATCTAACGGGATGTTAGAGCGACCAATGACCTATTGGAAGAGTCGTTCAGTGATAAATTCTTGCGGGTTTTTCTGCTGAACTCCATCTAATTTCGTGGTCTAATCTTAGAAAAACTTTCAGGGTGTTACATCAACATGGGTGTGGGCTAGGGTGGAAATAGCCCATGTATATCTCATGGATAAGAAACTGCTGCCCTGGAGGGTTGGCTAGTTGAGGGTCGGCTGGTGGTGGGTCGACTGGTAGAAGGGATGCTAGGGGAAGGATGTTTGGGCAACCCTCCGAGGAGTTCCCGCATGGCCGCTATCTCGGCGTCTATTCTTTTGAATGGCCCCAAGGGCCTAAAAGTGTTATCCCCACCATCACCCTCAGCAGAGGCAGACTTCCTCTTCTTCCTTCCCCTCCCAGGGGCCCCCTTCACCCTTAAGGCATCAAAGGGCCTATCACAATCCACCATGGAACCCAGGACTCCATATGGACACAGACCCACTTGCACAGTCTGGTAATAAGGGAAGGAAACAGCAAGCCAATAATGGTCTTCATGTGGAAATACCTCTACTCTTCAATAATCTGGGCCCCCACATCAACCCTCACCCCACTCAAAACAACGGTCACCACCAATGCCCGAGGGTAGGTCACGTCCGTGACATTGGAGAACGGGCGATCCTCCGGTACACTACATTGAGCCACCTCCTGGCCTCCACTGTAAAGTGGGTACTCTAGATACCCATCCTAGTAATTCCCTAATTGGTAGTAGCCTTCTGTTCCTCCATCACCAAAGTATCCACTAGGAACTGCCTATTTCCAGCTACATCATGAGCCTTCAGCTCAACCTCGCAGACCCAGAGTGTCATTTATAGCAGCAGGGGTTAAGGTAATCTGCATGCCCCTGATGTAGGCCATTGGCTCATCTCGGCTCCAGGCTATGGTGGGGAGGTTAGCATAAAAATCCCGCACTTAGGCCTCATTTTCCTTACTCGGGTCCTCCACCAAAGGGCCCCACCCAATCTCATAAAGGAGAGTATAGAAATCTGAGGCTTGCCTTCATTTCCTACATAATGAAACCCCTCTCATGCAACAAATCCTTCGTGTCCTATTTGCTGTACCAGAATTGGCACTGGTCATTAACAAAACGGATGTAGTCTTCGGTGCGAATGCTGCTGTTAGAATTGGCCATTATGATTAACCCGCATTAATAGGAAGTATTAGAAGAGTAATCAAATGACTAGGAGAACTGGTACGAGAGAAAGGGGAAAATAAGAATTTGAGAAGGGGCTACCACCCAAGCGAACCATTGCAGCGGACATATGTTCACTACAGTGAGTTCACCACAATGAGGGAGGGCTCAGTGTCGCAGTATACACTGTAGCAGACATCGTCTTCTCCAGACCTCCGAACCCCATCCATGGAGGTCGAAATTTCAATCTCTGTATTTCTCCAAATTAATAACAGATTGGGCAAATGGAGGACTTGCCCAAGTTCTAGCAACTATTACCCACCCTGATAGGGCATAAATTCAAGCCCGAAAGGCTCAAAGAAGTCGAACCACTACCCTATCCAACCTCCCTCATTTTGACTCGCGACCACATGAAACCGGTTAGAAACACATGGAGAACAATAGAGACCAAGTGAGAACACAAATATAAGTAGCATTGTTCGATAATCTAGCCTATGAATGTGAAAAAAATCCACCTTCCCAACTCCAAGGGCTAACCGAAAACAATGCATGTAGGCATAACACCACAAGAATAGTAGAATAAGTAAAGACAATAGTCGTAGAGCGGGAGATTTACCTAAAAATAAATATTATGGCCGTAGAGGTTGAGAGGATTTGGGAAATCTTGAAGAACATGTATAGAATGAAATCAAAACGTCCAATCTGCCTTTTTACTGATGCCGCAGTTCGCTGCAACGTAGCGGAATACCCACTCGCTGCAATGGAAATCTATAAGCAGTGATGGTTAAAAATTCCTCCTTAGTTCCCTATCATTTCAAAAACATCCGGTCTTAGGGGCCCGAAAAATCACGAATACCTAAACACCCCAATAAGGGGTAATTGACGTAGTTGGGCACCCGAGTCTTAGTCAATCCCATACAAAGACTTACAGCTTTGCTAGAAACTACCAACCTATGTGGAAAATTTCATAGAAAGGATCAATGGAGGGGTCTTGTAGGGACCAATTCGAGACCAAACATAGAATCGATAGAGCCCCGCCACTAGATAGAAGTGGGGAAAATCACCGACCAAGGATAGGATCAATCGGGGGTGACTGAAAACCCTATCTGAATATCATAGTGCCATTTGGGGATAAACGAATATTTAATTGGTATCTTATGTAATGACCCACCCGACCGTTATAACACCCTGACCGTTCTAGGGTGGGTGAATCTAAATTTTAGCGACTTTGAATGGAGGTCTTGGAAAACAAAAGAGCATGAGATGAATAGGTTCAAATAGGCGGGGTCACAAAATAGGTGAACCCACATGGATGCCCGCCTTGGCGAAACCCTTCCCCATCGTAGCGGAACTGCTACAGCAGTGAATGGTTTCACTGTAGTGGCAACGTGGACCAAAACTCCCCAATGCCGTTATGATTTGGATTTTTAAATATAGTCCCTCGAAAGGGTTTAATAAAGACGCTCAAAAATAGAAAAGAGACTTTTGGAAAAAGGAGAAGAGCTAGGAGGTAGAAATTCACCCTCCATAGCTAGGAACTCCCGTAAGAGCTCAAGAAAATGATGTGGCCCTGCAGTAGAGAATGGCTGGACGATAGCTTGGTGCCTAGGTAGGCTATAGTTTACTTGCTTTTGCATTAGACTTTGGTTAGCTAAACATATATGTGCGTATGGATTATGTGCTTTCATTAAATAGAATTGTACTTCTAACCATGTAATTGTCTATTAATCCGAAGTGGTGAGAATCCAAGAACGAGCAGAGTATAAGAGGGGCGGGGATATCCCATGATGAGAAAAATCCCTAGGGAAAATATTTCAAATAATAAATGGGTTCATGTTTTAGGATATATGTTGAATCAAATGTTGGTGAGTAAATTAACTTTTCAGTGTTGTCGTCTGAATATTCTCGGGTATAAATTATGTAATTATTCTTTTGAATTGAAATATTGGATGAGTAATCACTTAGACTCTATGTAGGAGATGAAAATAAGGGACTGATTAATAAATTATAACTATGGAAGTGCGAGAGTTGAAGCGAGCAATGTAGGATAGTAATCCCTTACATATTACTTGAATGTGCTATGGTTGGTATCGTATTTTCTGGATTGATGATTGTTGTTCACATTAATGGTGACTTTATGGCATGTTAATTGTGAAGTAATCTTTATTAGACGTTGATTTCATTACGGTGGATATAAGAAACAAAATGCAAAAGAAACTAGAATAATGACTGGTCGTAGTACCGCCAGCAGTACCACTGCAGCGAGACTGATGTAACAACAGTATTGCCACTATAGTGGAGCCCAAACTAGTGAGCGGGCCAAGTCGTAATTTTTGTAATAGGCTAAAGCAACTGTTACTGCTATTGTTTGGATATGAGATTGGATTTAAAATCTTGCATGTGATCGTATTTGTTGATGTGAATATGTTAATACTTGTCGTGTAATCATTTATTGCTTGTGCTACAATGTGTGTCCCGGGAATAAGGGTGAGTTGGTATCAAATGAATATGTGAATAAGATGTCGGATAATACAAAAGGGAGGTCATTGATATGATGGTAAACAAGAGGCCTAGGGCTAAGAGTAAGTAACTAAGATGAACAGGTTAATACGATCGGTTTTTGAATAAGGATTGGATACACGAGTGGCCCGTGCTCGAGGTGAGCATCCAGGCAAGCGGTATGAGTAAGTACATAGACAGGTATGGTTAAAGGACCATGCGGCTGGGTGTACGAGTGAGTACACAGATAGGTATGATGAAAGGTTTCATAAGGCTGGGAGTACACATACATGGATTTCTAGAGTCCCCTGAAGGTCATGACTGGAACAGCAAGTATAAGACCCTCTAGCATGTGTGTACTGTGATTTGATGGAGGCGTATGCCTGACATATTACCAATGGAATGATTGTAAGACAGAGATTGTGCGGATATGGTTTGATATACATACAACTGTAGACACAGAAAAGTATAGGTATACAAGTGTGATACAAAATAGCGTTTGAGGTGAGGAACATGTTGGGAGTACCGTATACGGATGTATGGTCCATGTATGATACTTCATGGCATTTTGTGGTATGAAGATTGGTATGTGCATGTATTTTAATATTTGAAAGGTTGATTCTCTTGGGCAGATGTTAATGATTTCTTCTGGGTTTTGGAATCTGTTAATTTGTATTTATGAATTGTATGTTGTTTTAAATAGTCGGTGGGTTACAGAAGATGGTATGATAGGTTTAAACAAAGATAGTGAGTTATCGAGGAGAGTGAGTAGATTTATTATCTTATTTACCTCACTAGGAAGAGTTGGAAATTCTGTGTATAATTAAGTAAGTAATAAATGATAATGTACAAACTTAGTTGACCATAGGAAAGTGGTAAATGATGTAAATGTATTACAAAATTGTATTGCAAAATACAACAAAACTCGGACTAGGAAAATTGACTACTAACAGAACATAATAGCGCTGCAGCGAACACATTTCTGCGGTACCGGGACCGCTGTAGCGAATAAAGCTTCATCTTGCGTTGCAGTGAAAACGAAGGGAGAAAGACTGAAGGACTTTAATAAGGACAACCTATAACTGTGTAACCTGCTGTCAGGCCCCAAAATTGGGGTAGGGCATAACTGGCACTCGATTCTAGATAGATCGAGAAACCAGCTATATAACATCTATAATTGTGACAACGAGGATGACTAGGCCACCTATCATGAGGGATTAAAATAGATATTGGACCCATAAGGTCTCA
>JACEIK010000700.1:174880-187313 GCA_018107945.1 Datura stramonium
ACCCCACACTTGCGCTTTGACATGCTCCTTAGCTTCCTCTTCTAAGGGTACTCAGACTTCCCCTCAATCTGTGCTTAAGTCACACCAACAAAAACAAAAACAAAAAGTGAACATAAACAAAATACAAATAGAGAAAGAGAAATTATACCTATGGTACTCTTGGCCTGCCTCCCAAGAAGCGCCTTATTTTACGTCGCGACACGATGCATCAAGTTTCACCACTTTTCCCTCCGCTTTGAGGATATGAATATCACCCCTAATTTCTTCTCCAGTTTCCTCTCATCCTCCAGGGGTGGTGGTGAAAAAATGAAAGGACCAAGCAGTAGATGTCGCCTTTGGCACTTATTGGCCCTTACATAAGTGAAGTCATTTTGTCTCTCTGAATCAATAAATTTCAGAATATACGAGGCTTATTCCTCCTCTAAACCTTTCTCTACAAGCTTGGAAGACTCTATTTATAGGTTGTCAACCAAACTTAATGTCGAGAAATGCTTCGAGTGGGGTACAAAACACCTCAACTCTAAAAATGCATTGTGCTTGACCTCCTTACTTGTGTACACCTTCTCCACATCAACATCTGACTCCACATGAATGTCAAATGGTTGGAACTCTATCTCTACTTTCATGAATGGATTGTCCATATGTGTGAGACCATCACGGAGACTCTCAGGAGCTTCTAACTATTGAGCTTGTTCCAAGAACTCACCCTTTTCTTCTTCTTGCAGTCCCTCTTAAGTATTGGCTAAGACTGTCACTTGCAAATCAAAGCAAGCTTCATCCTTAGCCATTATCTCTGTGAACTTGGCGCTTATCATTTCCAAGGCCTCTCCATTTTCCCTGGTCTGAACTACTAATACTTCCATTTGCTCCCACATCGCTTCTGTCTACTCAAGGACCTGTTTTAACATATTTCCTATCTGAACTTGGTGTTCTAAGTCCTTCTCTACATCATTCCTGTACTCATCAGAAACAATAGAAGAATCATAGTAGGGGCTTGGGGCAGGGGAATATGAATTTGGACAACTGTTCTAATGACCATCCTAACCACCACATATACTGCAAGTCGCACAATGTTTTCACAAGTGGGGTCCTCCACAATTAAGATAATAATCATTTACATAGGAGTATCCACCATTCAGCCCATTTGTACTCTATGATGTCATGTCAAGAAGGGTATCAAGCTAAAAAAACAAAAATAATAGAATCTATAAAATAATTTTTTTTTCAACACTTATAAAATTCTACATCAACACAAGAAACAAGAAATTCACCAATTTCACCAGTCCCTAACAATGACGCCAAAAGCTTGTTGCGCCCCAGCGCACGCGGTCGTACAAGTAATACAGAGGCCCTTTTTAAGAGTCGGATATCGAACCCATAGGGATTGGACTAATTTAGTGAATATTCAAGTTCAAGTGTTAATTTAACCTTCACAAGTGGTGATAGAAGATATTTTGGATAATTTTAATTAAATCTAAAGGTGATCACAAAACAATCGAGAAACAATATAAGAAGCAACTGGAGATAAGGTCTAATAATCATGCAATGCTACAATTCACAATGGTTCGAGTACGAAAACTTCAGTTGTTGTCTCACATAGTTAAAATGCGGTATTCATGGTTTCCCGAGCCTGTAAACACAACAAACTAGTCTCACACCTTCATCATTTAGCAGGGATGTGATGTCCTAATTCGTGAGCAATTTAACTACGTGGATGTGGTTTACGGGGTTTATACCCTTGATTATGGACTTCCATACCTCTAATCATTTAACCTGACTTAGCTTCACAACTACTTCTAACGAGCGGTGATGTGACAATTCTAAGTTGGTGTCTAGCTCATCCCATTTTATTAACTAAGCAAGGCAAATTAGGTATAATTTCTATCCTAACCGCAAATCTTATCGTAAAGACAAGAACTTGCTCCCTACATTCTTGTGTTCTAGCTTAGGGTTACTCTTTCGGGCATTTACCTAAGCTTGATGAGTTTGTTTTCATGGTGATCAAGCATAAATACAATGATAATGAAGAATGTAAGACAAAAACAACAACTAAAAACTTAAACCAAAGAAGAATTCATGCAATTACAATCATATCCTGTGGCCTCAACCCTAGAGGAAGGGTTTTAGCTACTCATGTTTGTAAAAATACTCAAAAAGATGTTTAAATTGAAGTACTTACAAGAATGATTAAAAGAGAATGAAAAATAACGAACTCTAGGTAGAGTTCTTCACTTCTCCCTTCGCTCCTTTTCGTTGTTCTCAAAATATTTCGTGATAAAATAACTTTTGGAGCTAAGTGTCCTATTTATATTAAATGGAAAAATGCAATTTTGGCCGACCATGGATTAGCCCTATGCCACGCTGCCCATCGCGCAATAGCAACTCTTTGGCACGGACTGGTCGTGCAGGTGCACTGGACATGTGGCCTTGGCAAGGCATGGGTGAGAGCATCGGGTGTGGCACGACACTTTCGCGTAGGCACACTGCCTGACACTCCTCGCGCGCTCTCTTGCCTGCGTGACACGGTGCTCATCGCGGCAATCTCTTGCCGTGGCATGCTGCAGGTTGTCATCAAGGCACTTCTATGTTTTCTTCATGCCATCTTCCTTGCAGTTAATCTCGACTTTCCTTTATATTCGTGCATCATCGTATTAAACTCATCCTTTGCATTTTTCACCTAAAAAACAAGGAGCTAATCACATTGGTTAATTTATGCACGAAATTATACAAAATCACATGAGAATATAATTAATTAAATTGACAAACTTGACTAAGCTAAGTTATAAAATAGCACTTGGGCAAGTAATTATGCCCAAGATCAGTTTCCTCGCAAGAAGTACTTGATTTAACAACGCGACATAATGGTTCCACCTTACCATTTTAGCAATCATCTAGAGGTTTGTCCTCCACACCAAGATTATTCCCCTGCTCAAATCCATCATTCATAACAGCTATCACCTTGCACTCATTGGGTGGTTCCATCGGTTGACATACATTAAATGTCACTTCATCACCACCAACTCAGAATTTTAGCTCACCGAGCTCAACATCCACTATAGCTTTCCCTGTGGCCAAGAATGGTCGCCCCAAGATAACGGGCACCTCTAATTCTATATCACAATTCAACAAAACAAAGTCGTCTAGAAGGATGAATCTGTCTACTTTGACCAACACATCAATAAGTAGTCCGACGGGGCGCTTGATAGACCAGTCTGCCATGAGAAACCTCATTATGGTAGGCTTGGGACTTCTAAATCCTAACTTTTTGAATATCACAAAGGGCATCAAGTTGATACTTTCCCCTAGGTCGCAGAGAGCTTTGTTGAACACATACATCTCGATGTTGCATTGTATAGTGAATGCTCCAGGATCATCTCTTTTTAGAGCAAGGTTACTAGCCATGACTTCGCTACAATAATGTGACACCTCCATTGTACCCACATCTATAACTCCTTTCTTCTTCAAAAGATCCTTCATAAATTTAGCATATCCCGATATTTGGAGCAAGGTTTCTTCTAGCGGTGTGTTTATGGACAACTTGCTGAACATATTAATAAACTTCCTGAACTAGTTGTCCTCTTTCTTCTTGGTTATCTGCTGGGGATAAGAAGGTAGAACTCTAGGCGCATAGCTTTTAGCACTTGAGGCCTCCTCTCCCTCTTTATCAATATTCACAATTTTAGGAGGAGTCTCAACCTCTTCCTCCTCGAGCACTTCTTCATTATTAACACAACTTGGTGGATATGGCACCTCCTCATTCAATTCTTTTTCATTTGTTTTGGAATGAACAACCACTTTGGACTTCTCACTTGCATGTGTGACTATTCTCCCACTCCTTGTGACTATTCCATACAATGACCATATTTCTTTAGATTTGGCATAGTGTCACTTGGAAAGGTTCCTTTCATTCTTGAATTCATTTGTGCTTCCAAATATTTGATTGAAAGTGAGTGGGAGCTCACAGTTTGGTCAAGGTTGGACACCTCCCCATTTAATTCTTTTACACCATTATTGGTGGACTCCACTTTGTTCAATACTCTCTCCAGCATCTCCTCAATCTTGGGATTACCTGCATCACTTATACTAGGCTGCATCGGGGCCACATCAGCTTTAGGAGGAGAAATGTACGGGTTTGAACTTCGATGGTATCTATCCCTATCTCGTTCAGGCTCACAGTTTCTCCATCGGTTATCCCTATCTCTCCATTCTTGATCATCTCTATCTCTCCAACCTTGATTTTCGTCACGAAGACGCCAAGGGCCTTGATAGGCACCTTGATATCCTTAACAACAACCCATCATTTGGCTTGCCAAAAACTGACACTCCTCATTATATCTTGACTGCAGAACATCCTTCTCATATGAAATGTGACCTTGGGTCCCAACAATGTTAATGCTTTTGATTTCGGACCCCAACATATGCTTTGCCATCAAATCAACTTGGGTCATCATCTTGGCTAATGTCTCATCCCGCTCTTCATTTCACTTTCTTAACTCAGCTGTTAAGTGGTTGGAAGATGCATCATTTGTGGACACCTTGGTGTCTCTAGTGTGCCAAGCTCTATTAGTCTTTGTCATCCTATCAAGCAAGCCCTTGACAACTTCAAAAGTTTGGTCCATAATTGAACCTCCAGCAAGATTTTTTGGCACAGATTTGTTGATCTAATCAAGAGATCGATAGAAGCTTTGGAGAAGTACCCCATCAGGCAGTCTATGATTTGGGAAAATAGCAACCTTCTTCTTAAATCAGAGCCATACTTCATGAATAGTCTCTCTCGAAAGTTGCATAAAATTTTTGATCTCATCCCATAATTGGAGTATCTAGAAAGATAGAAAGAATCTTTCGAGGAACGCTTCAGTCAACTCATTCCAAGATGTGATGGATTCGGGAGGAAACTCCTCCATCCATACTATGGCCTCTCCCGTCAAATAAAATGGGAATAATCTCAAATGGATTAGATGTTGGCTGATGGTGGTTATGTTGAACAGTTGATGAATTTCAATGAAGTTTTGGAGGTGCCGATTAGTATCCTCATTAGCTTATCCTCCGAATAACCCTTTCATTTGCAAGAGATACAACATGGTGCTTGTTAGGTGGAATACGACATTCCATACCGTAGGTGGTAGGCGAATGGCACCAGCTATGCTTTGGCCCATAGGCTCATACTCTACATCCATGAATCTCTCCATGCTACCAGCATCACTAGCGTGGCTCATCTTCACACACTTAAGCAATCAACAACAACACAAAACAAAGTAAAAGCAACATAAGATGCAAATACAAATTTGAGTCACTAAACAACTAATGGAATCACAACTCAATTCCCTGACAACAACGCCATTTTTTGGTAACACACAATGCATTTCTCTTGTTTAAAGGAGGCGGCAGAGGTCATTGTTAAAAAATAAAATACCTAATGGATGTCGGGTCGAATCCCACAAAGAATTAAGAGAGAGAATCCAAAATTTGTAAATTAATTCAAATTAGTATGCATCATTATTTAACATGTGAAAAGTAAAAATTTGAAAAAAAGTGAAACAATATTGAGTTCAAATAGTAAAATGAAGTTGGGAAATTTTTGAATTACTGCAATTGATGAGAGGGAACTAGGATGTGCTAATGATGGGGTTTCAACTAGATTGGGGCTGATTGAAATGTCTTAAACTCAATTCTTAGCATGGATAACAATGGATAACACTACACCCTCTTGTTTTTCAACCACAAGTGTGCTTTTGCTTTGGGTTTTCTCAAACTCCAAAGTCACAATCACAAATCAGCCACGAAGCTTGAGGAAGGGTTAAGCTATATCTAGCCTCAACCCTTCAATGGAGTGGAGATATGGGTCTTGACTATCATTAGCTCAAGCCCACACACATACATTACAAATCCTCACTATTGATTCCTCACCCAAATCTCACTCCTCTTTCTCTCGCAAAAGCAAGATAAGAAAGCTAAATCAATTTTTTCAATCATTAATTTTTCAATTAAAATTTAGAGGAAATAACATATCCATATTTATAAATTGAATTTAAGAACTAATCATCAACACCCAACCAAGTTTAAACACTCATCATGCATACACCTATAGCTAATAATTTAGCTACTTATAAATGGAGAAAGAGAAATTATACCCATGAAAAATTCTTCAACCATCATCATATTGAGTAACAAATTAAGCTTTCAAAATATGTAATAATTATGTATTTCCCAATGAAATTGAAGAAGAAGAAGAAGAAAAATGTACTCTTCTCTCTATCTCTCTCTACTTCTTTCTACAGTATTTAATTTTATGATATGACATGGTATGTGAGAATTTTACAATTGGGGTAATAATCTGTACATTCTTCTTGCACGAATTTAAATTTGACCTTGGAAGCTTCTCAAGTACATTTGTCGTGGAATGGCTCCGTGTCACGGAGTATATCGCGNAGAATTTTACAATTGGGGTAATAATCTGTACATTCTTCTTGCACGAATTTAAATTTGACCTTGGAAGCTTCTCAAGTACATTTATGCCAGATTGGATGATTTTGCCCTTGCCAACATCCAGGTCATTTGCGAGGCACCTGTGTTCCACTGATGCTTATATGTGTCGCAAGTGCTTCATAGGTTTATGTAGTGTTACTTCAAAGCCATCTACATTGTCACATGCATTTCGCAGGTGCCAACCTACACTTTGCAAGTTTAGATCAGTAATCTTCCAATGCCAACTGCGTGGCAGCTGCATTTTGCAGGTTCCAATGTGCGACACGCTTGTCCTTTGCCTCCAGCAGAGTGCTTTTTGTTTAATTCTTCCCTTTTATTTGTCTAATTCAAATGCTTGGACAAACAAAGAGAAAAGACATAAAACCTTCCTAAATAATATGAAAACAAAGTAATAACTCATGCTTAAGAGCCAAATGAGTTGGTAAATTACCAACTCATCACACCATTGCTCAATTTGAGGGCTTTTCTTCCATATGGTGGGAAACTCAAGTCAAGGCATGACGGATTCATGGTTTGTCTCCCACCATTCCTTGAGAAGAGTAGAAAGAAATTTTGATATGGAAGTATATTACCGAGAAGTACTTCCAAGAGAAACTAAAGAAGATCTACGCTTTACAAAAGTCACCAAAAGTGTAGAACAATACTGTGGTGAGTTTCAATTCTTGAAGATGTGGATTGATTTTGATGAAGATCCTTTGAATGATATGACTCGATTTAGAGCCGGTTGAGTAAGGAGATTGCTTCTTGCGTGAGACTCCACCAAAATCGTGATATTGAGAAACTCTTGAGGTAGATATTGAGATAAAGGTGGGTCTTAAAGAAAAGAAGTTTTACAAGTCAAGAGAGCTCAAGGGTTATTGGCACTATATCAAAAAAGGGGAATCTTCATCCCATAATGGACCAACAACCAAGAATACAATTCTAGACACCGAGAAGACCCTTGTCCAAGGAAATCAAGTTAAGAAGCTCACTCCCCCACTTCCTCCAAAGAAATAAGGTAATTCTTCTCTCCCTCTTAAAATANCTACAAATGCCAATGTTTTGTCCATATAATGAGTGAGTTGCCCAACCGGGGGTATTTATTGTCATGATTAATGGAACTCCTTTCTATGATGAGTTGAATAATGTTGAGTGTGTTGACATTAAGGATCCTCAAGATGAGGAGTGTGAGGAGGAGATTAGTATTCCTTGTGGATTTGCTAAGCGGGCCTTGGTCACCAATAATATGCCTCAAGAAGGGGAGCTCACTATTCCATTATATCTAATGAGGAGAACCATGATAAGTGAGGCTATGGATGACTATTAATGTGAGCGTCAAGGTATAATAGCTAAACTTAACACTTCCAATATTTTCAATGAACAAACTCTTAGTGATAGCTTATCTTCTTGTGTGCTTAATTATTATTTTCTATGTCTTGATAATGTTGATGTTGCGAGTGCCCAAATACTAGTTGATCCTTTTGATGACCGAATCAAATCTTCTTGCAAGAACGATTTGTGTCCACCTAGTGTTAACACTTGTGTTATGAATGATAGTACATTATCATGTGAAGTTTGTAATGATCAACTTATTTGTGATACTTGTGCACTAATTGAGGAATATTATGTTGTAGTTAATGAGTCTCAATTTAGTAATAATGTTGATGAAGTTGATCATTTGAAAAAGTGTCACCTTTGAGCATCTCCCTTTTAGATCCTATTACTTGTTTTTCTCATAGAATTCACGTGAATGAAAATGCTTTGAATGATGATATTTGTTTTTTTGGGAATGATGTTGCATGCTTTGACTCTTCGTCTTCGTTTGATTATTCTTTCTTAAAGTAAAATATCTTATTTGATGATGATGAGATCACTTCTAACCCACTATGAATATACCTTGTATGATAACCCACTATGGGATGTTGATGAAGAAAGTGATGCTTATGTTCAAATAGGTACTTCATCTTTGAGTGTCCTAATTCTTGCTAATATGCTTGATGATGCTTTTTCTCTGGCGTTGATCTTACATATGAGGACAGTTTGAATGAAGTTCCTTTGTCTGACACCTTTCTTTATTATTATTTTTGCTTATGATGATACTCACACTTATATTGAGGGTTTTCCTTATGAGATAAGTGCTTTTATTTACACGATTGATTGTGGTTTTGACCAAAATAGATAGATATCATTTCTTTATTACCCCGATGGCCCTTTGAATGTGTGTGTGTTGGTTTGGCCTAGTCACATTTGTGCCAATCCTCATTCTATGTGGTACTTTGTTGTTGTTTGTCTTCTCTATGCTTTGTAAATTTTAGATTCAAGGACAATTTCTTTTTAAGAAGGGAGAATGATACAATGCAGAAGGTCCCATGCTTGGATCATAGCTTGAGGGGGATGAAGGAGCACAAGATGACCAAAAGAAGGAAGAAAATGGCTAGTTGTATAATTTAGCCAATCTTGATTTTCACAAAAAAAGGAAGACTACCCAAACAAGACCCTTATTCATTAAGGGAATGTTTGTAATAGACTTCCTTTTTCGTTTACTTAGTATAAATAATAATTATTTGATTTCTAGGGCTAAAATCCTTTTATACAAAAACTCTGAATTTTTGTGTGATATGTTTCTCTCATGATTCTTACATGTGTTTCACAAGTATGTATGGGTTGAATTCCTTGAAGAACTCCTATTATATTTGGGAGTCCTCATCATAGAGGACAAGAGTTTATTGTGTTGCTCTTTATCTTTCTCAGTTCCAGTTTTATCGAGAGCTAGTTGGGAACATGTCCCTTAGCTCATCAGTTTAGAAGCTTTCAGGCATAGTTAGATATTCTACTTTTAAATTATTAGAAATGTTTTTATTTCATAAATATTTACTTATGAATTCGGACAATTTCAATTATGTGATATATTTCAATTTAGCTTCCGTTCAATTTTCTTAGTTATTCTAGTTGATGATAGTGTCATGCAAGTGCCATGGGTTAGCTTGGGCCTACTTGCAGTTCTAAGTCTCGTGTCACATCCAGGGTCTAGACTTGAGTTTTGACAAACTTGGTATAAAAGCATTAGATTTAAAGTGTCTTAGGGTGTTTGAAACCGCGTTAAGTAGAGTCTTTTTCATAGGTGTGAAGCGCGCCATACTTATGAGGAAGAGATACAAAATGTTAGGTAAATTTTCCTTCTTTCTTGCTTAGTATCATGTGATAGATTCTAACTCTATTTATCCTTCTAACTCATTCTCTAAGCGCTTATAGAAAATGCCTCCCGAAAGAGCCAACAGATGCAGAAATGGAAACCAGCCAGCACCACTAGCGCCCGCAGAACCTATGAATGATAAGGTCACAAATGCACAGTTCAGGGATGCCTTCTAGATATTGGCACAAGACATGACCGCTCAGGTCAACCAGCAGGCTATTGCACCCACGAATCCTAACGAAAATACGATAGGTGCAAGGGTGCGAGACTTCACCAAGATGAACTAGTTTGAGTTCCATGGTTCGAAGGTAGACGAGGATCCACAAGATTTCATTGATGAGGTCCAGAAGATCACTCAGATCATGGGTATAAGTGGAGAGGAAACTGTAGACTTGGCATCTTACCAGTTAAAAGGGGTACCATATCTATGGTATAAGTAGTGGAAGAAAAGTCGCGGGGGAGGCACAACTCCAGTTGATTGGGATGAGTTCGTGATAGCCTTCCTGAAAAAGTTCTTTCCTCATGAGTTCAAGGAGGAAAAGGCCGGGGAGTTCATTAACCTAAAGAAGAATTTCATGTCAATTTAGGAGTACACCCTAAAGCTCACTCAGCTGTCTAGGTATGCTCTGGAAATGGTTACTGAGTCGAGGACCCAAATGAGCAAGTTCATCTCAAGTGTCTCAAATTTAGTGGTCAAGAAGTACAAGACCTCTATACTCATCAGACATATGGATATCTCCTGGCTCATCATCCATGCTCAGCAGATTAAGAAAGAGAAGTTGAATGAAAAGGAAAAGGAAAGGGAGAACAAGTAACTTTGAGTTCTCCCAACAAAGGTCAGGTGGGGGAAATTGCTCATAATTTTAGCAAAGGTCATCAGCTCCAGCAACTTCGTCAGCTAGTATTCCATCTCCCAGGTCTAGAGAGGATTAAAACGGCTTCTCTACATCTCAGGAGAACACGCTTAGAGGTTTCACCTTCCAAGCTTGCAAAAAGTGTGAGAGAAACCATCCTGGAGAGTGTTCGATCAGCAAGGATGTTTGTTTTGGATGTGGTAAGCTTGGTCACAGACTCCGAGAGTGTCCATCAGCCAGATAGGGTGACGTCAGTGGTCATAACCAAGCCACCTCTTCAGCATCTACATCAGCTCGCCCATCCCAGTAGGGTGCCTCATCTAGTGCAGGTGGAGGACAGTGCTAGAACTATTTCTATGCACTCTCATCACGCTATGATCAGGAGAACTCACCAGATGTTGTCATGGGTATGTTGTGAGTCTTTCATATTGGTGTATATGTGTTGTTAGACCCAGTGACCACATTATCCTTCGTGACCCCATATGTTGCAATAAATTTGGTGTTAGTCTCGAATGCCTCTCATAATCCTTCTTTGTTTCTACTCCTATCGGTGAGTCAATCCTCGCAAGAAGGGTTTACAAAAATTGCCCAGTGTCAGTTTTCCAAAAAATCACCAGAACTAATTTAGTAGAGTAAAAAATGACTGAGTTTGATCTCATCCTTAGCATGGATTTTTGTTATATTCCTGTTATGCTTCGGTAAATTGAAGGACCAGAGTAGTAGAATTTTGATTTCCAGGTAAATCCATCTTAGAATGGATGGGTAGTCCACAGTGCCTATAGGTCGTTTTATTTCCTACCTTAAGGCTAGGAAGATAATTCCAAAGGTTGCATATATCATCTAGTTCGGGTGAGGGATTATAAGTTCTAAGCCCTAACTCTTTAGTCAATCCCAATTGTTTTTGAATTCCCAGAAGTTTTCCCAGAGGATTTTCCTAGAGTCCTTCCCCAATGGGAGATCGACTTTGGGATGGACCTTTTTCCTGATACGCAACCAACATCTATTTCCTCCTTATAGAATGACTCCACCTGAGATTAAAGAGTTAAAGGAACAGTTAAAGGACCCCCCTAGATAAGGGTTTCATCAAGTCCAGTATTTCTAATGGAATGCTCCAGTCCTCTTCATGTAAAAGTAAGATTGTTCTCTCAGAATGTGAATCAACTATCGCCAATTGAATAAAGTCAAAATCAAGAACAAGTATCCTATTCCTAGGATTGATGACTCATTCGATAAGCTTTAGGGTGCTAGTTATTTCTCAAAAATAGACCTCAAATCTGACTACCACTAGTTTAGCGTTAGAGAATGTGATATTCCAAAAATAGCCTTTAGAACTCGACATGGTCACTATGAATTTGTGGTTATGTCTTTTAGATTAACAAATGCTCCTGCAACTTTATGGATTTGAGGAAAAGGGTATTCAAGCAGTACTTGAATATGTTCGTTATCATCTTCATAGATGATATCCTTATATACTCTCGAAGTGAGGAGGAATATGATGATCATTTGAGAATTATGCTGCAAACTCTTAAAGACCGTCAGCTATTTGACAAGTTCAGTAAGTGTGAGTTTTAGTTGAATTCAGTGGCATTTCTTGTATATATGGTATCTAGTGAGGGTGTTTAGGTAGACACTCGAAAGATAGAAGCGGCACAGAACTGGCCTAGACCCGTCACTCTCACGATATTAGAAGCTTTTTGGGTTTAGCTAGTTATTACATAAGGTTTGTCGAAGGGTTTTCATCTATAGATTCTCCTTTGACCCGATTGAATTAGAAGAAGGTCAAGTTTTAGTGGTGCAACGCTTGTGAGAAGAGCTTCTAGGAGTTAAAGACTCGACTGAATTCATCTCCAATATTGACTTTACCAGAGGGTACAGATGGGCGTAGTCTATTGCAATGCCTCCAGAGTTGGCCTTGGGTGTG
>JACEIK010000700.1:189196-199417 GCA_018107945.1 Datura stramonium
GAGTTCTTACGATCTTCACACATTTTAGACATGGATACATGTTCTTGATATAATCGAGTGATCAATAACAAAATACCAATTAGAGTTTTAAGTTATCTCATGAAGGAAATACTATAATCACGCATTTTCTCCATTAAGCACATAATTCAAGATATTAAAATAATCCTATATGCATAAATAACTTTTAATCCTAATGGGTCTTGAAATTCATAGAAGGCATAGAAGAAATCATCCATATATCAGAAACCTAGATCATGCTTTTCTAGAACAAGAGAATCGAGTTTTTAAATAAAAAATTTTGGGCAAAAGGATGGAAGGATATCCTTGTTGAAAAACCCATATACTTGATTAAGAGAAATCCCACTTGAACTTGCACCTTGAAGCCTTGAAGAAACCCTTGTTGAATCCTTAATCTTGAGAAGGGAAGGAAGAAGAGTTGAGGGAATGAGAGGTTAGGCTACAAAACCCATAAAAACGTCCCTTAAAATGCCAAAAATTATGCCATTTAGGAATTGGGAGCATAAGAATTTACAAAAATACCCTTGGAAAAAACTACAAAATTTTCTCGATTTGCAACCACGACCCTCACCACGACTCATTGGTCCTCACCATGAGTAGTGAACATCCATTGGTTGAAGGGGTATGCTTCTTAGTTTCTAAGATCCTCAACCAACGACCAACAGGACGATTCGTTACTTCATCCAACGACTCGTCACCACCTCCCGTTGACTCCACTGGCTCCTTTACCTGCAATTCCTCTAATGACCGACATGAAGAGTCATTACTTGATCCAATGACTCGCCAGTTCCTTTCGTCGTCCCCACTAGACCAACTCTCGATTCCCTTCCAACGACCAATACCACGGGTTGCTGCTAGCTTAAATGGTTCGTTGTAACCATCCGTCATCACCGACCCGAAACCCTGAACTCCAACTAACGACTCTTCATGATGACCCGTTACGGCAAACAACGAGTCATCACTCGACTCGTTCCCTTCAAGAATCCCAATCTGCAAGCTTACCACGATTGCATCCAATGGGTCATTGTTTTACACAACGACTCGTACCTCCTCCATGGCATGAAAACTCTTGGCACCAGTTTTTGAATCACTTCCAACGACTACCTATAACAAGTCGTTAGAGCGACCGACGACTCATTGGATGAGTCGTTCTGAGGCACTGTTGTAGATTTTTTTCTACTGAGCACATTCCAACTCCTGATTTTAAATCTTGTGAACTTTTGGGGTGTTACAATATCTCCCCCTTGGGAACATTCTTCCCCGAATGTTGGCTAAACATACTTAAAGGATAGGGATGGAACTGTAATCCCAGAGCTGATCAATTACTACTGAACACAATGGAGTATCTAACTCTGGCTGATCTTACATATCTGAACCTTAACATCTAAATCATACATGCATGCCAGGGAACCAGAGGGACTGAATGACATGAAACTAACATGGAGCTAGATAGAGCACTGAGAAGAATTCTTTCCCTCTAACTGACACTGAGCTGATACGGACTGAGCCTTCTTTCTCAAATCGCTTTATGTTACGGGGTTAGAATTCATAATATTTGGTCTAACTGAAAGTAAAGGACTCATGAGCACGAATCATTCATGACATCTATAACTCAGCACACACATGAGGTAACCTTATTCTACTGAGCTACTAAAGCAACTTCTAAAGACTGAGTTCTAGCTGATCATACTGGAATACATGAGTTGAGACACATAGCTTATTGATAACATGAGGATGAACCTTAAGGATTTGTAGAGAAGGACTAGCATCGCTGTTTGAAGCGGTTATCTAGAAATCTTGAGAATCTGCACATAGGGATGGGTAAAACTTAGCTTCAACTAAGATACAAGAGAAGTTATTTGAACCTGAAGGGATCAACATACCATAACTGCTAGGGCTGGAACTCCCCTATTAGCATTCTCAAGATCCGACTTGTCACACATACTTACCATCTCCCCCTTAGCTTAAAGATGTCATTCTAAGGCTCCTGAATCTTTCTTAAGGTCGGGGCTAACTCACTAACTCCTAGCTTCTCTTTCACCTCTAACCTTCACTGCAAGCCTTACACTCACAACTATTCACATCACACATCGACAATCTCTTCTCAACAACCATCACAGAGCTTCTTATTGAATACTGGGGTTCTAGGGCTAGCAACATGAAAAGAGTAATACAAAATTCACAACATACTTGTGACTACTACTGGCAACTAGCCCATATCTTGGTGAGTTGCTACAGCATAGGAGCGGTTTTGATGTCGTCTACCACCCGCGCTAGATGATACACCCTGCTGAAGTGGATGGGCTATCGAAGCTACTGAAGAGGTGGTCAAGGATCTAATCTCGCCCCGCTTAGCCGCTGTGAAATCTCGGTGCTTATGGCACAACTTACCAAACAAAAAACAAACATCCGAGCCGACCATGCATTCTCCTAAATGGTGCTTCCTACAATTGGTACACAAGGGATACGTAATCTCCCTTACCCTAGGTTTGTACAGAGCACTGACTGTTGAAAGTGTTGGGGCTGATGATTTCTGCTGGGAATGTGAGCGGTGTCCACCACTCGTCCTCTATAGGGAAAACTCTGAATCTCCTATCCTGGCCTTCTTGGCCTCTCTCTCTTTTTCCTTCACCTGTTCCGCTTCCATTTGTTGAGCGAATATATCCAAACGTGGAAAATATATATCCCTGTGCAACATGGCAGTCCTACACTCTTTAACCAAGGAGTCTGACACTCCATTCACAAACCTTCTCACTCGGGCCCTCGGTCGGCTACCATCTTCGGTGCATACTTGGATAACCGGGTGAACTCCAATGCGTACTCCTAGACAGTCATTTCATTCTGTCTCAAGTTGATGAATTTGCCTCCTTTGCCTCTCTCAGCTTCCTAGGGAAAAACCTGTCCAGGAATGCAGTCATAAATTCATCCCAACCTACGGGGCCTGCTCCAATTCCCCGACTGTCTCTCCTCTGGAAAAACCATATATATGCGACTTCTTTTAACTGGTAGGAGGATAAGTCTACTCTCTTAGTTCCCATCACCCCCATAATTTGGGTAATTTTCTGGATCTCTTTCAAACACTCATACAGGTCCTCGTCTACCTTTGACCCTAAGAATTCGGGTGGGTTCATTATGAGGAAATCTCGTACCCTTGCCACCGCTATATTCCTATTCTGGGGAATACGAGCCATAGTCTGCTGATTAATCTGGGCGGTCATGATCTGTGTCAACATATTAAGGGTTGCCCAAAACTCGGCATGAGTAACATGGTCGTCCATCGGGTTCGCAGGGGATGGTGGTTCTTATTGGTGTCCATTACCATTTCTTCTTCCATTCACTCTTTTGGGAAGTATTATCTACGAGCGCGTAAAGCACGAGTCAGGAGAGGGACTTCTAGAGTTTCATACTCAACGCATGATAAGAATCATGAAGAAAAGAAAACATTCCTAAAACATCTCAAGCCTCTTCGTCATAAGTGTGGCGCGCTTCACACCCACGAAGAAGACTCTACTTAACACAACTTTTAGACAACCTAGGACACTCTAAAACTTTTCTCTGATATCAAGTTTGTCACGATTTGAGTTCACACCCTAGCCGTAACACGGGACAAGGAACCCTGAAAGGGCTCGAAGTCGACCCATGACATAATCATAGCATAACACTTAAAATTAGAAATAGCTAATAGGAACATAACTGAGTGGAAGATAATTCTAAGGAGTCAAATTTAAAACCAAAGACATAATCTAACAAAATTTTGATCCATAGACTGAATCTGATTACTCATGTCTAAAAGCCTTTACTAAACTGATGAGTTGCTGCGACAGGTCCCCAACTAACTCCTAAAGTTTGAAAACTAAAATATAACTGAAATAAGAGACATAGATCTTGTCCTCGAGAGATGAGGACTAACCACAATCCGCTGAGATGAAAGGAGCGTGTCTACCCCCAGGGCTGAGTCTGGATACCTAAATCTATTCATGAAATGATATAGCACATAAAGTATGCGGTTAGTACTTTGAATGTACTTTGAATGTGGGGAAACGTAAATAAACTAAACATACAAGTATACAAGAAAGAAATAAATTAAAATACATCGACGTGTAACTGATTTAGAATGCAACAATCCTCTTCTGAGTCACATACACATATATACATGAACTTTTATTTGGAACTCATATTCTAAAGCGTCCTCAAACTCATGCATAAGGGTCAGGTACTAAACTTATAATGAAAGCTAAAACTGAAGCTATGAACTATCATACACTATACTAGATATATGTTGATAATTGAGACAACTTTAGGCTATATTTACTTTAAACTGAATTTTGAACTATACGGAACTGAGCCAAACTGATGACGTGAATTAAGGGAGTCATTCTCTGCTATGGAGGTCCCAAGAGAACTAGGGGAAATGTTCTTAGCTATGGAGAGTCCCACTGAACTAAGGGAAACGTTCTCGGCTATGGAGAGACCCTGACTGACTAAGGGAAATATTCTCAGCTATGGAGAGTCCTTGACTAACTAAGGAAAACATTCTCGACTATGGAGAGTCCTTGATTGACTAAGTGAAACATTCTAAGCTATAGAGAGTCCCTGGATGACTAAGGAAACATTCTCAGCTATGGAGAGTCTCAGACTGTCTAAGGGAAACATTCTCAGCTATGGAAAGTCCTTGGCTGACTAAGGGAAACACTTTTTTGCTATGGAGAGTCCCTAGTTTACCAAAAGAAACATACTCAGCTTTGGAGAGTCCCTGGCTGACTAGAACATGAGGAGTACTGATCAAACGTTATTCATCTAGTCTATGCTACTACAGCTAATCAGAAACATGAGCATCTACTGATTCCATCATACTACATTCATTTAGAAGGGATTAAGGTTGCTTTCTACTAACAACAAGCCCAAAAGTCTGAAGTATCACTCTCATGCTTTATCTTCATAATTCATATCATCATGGTAACAATTCATCATTTAATGCACGAATTTTACATTCACGATCATCTGTAGGTTCAAATTATACTTTATACACCTCCACAACATTCAAATTCTGAGTCAATAACATATGACGTATAACATAGAGTCATGTAGGATCCATAGGTACAATTCACACTTTAACATGTATACATTGATTCATATATTTTAGACTTACAGAAAGCCCATATATTTAACTCATACCTTAAACATATACAACAAGATCAAGGTAGAAGCATATATTTATTTCATAGAACCGATTTCAAAATTTATTCTAATTCGTGAAGAAGATTCGATAATTATGCTGTTATCATAGGTTAACCTCATACCCAAACATTTAAACCGAAAACATAATGAAGAAACATACATACTTCCCATTGATCAAGACCATAAGTTCTAATCTCATCTCAATATTTCTATAAAAACATATATTCTAGTTTTTAAGGGAGTTCTTACGATCTTCACATATTTTAGACTTGGATACAAGTTCTTGATATAATCGAGTGATTAATAACAAAATCCCAATCAAAGTTTTAAGCTATCTCATGAAGGAATTCTATAATCACGCATTTTCACCATTAATAACATAATTTGAGATATTAAAATAATCCCATAAGCATAAATAACATTTAATCCTAATGGGTCTTGAAATTCATAGAAGACATAGAAGAAATCATCCATAAATCGGAGTCCTAGATCATGCTTTTCTAGAACGAGAGAATCGAGTTTTTAAATAAATCATTTGTGGAACAACGATTGAAGGATATCCTTGTTGAAAAAACCACATACTTGATTTAGAGAAATCCCACTTGAACTTGCACCTTCAAGCCTTGAGGAAACCCTTGTTGAATCCTTCTCTTGAGAGGGGAAGGAAGAAGAGTTAAGGGTATGAGAGGTTAGGCTAGAAAAACCCTAAAAATGTCCCTTAAAATGCCTAAAATGAGGCCATTTATGAAGTGGGAGCATAGGAATTTACAAAAAATACCCCTGGGAAAAACTTTTAAATCTTCCCGATCTGCAACCACGATTCGTTGGTCCTCAACACGACTCGTGCTGACCATCCATTGCTTCAGGGGGTCTGCTTCTCAGTTTCTGCTTCCTAAATCAATGACCAAAAGGACGAGTCATTACTTCATCCAAAGACTTGTCACCACCTCCCGTTCACTCCATTGGCTTCTCAACCTGCGACCCCTCCAACGACTAACATGACAAGTCGTTACTTGATCAAATGACTCGTCAGTGCCTCGTCGTTCCCAATGGACCAACCCTTAAGTCCCTTCCAATGACCAACACCACGGGTCATTGTTAGCTTAAATGGTCCGTTGTAACCATCCGTGTTCACCGACCCGAAACCTTGAACTCCAATTAATGACTCTTCCTGATGACCCGTTACGACAACCAATGAGTCGTCACCGGACTCATTCCCTTCGAGAAGTCCAATCTGCAAGCTTACCACGATTGCATCCAACGGGTCATTATTTCACACAACGAATCATACCTCCTATCGTGGCATCAAAACACTTGGCACCAATTTCTGAATCCCTTCCAATAACTACCTCTAATGAGTCATTAGAGAGACCAACTACTCGTTTGACGAGTCGTTCAAAGGCACTGTTGCAGATTTTTTTTCTCCTGAGCACATTCCAACTCCTGATTTTATATCTTGGAAACTTTTGGGGTGTTACACACCTGTTCCTCAGCCTCCCCGAGATGGTACTTAAGAGCCAGAGTTTAGAGGGTCTATCAGATTCTCACTTATTTGGTGGCTGCTCAGTTAGGCGTCATGTAAAACCCCGGAAGTCCTAGAGGTCAGAACCCCGAGTTTGGAGAAGTGTAGCAGAAAAAGTCAGCAGAAATTGTTGCAGGACGAGTTAGGGAATTACTCGTTAGGTGACCCCACAAGTCGTGGTTTTATTCGTGGGGAAGCAGTCAAGGGAGATGAGTTGGTCCAGTGGAGACGGACGACCTGACGAGTCGTCTTGCCTGGAAATGACTCATCAAGTCAGCCGTTAAGAGGGAGAAGCTTTGGTTTTAAGGAAAGTTCCAGCGCACTTAACGAATGGGCATAACGAATCGTGGGAGCTGGTGACGATTCATTGCGTTGGTCGTGGCCTAAAGGATCAATAATTTCTAGAATACCTGAAGAATGGAACTAACGAGTCATTGGGTAGGACAACGACTCGTTAGGTGAGTTGTAGAATCAGTTCGGGCCATTTTTCAAATTTTTCTCAGGGGCAGTTTGGTAAAATCCCATGCTCCTAGATTTAAAGTGATGTCGTTTTGGGTATGTTTGGGGAAGTTTTGAAGGGGTCTTCTAGACCTAAACCCTCATTCTCTCAATCTCCTTCTTCCTCCTCTCTTCTCAAACATCCTAGGGGTTTCACCAAGGTGTTCTTCAAGCTTCAAGGAAGATAATCAAGCGGGATTTTTGTCTACAAGGTATGCGGGACTTCAACAAGGATATTCTTCCATCCTTGGGCGCCAAAATGTTTTCAATGAGAACCTAAATTTAATATTTTTTTAATATCATGATCTAGGGTTTGAATAATGGGTAATTTCTTCCTCATTCTTTTCTTAAAGCTAATAATTACTGCAATGATGGAATTCATTTCAAATGTTGATATGATAGGTCATCTGGGATGTGGTCATATGTTGGTAATGCATGAGGGTGACATGTCGTTCGTAAATTGGCTTGAGCAATGAATGGGTGTTTCTTATTGTTCGATTAGTTTTCGTATACATGTATGAAAATGATGAAATTGTACAAGTATGGGTTGAGTATGTATGGGTGTAGTATGTTCATCCTAACTCGAATTAAGTGTTGAAAGAAATTTGTTCATTTCTCCTTAGCCTACCGTAGAAATTCTCGATCATTATGAAAGTGTGGGAATATTGCTAAACTAACCCTAATGACTTGATTATGATGTTGATGACCGTGTCAGATTGAGTAAAAGTTGTGGGTTTGAGTAATTGAAGTATATTATGTGCCATCACCATGTTCTAGATTTAACTAATTGGGCATGACAATATTTCATCTCCATTGTTGAACTATGAAGCTTGGGAAGATTCTATATTGTTTTCCTTACTAAAATTATTTTTATACAAATCTTGGAATCTAAAACCCCGTGGCTAAGGAGTTCACAAAGGAGTGATTACAACATGTGTGTGGAATATTTGTAGACTTAAATAAACAGATTCATGAATTTTGATAGAGTATGAGTTGGATTCTATAAACCATATATGATCTCATATTGCATGTTGAATGAAATGAATCCGGAAATCTGATTACCATGCAGCATGTACATAATGTAACCCTGTAGAATGCTCATTAGCAAAAGATGCTTGAGATAGCTATAAATTGGATTCCATGATGAGGTGAATAATATTGATAATGCATGAGAATGATATAGCAACTGTTGGGCTTGATATCATTAGAAAGTAGCCCCCACCCGATTGATTAAAATATTGTATGATGAAAAATCATAAATCATCCTTGTCTCTGATTAGCTGTTGCAATTTAGATTAATGCTAGTCAATCAGGATATCACGTTAGCAAGAGTATTTCCCTAGTCAGTTGGGATTTCTCATTAGCAAGACTATGTCACTAGTCAGTCGGTATTTCTCAGTATTTCCCTAGTCAGTCAGGATTTTTCATTAGCAAGAGTATTTTCCTAGACACTTGGGACCAACATCCCTAGCTAGTCAGTGACTTCTTACATCAGAGTTTTCTCTCCCTTCGACAGTCAGGGATTTTCTCTAGTGAGAATTTTTTCCTTGGATAGTCGGGGACCCTTTTTATATCCTTCATGGCTTTGCATCCCTGTGTCATTAAGATCAATACCTCTGTGCTCCAATTGAACTTGTAACAATGAATGCCCTTATAATGTGATTATGTTTATATGAATATGTGGATAAGATACAGATTGTTGTATCTCTTTTTGTTTATGTTACTAACCCGGTGATTTATGGTACTCTCTATTTGTATATTCATTCTTATAAGTAATTTGTTTACATTCCTGCATACTCAGTACATTCCAAGTACTGACCGCATGCCTCTTGTGCTATATCGTTTTATGATATAGATCCAGGTCTCCAGGTCCATCCACGTGACTACATACGCTTCTCTATCTTTTAGCTGCTAGCTATGAGTTCTCATCCTCTAAGAACGTGGTTTATATTATCGTTTTATCTTGTTTTGAGTTTTCTGACTTTTGGAGTTAGCTGAGGGCTTGTCCTAGCAACTCATTAGTTTATTAGAAGGCTTTCAAACTTGTTAGACAAGATCAGCGTTGTATTTAAATGTTATTAAGTTGTCGTTTTGATTTATATCAGTTTCTGTCACTTCTTCTGCTTGTTCATGATGTTAGATGCTTCTCACATTAGCTGCATGGGATGATTATTCCATGGGTCGATATGGCGCCTCTCCGGGTTCCTTGTCCTGTGTCTATGATCCGGATCTACTCTCGGGTCGTGAAAAACATGGTATAAGAGCAAAGGTTTAGAGTGTCCTAGGTTGTCTGGAAGCTGCGTTACATAGAGTCTTATTCATGGGTGTGAAGCGCGCCACACTTATGACGAAGAGGCTATGAGACATTTTAGGAATGTTCCCCTTTTCTTCATGATTTTTATCGTGCGTAGAGTATGAAGCTCTAGAAAGTTCCTACCCTAACTCGTGCTTTACGCGCTGGCAGATAATGCCTCCCATACGAGTGAATGGAAGGGGACGTGGTAATGGCTGCTAGCAGATACCACAAGCCCAGACATATCAAATGGAGGATCGTGTTGCTCATGCCGAGTTCCGAGCAGCCATCTGATGTGCCCGCAAGTGTACGGGTCGTACAAGTAATATAGTAGCCCTTTTTAAGAGCCGGATGTCAAACCCACAGGGACTGGACCAATTCAGCTAATTATCAAGTTCAGGTGTGATATTAAATTCTGCTAGTGTTGATTATACAATTTTTCGAGAAATTTAATTAAGTCTAGATGTGGTCAACGACATACTCTGAATTCATTCAAGGAGAAACTAGAGTTAAAGCTGGATAATCAGGCGATACTACGATTTGCAATGGTTAAAGTGTGAAACTATCAATTGTTGTCTCACATAATTAAAATTGCATGTTCATGGTCTTTCGAACCTCTAAACACGACAAACTAGCCTCACTACTACATTGTTGAGCGAGGATGTCATTTCTAGTTCGTGGGCAATTCACTACGTGGATGTGGTTTATGGGG
>JACEIK010000700.1:206297-227134 GCA_018107945.1 Datura stramonium
AAAACAAGAACTAATCATGTTGGTTAGTATATATATTCACATTTACATAGAAATACATGAAAATGCATATAATTAAGTCGATAAACAAGACGAAACTAAGTTGTAAAGCATCACTCGAGCATGTTATTTTTCCCCAGATCACCATCCACATGTTGGCGCAGGCCCTGACAGCTCAGATTAATCAGCAGGCAGTATCCCATGCACCAAAAAATGGAAATGAAGCAGCGACAAAGATAAGAGATTTCCTTCAGATTAATCCACACAAATTCTTGGGGTCAAAGGTGGATGAAGACCCATATGAGTTCTTGGAGGAGATACAAAAGATTACTCACATTATGGGAGTGACAGGGCAAGAGAGCACGAACTTAGCCTCCTACTAGTTAAAGGGAGTTGCTTACATCTGGTATTGTCAGTGGAGAGACAGTCGGGGAATCAAAGTGGGTCCCATAGGTTGGGATGAATTTATGGCCGTGCTCTTGGACAGGTTTTTCCCTTGGGAGTTGAGGGAGGCAAAGGCGGCAAAGTTCATTTACCTGAAATAAAATGGCATGACTGTCCAGGAGTATGCGTTGGAGTTCAGTCGGTTGTTTAAGTATATGTCGGAAATGGTAGCCGACCAGTGGGCCCCAGTGAGTAAGTTCGTGAATGGAGTGTCAGACTCCTTGATCAAAGAATGCAGGACAGCCATGTTGCACTAGGTCATAGACTTCCCACGCTTGGTAATATTTGCTCAACAAATAAAAGCAGAATAGATGAAAGAAAAGGAGAGACAGGCCAAGAAGGCCAGGACTGGAAACTTAGAGTCCTTCCATCATAGGTCGGGTACCGGATATCACTCACACCAGAGATCAGCAGCCCCAAAACCTTCGACAGCCAATACTCCATACAATCCCAGAGTAAGGGAGATCACGTACCCATTGTGTACGAGTTGTGGAAAGCACCACTTGGGAGTTTGCATGGCTGGTACAAATGTATGTTTTTGGTGCGGTGAGGCGGGCCATATGCACCGAGATTGCACGGCGGCTAAGAAGGGTGAGAGCAGATCCTCGATCACCTCTTCAGTAGCTCATATAGCCCACCTGTTTCAGCAGAATACATCCTCTTACCCAAGAGGCGAACATCGTCAAAAATGCTTTTATGCAGTAGCAGCCCATCCGGATAAGGGAAAAGCGCTGGTAGTGGCCACAGGTATGTTATGAATCTTGTACTATTCTTTGTGTGATGCCGACCTCTATAATGAGTAAGAAGTTCAGTTGTGATTGTGGTAAAGGATTATTGGGGTGTGACGTAAATAGCTGTAGTATAAGGCTTGTGGTGAAGGTTAGAAGTGAAAGAGGAGTTAAGAGTTAGTAACTTAGCCTAACTTGAAGAAGGGTTCGGGAGCCTTAGAATGATGGCTTTAAGCTAAGGGGGAGATAGTGAGTACGTGAAGTAAGTCGGACCTTGAAAATGCTCATAAAGTTATTTCAACCTTAGCGGTTGCAGTATATTGATCTCTACTAAGTTCAGATAACCTCCTTTGTATCTCGATTAGAGTTAAGTTATGTTTACTCGCATGTGCAGATTCCCGAGGTTTAGAGGTAATCGTTTCAGTCAGCAAAGTTAGTTTTTCACTATGGGTCCTTATTGATTAATTTCATGTTATGAATCAGCTATGAGTGTTAATCCATGTTTTCTTATGTGTTCGGATTGAACTCAGTCTTTGGAAGTTATTTGTTAACTCAGTAACTTTAGATTATCTCAAGTATGTGCTCAGTTCTAAATTTCGAGGATGCCTCGTTCTTATGAAATCCTTACCCTCAAATAGATTAAATATTGTGAATCCTAGCTTAGTATCAAAAAGTAATTTGAGAATGAAGAATCAGTCTGTATCAGTTCCGTGCCGAATTAAAGAGGGGGAAAGAGTTCTTTTCAGTGATTTGCATAGTTTTATGCGGGTACCATCTTCTTCCGGCCTTCCTTGAGTCATGGTGTGCATGTTAGATGGGAGTTTTCAGGTTTGGTGTATAAGGTTGGCCCGGAGTCAGATGCTCCATTGGTGATTAGCTGTCATTGATGGATATTTGGATATTGGGTTCGTCTCTAACCTCTCAGCAAGTTCAGCGAACATTCGAGGACGAATGTTCCCAAGGGGGAGATATTATAACCCGGAGTTTGAAGAAGTGCAGTAGAAAAAGTCAGCAGAAATTATTGCAGGATGAGTCAGGGAACGACTCGTTAGGTGACCCCACGAGTCGTGGTTTGACTCGTGGGGAAGAAGTCAAGGGAGGTGATCCGGGTGATACGGACGACCTGACGAGTCGTCTTGCCTGGCAATGACTCATCAAGTCAGTCGTTAGGAGGGAGAAGCTTTGGTTTTAAGGAAAGTTCCAGTGCACTTAACGAAAGGGCATAACGAATCGTGGGAGCTGGTGATGAGTCGTTACGTTGGTCGTGGCCTGAAGGGTCAATAATTTCAAGTATACTTAACAAATGGACCTAACAAGTCGTTGGATGGGACAACGACTCGTCAGGTGAGTCGTGGCATCAGTTCGGACAATTTTTCAGATTTTTCTCAAGGGCAGTTTGGTAAAATCCCACACTCTCAAATTTAAAGAGATGTAGTTTTGGGTATGTTTGTGGACACTTTTAACGGGTCTTCTAGACCTAAATCCTCATTCTCTAAAATTCCTTCTTCCTCTTCTCTTCTCAAACATCCTAGGGGTTTCACCAAGGTGTTCTTCAAGCTTCAAGGAAGATAATCAAGCGGGATTTTTGTCTACCAGGTATGCGGGACTTCAACAAGGATATTCGTCCATCCTTTTTCCCCAAAATGTTTTCAATGAGAACCTAATTTAGTTTTTTTGAATATGATGATCTAAGGTTTGAATAATGGGTAATTTCTTCCTCATTGTTTTCTTAAAAGCTAACAATTACTGCAGTGATGGAATTCATTTCAAATGTTGATGTGATGGGTTATTTGGGATGTGGGTCATATGTTGGGAATGCATGAGGGTGACATATCGTTCGTAAATTGGCTTGAGCAATGAATGAATGTTTCTTATTGTTCAATTAATTTGCGTATTCATGTATGAAAATGATGATATTGTAGAAGTATGGGTTGAGTATGTATGGGTGTAGTATGTTCATCCTAACTCGAATTAAGTGTTGAAAGAAAGTTGTTCATTTCTCCTTAAACTACCGTAGAAATTCTTGATCATTATGAAAGTGTTGGAATATTGCTAAACTAACCCTAATAACTTGATTATGATGTTGATGACCATGTCGGATTGAGTAAAAGTTGTGGGTTTGAGTAATTGAAGTATATTATGTGCCATCACCACGTTCTAGATTTAACTAATTGGGCGTGACAATATTTCATCTCCATTGTTGAACTACGAAGCTTGGGCAGATTCTATATTGTTTTCCTTATTAAAATTATTTTTGTACAAATCTTTGAATCTAAAACGCCCGTGCCTAAGGATTTCACAAAGGAGTGATTACGACATGTGTGTGGAATATTTGTAGACTTGTGGAATATTTGTAGACTTAAACAAATGAGTCAGTTGATAAGGGGCATATTTATAGCCAAATTGATACTCAAATGTGTAGCTTTGGGCTCCTGTTTGTCAAATAATGTGTGTACATTCTCATGTAAATTGTACTAAGTGTGATTTTATACTAACCAACATGATTAGCGTTGAGTTTGGCAGAAAACATGCTTTTTGATGGAGATAAATGACATGTTGGGAGAAATCGGAGATGAACCTGGAACGAGCAAGGAAGCAGGTGGAGAAGCAAGGAATACAAGGGCTCCGCGATGGAGCCGTGACACGCCGCCATCGCGGATGCAAATTTCCGCCTGGGAATTACAAATGCAAGAAATTCCAGCTGGAGGGTCCTGATCAAGCCGGGCACGTTGGAATTAATTTCCCGCACTTGACATTCCGTGAGAGGGGTCCGCGATTGCACCGCGGCATTGGCCGGGCATGCTCCGCATGTCGCGGCCACGTTGGGAGCAAATTCACCGCGCTCCTGCTCAGAGCTCAAGCCGCACCGTGTCACGGAGGCAGCGGTTCGCAATGCACCCGTGACACGTTGCTTGTTATTCCGGGAAAAATTATCCCTAGTATAAATAGAACACTTAGGTTCATTTTTAATTATTCCGACTTGGTGGAGAAAGAACGGGTTATTGTGCGCTTGAGGACGAAAATTCTTAGGGTTTTCTCTATCCCTTTCTTCTTCCTTTCAATTGCTTGCATGATTTCCATTCATTTAATGATGTTCAATCCACAAATGAGTGGCTAATTCCTTTCTTGCTGAGGTTATGAATTGTTGTATTGAAATGTAATTGTTGATTATCCGGTTATTTCCATCTTTTCTTCTATGGTTGTTCTATTTTAATCTTTTGTTCTTACTACGTTAATATCCGGCCAATGTTAATGTACATCCAAAAAGTCCTAGCTTCACCCGAGAGGGCAAGAAACTCGAAAGTTGTGAATTAATAGGATATGATCTTTTCTTGGTTTGGGAAAATTGGGAATTGATTTACCTTCGTGATAGAAATATACCCGAAAGTCGTATTAGTCATGTGTGGAATCGGTTTTGTATGGCTAGAACTTGAATTTCTTCTCATCGTAGAAATGTAGGTGGAAGGTTCATGATTCTTAAGTCGGGTTAAATACGAGAGTTTTATTCCATAGGCATAAGTTCCGACTAGCAACCGGAGAAAGATAAACCATGTATATCGATAATTGATTTCTTTACATGTTCGTTTTTAACCTCAAAGATGCTCACATTCATAGTTCGTATTCAATCGTATAAATATTTTACTTAGTATAAAATTAGTTTTCAAAATATAAACACTCTTCTTACATCAAGTATCTTCACTATCATAGCTTTAGTAAATTAGCACGAAAAGGTTTCACCCCGTAGTCCCGTCCTTGTGGGTTCGACATTCCGGTTCCTTAAAAGAGCCACTATATTACTTGCACGACCCGCATAATTTGGCGGCCTCATCAGTTTTTGGCGCTGCTGTTTAGGACTAGGAAATTATAATTTGACTTTTCTTAGACGTGTTAGTTTGCTATTTTGATATTTTATTGCTGACAACTTAATCTTAGCCTGTATTTTGCGTATAATAGACTTTCGTTGAACACTCGGCAAGGAGACAGTGCTGTGGATCCATCCTAGAGCCGAAAGACGCTTTACCGTCAACGGAGAAGCTCTGTAGAGAAATTGAAGTTGCTCTGTACAAACTATAATGGAGCAACAACAGAATCCACTCACTGTAAGGGCAGTACTAGTGCCCGAGGAAATGGCAGCCAAAGCCAGCTTCGTGATGTGGCAATCCCACATGCTAGTAATGTCTATCTAGCATCCGCAAACCTCGAGCCAGAGGGAGGTTCGAGCTAAACAGTAACATGGCAAATTGCTGCACACAAGGGCAGTTCACAGGTCTCCCTCACGAGGATCCACAACAACATCTTCTAGAATTTCCTCGAGATAAGTGATACTTACATCCCTGCTAGAGTGTCACTGCATTACGCAGTTTACATTGTTCCCATTTTCACTTTTGGGAGAAGCCAAGAGGTGGCTGAAAGCCGAGCCACCAAACCTATAACCACACGTGGATGATCTTGCAAAGAAGTTCTTGATCCGATTCCTTTCCTCCAGTAAACAGCAAGGCTTGAATTCAAATTCTAAGTTTCAAACAAAGAGAAGGAGAATCAGACGTTTGGGAGAGATTCACCACTCTGAGGGACCTGCCCTCATCACCATCAATCCAATGATGTGCTGGTGCACACTTTATAGAGGGTCGGAACCCCACACAAAGATTTTTGCTGGATTCGGCAGCTGGGGGACAAGCATTAGAAAAGACTTAATGGAGGAGCTGATGATTTGCTTAATCGTATTTACAGGAACCGTGAGTGGAATGCGGACTCTTCAAGGAGGAGCAAGGAAAGTAAATGGAGTCTTGCTGGATGGGGTTTACAAATATCGTCGTACGTATTAGCCGCCTGCGTAATCAATTAAACACCCACTTCGGCAACACAACTTGAGCCAGTCTCAATCCCCAAGAATGCAAAGGCAGCAGGTTTGGTGTGAAGTGTGCGGGAGCAATGAACACCACCGAGTGTCGGAGCAACCAGACTTCAGGAACTTGTCTAGAATGCACAAAGGAGCAATCACCAACAAACATGGAACAAAGCCTACAACTCTAATTCGGAGGAATCACCCAATTTCTCTTGGGGTAGTTACAGCCATCAAGGGCAGAGTTCGAGTCAGGGATGAGAATCAAGGAGGGCCACGTAACTATCAATCACAATACGTGTAAACAACAATGCCCCCTCCTCCACCACCATCACCTGTGTCAAATAAGCAGGAGATGTTCAAGTAGTTGATAGCTAGCCAAGCTCAATTGGCAGTCGATTTATGTCAAATTGGCGTTGAAGTCAAGAACAATCAGCTAGCTACTAAGGCACCGGAGTATCAATTTGGGCAGTTTACCGGAGCCCGTAACACCGTGCCTAGAGGAGGATCTCCCAAAGGACACGATCCCAACCCCAAGGTTAATGCAATGACCACGAGGAGCGGGTTTTATAGCCAAGGAGGTGGAACTCCAAAGACCACCTCAACAATGAGCGCAGGCTTTGAGAGGGAGCACGATGAGAGGGGGAAACACAAGGATGCCGAACTGTAAAGACCTCCACCCCTGCCTCAACAGATTAAAGAAACACAGGGAGGAAGCGTGTTTCAAAATGTTCACGGAGGTGCTTAAACAAATACACATTAATTTACCCTTGCAGAGCGTTTTTCTATGTGAGTGCCTAAGTACGCCAAATATAAAGGACATCGTGGCCAACAAAAGCAGCTTACTCGAATATGCCACGGTGGCTCTGACAGAGGAGTGCACTTCCAGGATACGGTAACCAATTGCCCACGGCTTCAAAGATCCCGGGAGCTTCACAATCAAATAACAATCGGGCAAAGTATCCACTCAAGGTTTGTGTGGATTTGGAGCGAGCATTAACTTGATGCCAACCTCGGTATTCAAGAAGTTAGGCCAGGAATCCTAGACCCACAACAGTGATTTTGCAGCTCATGATCGCTCCTTAGCAAGACCAGATGGTATTGTGGATGACGTGCTAGTGCAAGCCTGGCCTCCCTAATCTTCCCTGTGATTTGTTGTGCTGGATTTTGAGCCGTACGCAAAGTCTCATTTATTTTGGGATGGGCCTTGGCAACTGAAAGCGCTTATAGACGTAGCTACAGCCAGCTAACTATGCGAGCACACGACAAGGTGGAGGTGTTCGATGTATGCGGCCACTGCCTCCCTACTGTACGAGGAACTCCTGCCATCAACATGCTTGAGCAACCGAATGCTGCTCAGGCGTTGAGCTTCGAGAAGTAAGGGAGAACCCCGATAAGGGTAAGCTTGATGAGGGTGAGGACGTGTTTAGAAACGCCCGTCACCCTAGGGCGTAATGAGCTTAAACGACGTCAGCCGAGACCCAGAAATCCAGCGCCTGCAACGGGAGGCAACCCAGAATTGTAGAAGCCAGAGACAGATGATTTAAAAGAAAAAAAAAAAGAAGAAAAGATTTTGTTGTTTATTTCTTATTTTTATGTATAGGATTGTAAATAGAAAATAAAAATATTTTGTTCCTCAAACTTTTGGAATTTTAACCGACTCCTTCGTGGGTAAGATATATTACGTGTTGATCGGAGGGAAAAAAATGCAAAGGAATGCAAAGGAGAAAATGAAAGAATTGTTTTATGGCAAAACAGTGAGCCTGCGCGATGGTTCCGTGTCGCGGAGGTGATGCTCCGCTGCCACCCTCCGTGACACGTCACAGGCAAAATCCGAATTTTACAAATTCGTATCGCCTCAAGAGACGATGGCCCGCGGTCACGGCGCAGTGCTCCGCGATGCACCTGTGACACGTTGACGTTAATCATGTCGGGTCACACTGGCCACCAAGGACCCGCTGAAAATACCTCTTTAACACTCAAATCGCCCAATTCTCCCCATTTCCATCCCCTCCGCGACAAACACCAAAATCTCCCTTCCCCAACGTGGCACGGACGTAAACAAGAAATTTCATCAACTTTTCTTCGATATTATCGGATTAAAGGTACGTTTTCTTGAACTCTACCTCAATTTTTAGCTAAATAATTCAATTTCTAGCATGAAAGAGAAGTAACCCGCCCTAGGTATAAATTAAGCTTAAATTCATGTAAGAGTTATTGTTGATTGTTGTTCTTTGTATCGTTGTGATTATATTAACGCGATAATTACATGCTAAATTGAATTTGTGGGAAATTATAGCTAGGGTTGTGAATAAAAAGTTGAATTAAGGTCGAATTGTGGAAAATTGTCAGTTGTGCATGGGTGAATTGGAATCGTACACGCCTATCGTATCATGCTCAAGAAGCCGGCGAAATCTCTTCGGGAACAAATTGGGTGAAATTGCATAAATTATCAAAGCACATAAAAATCGAAATTGCTTAGGTTGAGTTTGTAGAATTTTCTTATTTTTTTCTCTTTTTCTTTTCGTTTTCTTAGCTAAGTGCTATGTGAGGATATGTGATCGATGGTATGTTGAATTAGCTGTACGAAGTCCGAGTAGTACATAGAAGCTATAATTATCGGGACCCACAATGCACGAGGCATTTGTTGTTTTGTTATTTTGGGTTTCTTGTTTTTGTTGTTGTTTTTTTGTAAATAATGCAATAAGTATGAACTTGCCAAATTGCTATAATGGGGTCAAGACTATGTGGGGTGGCCGGAGATAAACCCAACTCCTCATTCGGGGCTAAGATTACATTGACTGACATTGGGACTGCCTTGTTTTCTTCGACAGAACAATGGCAAGCAAGCAGGACAAAGGTAAGGGCGATCAACACTGTGCGCCAAGGGAAAGAGGTTGAGACTAGGAGCAGCTAGCCCCAAAGAAGACCGGGCATCACGCGCCGCCGCCAATATGGAACAAGACGGTGACCGAGGAAGGGAAGAAGTGGTATACTAAACACAAGGAGAACAAATACTTCCGAGAGGAGCACATTGCACGGACCCGCTGGCACAGGAGTTCTGCATGGTACATCGGATTGATGCTGCCACGCCTTCATTTTTGATTTGAGCCTAAGGAGTGCACCTCGCACCCACTCCGGGAGTTCATGCCAACCGAACCCGACGCCGAGAGTCACAATCTATCAAGATAAGGGGCCAGATTGTCACACTTGAGCCTCACCATCCAATGCCATCCTAGGGTGCAAAACACGGACGCCCACATACTCCGGCACCAATATCACTCCACCTAGCGCGTGATATCGTACGACATTGTATGGAGCTCCATTTACGGCACGGAGCAGTACAAGAGCAGTGGCTATCATCGACACCGCTCTATGCACAGATGAACAGCCAGATCTGGCTTAAAATTGATTACATTCGTTTTTGATTCCGGGGTGCACATGGACGGATGTGACCCGGATCGTGTATGCCTAGTGTATGCCCTAATGAAAGGGCTGGAGATTAATGTCGGGCGGTGATCATATCCGCCATGAACAGGGCCCGGCCAGACCAAGGCACAGTACGGATTCGCGGGCTGCTGACTACGTTCCCGAGGGGCCTTGAGGTCGAGGAAGAAAGTTCCAGACTACATCCCGATGGAGCGGCGTGCCATAAATGTTACAAAGACTAAGGCACCCGACACCACCACTCTGCCAGCTTCCTCATATCAACAGCGACATGCCTGATGACCAATATATGTCCCGCATGTTCGGGATACGTATGTCTACTACGCATAAAGCGGGAGACCGGCAATGGAGGACGCAGTTGTGGTGTGTCGACTTAGATTACCCTTTTTGGCATGAAATGCCAGGCACTATGTCGGGTGGGCCCAGCTTTGTGGAGCCCTCGTGGATGATGATGTCCCCACCGACGAGGAGACACGCTAGAGGTTTCCGACGTTGAGTCGGAGGAGGACGATGGTGGTGATTCGGACATGGGGGACGAGGCGCGCGGCAAGACTGACGCCTAAGAAGTGGAGTACTTTGACTGACGGAGTTTCACAAACCACCTTCTGCTTGTAATTGTATGAACACCGGGACAAAGTGTTCGATTTTAAGTGTGGGGTGGGAGAAGTTAGGTGGTGCTGAATTTTGCCTTGTCTTGTACATAATCGCATGTCTCCGTTGTTCCGTTGCTTTGTGTGAACTAATATGACCTTGTTCTTATGTGTATGTTCATTTTGTAAATATTGTGTTGGGAAGCCGCGTGTGTGCTAAGAATGCCGTTTGCAAGCGTGTAAATAGTCTTGTCGAAATTATCGATATTTTTTGAAAATTCTCGTAACTATTTTTACTTTTGGGTTTCTCGAGTTTGTTTTCGGTTCTTTTGCCAAGAAGAGTCCCATTGAACCGAAGTCGTAATAGTGACCGTTCTCACGATGGACGGATGACGACCGTCTTAAGGGAAATGTAGTCGTGATGAAGAGCAGTTATTTTAAATTTTTATTTTTCTGTGTCGGTTGTATCACATGCATGTTGTTACTCTATGGCTACTTTACACTTGCTGCGTGTTGTACATAATATTTATACCGCAAAGATGATTCGTAGAAAGCATGCAAATTTTTGTACATATGTGAGACATTTATGCCATAGAATTCGATTCGGTGTGATTGAGGCTTAATTTTGAATTCTTGCAATTAGTCATTGTAAATAGTCTGTGAAGTCGTCTTGAGTTGAGCATGTAAAATGAGTGTATAGTGAGGTCACGTTTATTCCATGCTATTGTGGATTGTCTAGAACTTGCCCGGGTCAGGTACTAAACGAATGAAGGAAGTCGTAGTGTAGGAAAGGATGTAGCGCTTTGTTAACCAAAAGTTTTTCTTGTTTATCCTTTTCATATCCACCTTGGAAGATTAAACTTAGTTAGCCCGCTGGAGTCCTTAGCCTTTATAATTTTTTTCTTTTTTTCGTTTAAAAGGGTGTAAACCAAGTTAACCCTTTCACGGCCCTAAAACCAAATCCGAAGCTCTTGAGCGCTCAAGAAAATATATAATTTTCCCATGGTGTCAAGGAGGTAATGATAAAATAAGAAAGGGAGGAAAAAGAAAACCGATGAAAAGAAAAGAACAAAGAAAAAGAAGAAAGGGTGAAATGGCCGATTTGAAGGAAAGAAAGTTTTATAACTCATCTTTCTTCGCAACTGGGTGTGTTAAAGAAATGGGTGATAAAAAAAGATAAACTCAAGAGAAGGAGGAGGAAGGAAGATAATATTTCCAGAATGTGATGGAATGTGTGAAAGAGCGCTTAAGGAAGCTAGTTAATATTATTGGTTAGCCCAAAGATATACTAGTTCCGTAGCTTACATTACAACCCGTTAAGTCCTACGTGATCTTACATCATGCATCCTTATTAGTGGGAGTAATACACAGAGGCAAGCTTGGTTCATGACACAATGCATGTGAATTCTTTGGGAGAGTGAGCGAAATTGTGAGTGTTCATACCCCCATGTTTTAATTTCTTTTAGAGTTCATGTGGAGCAAAACAGGAATCTCTTATGCTGTGAGGGCACATGTTTGATGATAGAATAAATTCTCGTGTCGGATATCTTGGTCAGCCAATTTGGTATGAGTTTGCCGGAGATCGAGAGTCGATTCTTGAGCTAGGTGGTCTTGATTGATTAAGTGTCATTGTAATGATGATACTATGCATGTCTTCTTGATGATTTGTTGTGAACATAATTGGTATAACCGTAGCTCGGATCGTCGAGCCAAAGTAGCCATGATGGGATATCAATTTCATGAGGTGTATGAGCATTGTTCGAGGACGAACAAGATTTTAAGTGTGGGGTAGGTGATAAGGGGCATATTTATATGCCAAATTGATACTCAAATGTAGCTTTGCCTTGTTTGTCAAATAATGTGTGTACATTCTCATCGTAAATTATAATGGAAGCAGGATTTTATACTAACCAACATGGATTAGCGTTGTTTTGCAGGAAAACATGCTTTGATGGAGATAATGACGCGTTGGGAGAACGAGATTTAATCTGAACGAGCAAGGAAGAAAGGAGAAGCAAGGGAATCACAAGGGCTCCACGATGGAGCCGTGACACGCTGCCATCGCGGTTGCAGTCTGCTTGAGAATTACAAATGCAAGAAATCCAAAGAGGGTCCGCTATCAAGTTTGTGGAGATCGCTGGAATTAATTTCCCTGCACTGACATTCTAGAGAGGGTCCGCACTGCACCGTGGCATCGCCGCATGCCCGCATGCCGTGTACGTTGCATAATCATCAAGGGCCACTCAGAGAGTCTTCCAGAAGAAAACGGTGTCACGGGAGGCAGTGCTCCCATGGATGTGCCCAGACACGTTGCTTGTTATTCCGGGAAAAATTATCCCTAGTATAAATAGAACACTTAGGTTCATTTTTAATTATTCCTGACTGGTGAGTGAACCGTGCTTGCAGGCGGTTTTGAGGACGAAAATTCTTAGGTTTTCTCTATCCCTTTCTTCTTCCTTTCGGACCTCTGTTTCACACTTCATTCATTTAATGATGTTCAATCCATAAACAGTGGCTAATTCCTTTCTTTGCCGAGGTTATAAACTATCAGATTGAAATGTAATTGTTGATTATCCGGTTATTTCATCTTTTCTTCTATGGTTGTCTTATTTAATTTTGTTCTTACTACGTTAATATCTGGCCAATGTTAATGTACATTCAAAAAGTCCGGTTTCACCCGAGAGGGCAAGAAACCTGGAAAGTTGTGGAATTAATAGATATGATCTTTCTTGGTTTGGGAAAATTGTTGGGTTGTGTGTGTTCAAAATGGCCTTATGTGATCTTGGGTGTGGAATCGGTTTGTATGGCTAGAACTTGAATTTCTTCTTATCGAGAAATGTAGTGGAAGGTTCGTGATTCTTAAGGGTTAAATACTTCTAGAGTTTTAATCCATAGGCATAAGTCGCGACTAGCAACCTGAGAAAAGATAAAACCATGTATATCGATATTTGATTTCTATACTACGTCGTTTTAACCTCAGCATGCTCACATTCATAGTTCAGATTCAACTGTATAAATATTTTTACTTTAGTATAAAATTAGCTTTCAAAATATAAAACACTCTTCTTTACACCGTTGTCTTCACTATCATAGCTTTAGTAAATTAGCACTTGAAAAGGTTTCACCCCGTAGTCCTGTCCTTGTGGGTTCGACATTCCGGTTCTTAAAAAGAGCCACTATATTACTTGCACGACCCGTACACTTGCGGGCTCATCAATTTGATAGAGTATGAGTTGGATTCTATAAACCATATATGATCTCATATTGTATGTTGAATGAAATTAATCCGGAAATCTTATTACCATGCAACATGTGCATAATGTAACCCTATAGAATGCTCGTTAGCAAGAGATGCTTGAGATAGCTATAAATTGGATTCCATGATGAGGTGAATAATGTTGATAATGCATGAGAATAATATAGCAACTATTGGGCTTGATATCATCAGAAAGTAGCCCCCACCCGATTGATGAAAATATTGTATGATGAAAAATAAAAAATCGTCCTTGTCTCTGATTAGCTTTTGCAATTTAGATTAATGTTAGTCAGTCGGGATTTCTCATTATCAAGAGTATTTTCCTAGTCAATCAGGATTTCTCATTAACAAGAGTATTTCACTAGTCAGTCAGGATTTCTCGTTAGCAAGAGTATTTTCCTAGTCAGTTGGGATTTTTTGTTAGCAAGAGTATTTCCCTAGCTAGTTAGGACCAACATCCCTAGCTAATCAGTGACTTCTTACATTCTCTCCCTTCGACAGTCATGGATTTTCTCTAGTGAGAATGTTTCCCTTGGACAGTCGGGGACCCTTTTGATATCCGTCATGACTTTGCATCCCTATGTCATTAAGATCAATACCTCTGTGCTCCAGTTGAACCTATAACAATGCATGCCCTTATAATGTGATTATGTTTATACTAATATGTGGATATCATACAGATTGTTGTATCTCTTTTCGGTTATGTTACTAACCCGTTAATTTACGGTGCATCCCTATTTGTATATTGATTCTTATGAGTTATTTGTTTACATTCTTGCATATTTAGTACAATACAAGTACTAACCGCATGCCTCTTGTGCTATATCATTTTATGATATAGATCCAGGTCTCCAGGTCCATCTGCGTGACTAGATATGCTTCTATATCTTCCAGTTGCTAGCTGTGAGTTCTCATCCTCCGAGGACGTGGTTTATATTATCATTTTATCTTGTTTCTAGTTTCATACTTTTGGAGTTAGCTGGGGGCTTGTCCTAGCAACTCATCAATTTATTAGAAGGCTTTCAGACTTGTTAGACATGATCAACGTTGTATTTAAATGTTATTAAGTTGTTGTTTTGATTTATATCTATTTTTGTCAATTCTTCCGCTTATTCATAATGTTAGATATTTCTCATGTTAGCTGCATGCGATGATTATGCCATGGGTTGACTTGGAGCCTCTCGGGGTTCCTTGTCCCATGTATACGATCCGGGTCTATTCTTGAGTCGTGACACATCAGGTCTCAGCACCAGCCAGTTTCCGTACTCGTGACTCGTCAGCGGTGTCGAGGATTAGCGAACTTTTGAGAATGAACCCACAAGTGCTCACATGGTCTACGGTTGATGAGGACCCCCAAAATTTATTGATAAGATCTAGAAGATTGTTTGGGCGATGCATGACACAGAAAAAGTGGGAATTGAGTTTACTTCGTATTTAGATCAAGGACATTGCAAATATGTGATATGATCAGTGGGAGCTGGGATGTAGTGAGGATGCAGCTCCGACAACTTGAGATAGTTTTGAGGAAGCATTCTTGAACCACTTCATCCCTCAAGAGTTGAGAGAGGTGAAGGTAGAGATGTTTGTGAACTTGATGCAGAGCACCATGAGCGTAAAGGAGTATAGACTTAAGTTCATCCGGCAATCTAGGTATGGCCCGGAGATGGTGCCTGATATGAGAGCTAGAATAAGGAAGTTTGTGTTTGGATTGGGCAAGCATGTGAAGAATGAGTGTAAGGGCTTACTGATGATAAGTAATATGGACATCTCTAGGCTTATGATGTATGCCCAACAGCTGGAAAAGGATAAGCAGAAGGACAGGGAGGAGCATTAGAGTAAGAAGGCCAAGTTAGTTGGTAATGAGACCACGCAACAGGAAGGAAAATGGTAACAGGTCTTTCTTTCGAAAGAGATCCTCTGGACCTGCACAGTCAGTCGCTACTGCTCCAGGTCTAGGTAACAAGAATGATTAGAGGTCTTAAATATAGAGAACATGGTTTAAGGAACCCCTCGTCACCCACCTTGTGCTAAGTGTGGTAGGACCCACTTAGGTGAGTGTTTTTCAGGTAGAGATGGATGCTATAGATGCGGCCAATAGGGCCACTTTTTGATGGATTGTCCATCCCTACAAAGCAATGGGGTAACAGGGCTCAGTCTTTCCCTTCAGCAGAAAGGGTTTCCCAAAAGGGCTCTACTACAGGGACAAGCGGAGGTTAAAACCGTATGTATGCTATGTCTAGCCACTAGGATCAGGAGAACTCCATAGATGTTTTCACTGGTATATCGAAATTCTTCTCTATTGATGTGTATACTTTACTTGATCTAGGCACTACTTTATCTTTTGTGACTTCTTATGTTGCTATGAAGTTTGGGATTTGCACAAAACAACTCTTAGGGTCTTTTAATGTTTCTACTCTGGTCGGTGATCCAATCCTAGCTAAGATAATCTATAGGAATTGTACTATTTTAGTCCACTATAAAGACACCACAGCTGACCTAGTAGAGCTATACATGGAGGATTTCGATATTATACTAGGTATGGATTGGTTGTATTCATGTTATTCCACAGTTAGTTATAGGACCCGAATAGTAGAGTTCTGATTTCTAGATGAGCTAGTCCTAGTTTAGGAAGGTAGTCTCGTCATGTCTAAGGGCCATTTCATTTGATACCTTAAGGCTAGGAAGTAAATTTCTAAGGGATGTGTCTATCACTTAATCAGAATTAAAGACTCTAATGTTGAAACACCACCATGTCAGTCAGTTCCAATTGTGAATGAGTTTTCAAAGGTCTTTCCAGATGATCTTCCTGGAGTCTCTCCTGATAGGGAAATAGATTTCGGGATAAATGTTCTTCCTGACACTCATCCAATCTCTATTATTCCATATAGAATTGCCCCAATCAGGTTAAAATAGTAGTTAAAGCATCTTCTGGATAAAGGTTTCATTCATCCTAGTGTTTCACCTTGGGTGCTCTAGTTCTCTTCGTGTGAAAGAAAGATGGTACTCTTAGTATGTATTGATTACCACCAGTTCTACAAAGTAACCATCAAGAATAAGTATCCCCTTCCAATAATCGATGCCTTATTTGAACATTTTCAAGGTGCCACTTGCTTCTCGAAAATAGACCTCAGATCAGGCTCTCATCAATTGAAAGTCAGGGAAAGTTATATTCCTAAGACGACTTTCGAGACTCGCTATGGTCACTTTGAGTTTGTTGTAATGTCCTTTGGTTAAACTAATGCTCCTGCAACATTCATGGACCTCATAAATAGAGTATTTAAGCAGTATTTGGACATGTTCATTATTATTATTGATGAAATCTTGGTATACTCCAAGAGTGAGGAAGATCATGACAGTCATCTCAGAATAGTCCTTCAGACAACTATGGACCATGAGTTATTCGCCATGTTTTTAAAGTGTGAATTTTGGCTGAAGTCAGCGACTTTCCTGGGCTACATAGTCTCCAGCAAAGGTATTCAAGTTGACTCTTAATAGATTGAGGCAGTGAAGAATTGGCCCAGACCCACAACCTCGATTGACATTTAGGAGTTTTATAGGTTTAACTAGCTATGTTAGAAGGTTTGTGGAAGGATTTTCAATAATTTCTACTTGGTTGACTAGGTTGACTCAAAAGAAGGTCAAATTTCAATTGTCTGATGTTTGTGAGAAAAGCTTTCGGGAATTGAAGACTCATTTGACTACTGCTCCTGTGTTGACCCTACTAGAGGAAATAGATAGTTTTGTAGTGTATTGTGATGCATCCTGAGTGGGCATCGATTGTGTATTGATGCAGAATGGTAAGTTTATAGATTATGCTTCCAGACAACTTAAGATCCATGAGAAGAATTATCTGACTCATGACCTCGAGTTGGCAGCGTGGTGTTTGCATTAAAGATCTGGTGCCATTATCTCTATGATGCGCATGTTGATGTGTTCACAGAACACAAAAGACTTCACTATGTGTTCAGCCAGAAGGAGTTGAATCTCAGAAAGAGGAGGTGGCTTGAGTTGATCAAGGATTATGACATGAGTATTCTCTACCATCTAGGTAAGGTGAATGTAGTTGTTGTTGCTCTTAGTAGGATATTTATGGGAAACACAGCTCAAATAGAGGAAGAGAAGAGTGAACTAGCTAAGGATGTGCATAGACTCTCACTCCTGGGAGTTCGTATTCTAGACTCTGAAGAAGGTGGTGTGCTTTTCCAAATTGGATTCAATTCATCTTTAGTAGTGGAAGTTAAGGAAAAACGGGACAGAGATCCCCTCTTGCTTCAGTTAAAGGAAGATGTACACAAGAAAAAAGTGATGGTTTTCTCACGAGGGGATATGGTGTATTGAGGTATCAAGGTAGGTTATGTGTTCCAGACATAGATGATCTTAGAGATAGAGTCATGGCAGAAGCATACAGCTCTAGGTATTCGATTTATCCAGGTTCCATGAAGATCTACCATGAGTTGAGGAAAGTCTATTTGTGGAAAAACATGAAGAGAGACTTCACGAACTTTGTTGCTAAGTATCCAAATTGTCAACAGGTTAAAGTAGAACACCAAAGGCCATGTGGTGTGGCTCAGAATATAGCACTCCCTGAGTGGAAGTGGGATATTATCAATATGGGATTTATCAACGGTCTAACAAAGTCACGTAGCCAACATGACTCTATTTGGGTGATTATAGATCGGATGACTAGGTTAGCTCATTTCTTGCGGGTTAAGACCACGAACTCAGCCAACGACTATGCCAGATTGTATATTCGTGAGATAGTTAGACTTCATAGAGTTCCAATATCTATTATATCAAATAGGGGCACACAATTTACTTCTCAATTTTGGAAGCCATTTAAGAGAGGTTTGGGTTTGAAGGTGAGCCTTAGTACAACTTTTCACCCGTAGACAGATGGTCAGGAAAAGCGGACTATTCAAACATTGCAGGATATGTTAAGGGTATGTGTTATTGATTTCAAGGATAATTTGGATGACCACTTGCCTCTTATAGAGTTTGCATATAATAATAGTTAGCACTCTAGTATTCAGACGGCTCCCTATGAGGCTCTTTACGGGTGGAGGTGTAGATCTCCGATTGGTTGGTTTGAAGTTGGTGAAGCAGATTTGATAGGAACATAGTTAGTTCAACAATCCATGGTAAAGGTTAAGATCATTCAATAAAGGATGACGACTGCATAGAGTCACCAAAAGTCTTATACTAATGTTAGGCATAGATACTTGGAGATTGCAGTAAATAATTGTGTTTACTTGAAGGTTTCACCCATGAAGGGTATCATGAAATTTGGGAAGAAAGAGAAGCTCAGTCTCCGCTATATTGGTCCATATCAAATTTTGAAAAGAGTTGGCAAGGTAGACTATGAGTTGGCGCTTCCAGTTGAACTATCGTCAGTCCATCTAGTCTTCCACATTTCTATGCGTATGAAGTATATGGGTGACCCCTCACTCATTGTGCCTATGAAGAGTGTGGGAGTGAAGGATAACCTGTCATATGAGGAAGTTCCAGTTGAGATTCTTGATTGTCAGGATCATAAGTTGAGAAATAAAGAAGTTGCTTCGGTGAAAGTCTTATGGAGGAATCAGCTAGTTGAGGGAGCTACTTGAGAAGCTAAAGTAGATATGATGACCAAGAACCCTCATCTTTTTCCTCCTAGTTTATAGCCATCTTCTTGAGGTAATAGTATCCTATCATAGTGCTCTTAATAGTTTCATATGTCCCATTAGTTGTCATTAGACTCCTTAGTATGGTTGTATATTCCATGAATTCAACTAAGTATAGTTTAGTTACTCTTAGTCAGTTTAGCTATCAATCCAGTTCAATCTTCCTTCGAGGAAGAATGATCCCAAGAGGTAGATAATATAATATCCCCCAAAAGCCCCTAAGATTAGATCTTAGACATGAAATAGAAAACCAGCAGGAAGTGAACCATTCCCATAGAACGGATCACGCCATGAGCCGTGGTGAGAGACCACAACTCATGATGAACAACCAAAGTTTCCTAAGTCTCAATCTCAATGAAACAAGTAACGAGTCATCGGTGCACCTAACGACCCCTCATGTAACCCATTTTGAGTGAACTAGCCAAAGTCCTAAAACTTGGCATTTTCTTCCCAAGGACCACGATCCAAACCATGACTTGTTACATCAAGTGATGATTCATTCTATCTCGTCGTGGTGTGATGATTATAGAATGTCCAAGTTGACTTCAGTTGTAACAAATGGAAGCCACGACTCTTGAGGGAAAATGACGTCTCATCTTGTATTTCTGCTGTGAAGACGTAAGAGATTGAACAAAAGGCTTCAGTGACCATGAAAGGTCTCCATGATTCATGGTTAGACCTAACAATCATGGTGATGACTTATCGTCATTGGATGACAAATTTTATAGACAAAATTTCAGGGTTATTTCTGTAAATTATTATATTTTTATCACCTAATCTATAACGTTTTGGGATTTCTTAATGGGATATTTAAGATTTTAGTAGTCTAAACTCTCACTCCCTCTCATAACAACATAAATTCAAGAATCATTAAACTCTCAAGCTCTCAAGAAGGTTAGGGTTCTTCATCTCCAACCTAGGGATTTTCAAGCTAGAGTCAAGAGTTCTTTGTTCTAGGTATATAACCTTAGTGAGGAATTTCATTCTTCCTCATGCCCTACATCTTGTAAAGATTCCATTGAAGTTAAAGCTAGGTCTTTTTTACTAATTTCTTGATTTTCTCTTCTTCCCTTTAAGTTGAATTGTCTGTTGATTGAATTCTTTATCCTATTGTCTTATATCTTTGTATATCTTGACTGTTGATTATAACCTTTACTCTCTTGATGATTATTGATGATATCTATTGATTCTTGGTTGATTGAATTTGGTTCATGTCTCTTATCCCATGGACCCAATTACATGAAAGTCATTATTCTTGAAAGCTTTGTATTATGAGATAAATACATTATTTTTATGACTAAAGTTGAGTAGATTTTTAAAGACTTTCCATGAAGAGATTCCAGAAAAGAAAGATCAGTTTATAGCATGATTTTCAAAAGCTACTGTAATGTTTTATTTTTGAAACTCAAAGATTTTGAGCATAGAAGCTCACAAGTTTTCACGTATAGATATTGAGCCTAGGCTCATCAATAAAGTAAATAGATTTTTGAGTCAAGGCTTAATAGAGTTTTTAAAACATCTATTATATTTTTAGCTAAAGTGTTTTATAAAATATGTTTTCAGCTACCTCAGATAAGCATATTTATATGAGCATAGTTTTGAGAGGATTATTTAGCATCGAAATGGGTGAAGGGTTTAGACAACCATAAGCCCCAAAACTACATCGCCATTGTAGGATAGGATCGTGTTGTTGGGTTGGCAACTCTCAGACTGCCCCTAATAAAGGCTTAGTATGGTTCCACAATTTAAGTTCATCCTCTGCACTTGCAAGCCGTTGGATGGATCTCCCAACTTGGGTAAAAAGTTGCACATCATGCACTCATTCATGATGTATGTCAGTTATGAGAAACACCCAACTGAAGTTATACATAT
>JACEIK010000700.1:253000-275520 GCA_018107945.1 Datura stramonium
AACTAACTTCATTATTATACTGGAAGAAAACAATACTTTAAATCTATATACTGACTATCTTTCGACTTATCGAAGTACGATCGAAAACTCATAATTTCTCAGAAGTCTAGAAGGGAGAAATACTCACTTTAGTCCTGGGAGTGTATTAACACTAGTTTTGAGCAATTCCAATCACTTTGACTCGGCGGGACGACACTTCGCCGGGCGAATTTCACGAAACTAACTCCGTAGAAATCCTCCCTGCAGCTTTATACTTCGGTACCCGAAGTTAATTTGACTTTGGACTGCATTTGACAGCGTAATCGAACGAATATTATATAAACCCTTCGCTCCTCCTCTATTTCTTGTCATTCACTTTGGAAATAATATGGAAGATGACTTGAAAATGAAGCGAGAGGCCTTTATATACTTGGAGCCTTTAAGTCGCATTTGTCGAATGCGATTTATAAGTTGCATTTGTCGAATGCGATTTATAAGTCGCATTTGCCTTGCGACGCTCCGACTTGGCGCTTGTCTGGTCTCTCCCCGGGCCCTTTTTCTTGCACGTATGACATTCTAAAACTTTTAACCAACATGCGAATAGGCCAACTAAGTGTCAAGAACTTACGGGGTGTAACAAAGAGGGGTGAAGTAATTACCGATTACCCCTCTAAATTCCCTTAAAATAACCCAAAATGATATAGTTTAGGTATTAAAAAGGTTGGAAATTACAAAAACATCCCTGGGGAAAGACCTAGAAAAACTACCAACAGGGGACCAACGGGTCACTCAACGAGTCTTTAGTTGGGATCACGACTCGTTTGGACCAGTCATTGGTCTTAAGGCCTGGGATCGTGGCTGACTGCAACTGGCAACGAGAGATACCATGACTCATTGGATGAACCAATGGGTTGTTGGTTCCTCCCGTGGTCACTGGATGGAAATTTTAGGAGGACTAACAACGGGAAACACAACGACTCATTAGTGGACCCAACGGGTCATTATGTCAAGTCATTACCTTTACTAGAAAGGTTATTAAAACCATTGAACTTGTCACAACGGGTGGTCACAATGACTCGTTGTGTGATATCACGGGTCGTTGCTACCACTCGTTGTCACTAAAGGAAGTTCCTGGGACTTTCAACCAATGACTCATAGCACGAGTCATTGTATCACACGATGACTCATTAGTTGAGTCGTGGGATCTTGGAAGAGGGATTTCTGACCTGGGACCAACGAGTCACAGGACGACTTGTTGTTTATCACAACGAGTTATTCCATGTCCCGTTGGTTCCTGAAGGACCAAGCAAGGCTGACCACGACTGACACAACGAGTCGTTAGAGCTGACCACGACTCATTGTCTCAGTCATTCTGAGGCAACTTTTCTGCTTTCTTTTGGATTTTTCTTGCAAGGTCTGAGTTTGGTCTAGGAAAGTTCCGGGGTGTTACAACCCAATATTTCATGTATCAATGTTATGGAAGTGTATAGGAGACCCAACCCATTTTATTACAGTCGACGATGTCTAAATTCCTTAGGAGTTGACCTACATTGAGGTCCTAGTTGCTATTCTTGACTGGTAAGTCAGGAAACTTCGGACCAAAGAAGCCGCCTTAGTTAAAGTATTGTGGTGAAGTAATAACATTGAGGAAGTAATTTGGGAGTTTGAGGAGGAAATGAAGAAGAAATATCCTCACCTATTCATGCCCCGTACTCGCCGACAGTATGATTCCATATGGGTGATTGTGGATAGGTTGACTAAGGTAGCTCATTTTTCACTTGTCAAAACTACTAATTCAGTGGAGGATTATGCCAAATTGTATATTCGAGAGTTAGTTCAGTTGCATGGAGTTCCCTTGTCCATCATATCAGATAGAGGTACTTAATTTATCTCTTAGTTTTAAAGATCATTTCAGAAAGGACTCGATACTCAGGTCATGCTTAGTATAACTTTTCACCCACAAACAGATGGTCAGGAGGAACAGACCATTCAGACTATTGAGGATATATTGAGAGCGTGCGTGATTAATTTCAAGGGTAGTTGGGATGAAATTTACCTCTCATTGAATTTGCATATAACAACAGTTACCATTCCAGCATTCAAATGGCTCCATTTGAGGCTCCTTATGGGCGGAGGTGTAGATCACCTGTTGGTTGGTTCGAAGTCAGTGAAGCTACTTTGATAGGACCAGATTCAGTTCATGAGACTATGGAGAAGGTTCAACTTATAAGGGAAAGGTGGAAAATAGCTCAGAGTCGCAAAAACTCCTATTCGTATATGAGGAGGAGAGAACTTGAGTTTGAAGTTGATGATTGGATGTTTTTGAAGGTGTCTCCCATGAAGGGAGTGATGAGATTTGGAAAGAAGGGGAAACTTAGTCCCCGTTATGTTGGCCCGTATAGGATTGTGAGACGTGTTGGCAAGGTGGCTTATGAGTTGGTGTTGCCCTAAGAATTGGCTTCAGTACATCCAGTTTTCTATGTGTCGCTTTTAAATAAGTGCATGGATGATCCGACTTTGGTTGTTCCGGTGGAGAGCATAGGTGTTAAGATAGCCTTAGCTACGAAGAGGTTTCGGTTGAAATACTTGATTGTCAGGTTTGGAAGCTAAGAAACAAAAAAGTAGCTTCAGTAAAGGTTTTGTGGAGAAATCAGTATGTTGAGGGAGCTACGTGGGAAGTAGAAGCAGATATGATGGATAAGTACCCACATCTATTCCCGTCCAGTTCAGTATTAGCTCGAGGTATCTGTTTCCTCCTTAGTACTCTATTCAGTTTCATGTTCAATTTTTGTGTTCTAGTTTCTTTCATGTTAGTGTATGTGTGTGTGATTTATGAATTTAGTACATCATGTATTTCAGTCTGAAGTCAGTCACTCCATAAGTTTTTAACTCTAGATATTTAGTATTTGGGATGAAAATTCTTTTCCCCAGCCGTTCAGTGTGTTTACCCCACATTCGAGGAAGAATGGTCCCAAGGGGAGGGGGATATTGTAATAGCTTGGAAGTCTCTAAGATTATACCCCAGTGTTGAATAAGAGAAAATAGGAAAATCTACACTTTTGCACTAGAATGACTCGTGGTACAAGTCGTGAGACCAAGTAACGGGTTGTAGGAGGAGTCGTGAAGAAGAGTTGTAGTCTAGGTGTCCAGACCACGAGTCACACCTCGAGTTGTGGTATGTGGGTACGTCTTGTGGTCAGGTTCATAGGGGAGGTGAATTCACGAGTGATGTTATGACCTATTGTTGGAAACCACAAATTGTGGGATGAAGTCGTGGTGAGAATCTAGGAAGGTTGCCAGGTGACCAGTGGTGATCACGAGTGGCGACCACGAGTCGTTAATTCATGGTACGACTCATGGTGAGGCCCATGATGACTTGCAGTGTTCAATTTTCAGATTTTTCATTAAGGGTATCTTTGTAAATCCTAAGCTCTTATGTCCTAAACTACGTCGTTTAAAGCTCTGTTAGGAGGATTTTAAGAGGGGTAAACCTATCCTAATTCATTCAACTCCCATGCATGCAAGAGTAGAGGTCTCTCTTTGGAAATCAAGCTTAGAACTCTCGAATTTCTTTAGGCTTTCAAAGAGGAGTGTAAGACTAGATTACACAAGTATGTAGGGTTGTGAATGAGAGTCCCTCTTCACTCTAATTCCCCAATTTCCCTCTATGTTTATGAAGTCAAGTATTAAAGTAAATTTGATGATCTTATGGGGTTTTAACCCCAATTTCATGGGATTCTCTTTGATTTGATTATTGGTCAATTCCCTTTATATTCTAAATGTTGTTTTAAGATTTATACGCATATTTTATATTTAAATTGATTATAATTTTTATGATTTCAAATCTTAGTCAATCAATGCCCAATTACGCAAAGTTTCATGAAAAGTCAAGTTATAATTTTATTATGATTTTGATCTTCCTAAGCCTAAATTATGAAATTATGATTTATGATATGATTTCTCTTCAAGCACTCTTCATGTATTTATGAATATCAAGTATATGAATTTTCACAAATATGCATATTCTTCATGATTTATGAATTTATGACTTTTGGCAAACTCACGGGCCCTTATTCATGGCTAATCATGTATTTCAAGTATGTTATGATTTATTTGGCCATGAACTTAATAAATGATTTCACGATTACTATATGAGCCCTCATGTGCATATTTTTGGGAGAAGTGTCTAGCACCGAGTAGACTTGGCATTAAGGAAATCCCGTGGTCAGAACTACGTGCCACCATAGGTATATGTATTCATGGATTCCCCCTTGTGATATCACATCATGCACGCCCCTTGCCTGGCAAGCCTGGGACGGCTCTGCTCACTTGAGCAAGATAGTTGGGGCATCATATAAGTTCTATCATGATGGTGTCAGTTAAGAAGAGTTCTCCCATTGTTTCTCATGATTTATGCATTGTCATGTATATGTTACTTCGGCTCAAGTTATGTTTCTATAAGGTTTCTCTTGTGACTATGGTTATGACTAGATTATGAATGGTTTGAAAACCTTGAGCCCTAATGTTTATATTATGATATTTATTTCATGGTCATACTATCCTACTCTTATGAACCCTTATGTATTTTAACTATCCGTTTTTACTTACCTTGCATACTCAGTACATTCCAAGTACTGACCACATACTTTATGCTGTATTGTTTCGCGATACAGGTCTGAGGGATTAGTCTCAACCGCATAATTAGTCCTGCTTTTCCCTCAGTCCTGTTTAGCCAGTGCTGGTGAGTCCTATCCTTGGAGGACATTCAGTTTGATCATTGTTATGTTATTTTAGTTATAGACTTTTTTCGAGCTAGTTAGGGATGCTGTCCCATTAGCTCATCAATTATGTTAGAGGCTTTTCAGATAATATATAGAATATCAGTTTGTTAGTGTTGACTCTATTTTGGATTAATATGTATGCAGACATTTGCTTAAGCATGTTTTATTATATCAGTTTCCGCTTGTTGTATGCTCGTAGCCGCTATGTTCATGCCATGGGTCGACTTGGTGCCTCTCGTGGTTCCTTCTCCGATGTCTCTATCCGTACCTATATTTGGGTCGTGACAATTTTAGAGAAGTCTTGAATTAACCTCTTTTAAAATCCAACATGTCCTAAAAAGCTACGAACCCCTTTTGTAGAGATAGGGGTGGTATCTTTTCAAAGGTCTCAATCTTATCCCTATCGACCTCAATACCTGCCTTTGAAATTTTATGGCCTAGGATTATCCCTTCACATACCATGAAATAACACTTCTCCCAATTTAGTACATGATTGGTCTCCTCACATCTAGCTAGTACAACATCCAAATGATTCAAGCAGTCATCAAAGTCACACCCATGGACTGAGAAGTCATCCATGAATTCTTCCACGAATTTCTCTATTATGTCTATAAAAAAAGCTAGCATGCATCTCTAGAATGTTCCCGGAACATTACATAGTCCACACGGCATCCTTCAGAATGCAAAGGTGCTGAAAGGACAAGTAAAAATAGTATTCTCCTTGTCCTCATGTGCGATCATGATCTAATAGTAACCCGAATACCCATCCAAAAAATAATTGTAGTCATGCCCAGCTAACTTGTCTAACATTTGATCAAAGAAAGACAGTGGGAAGTGGTCTTTCCTGGTGGTCATGTTAAGATTTTGATAGTCAATACAAATCCTCCATCCTATGGCTGTTCTCTGGGGTATCAATTCATCCCTCTCATTATGCACCACCGTTATTCCACCCTTTTTCAGTGCACATTGAACTGGGCTCACCCAATGATTTTTCGAAATCGGGTAGATGACACTTGAATCTAGCCACTTTATTATCTCCTTCTTTACTACCTCCTTCTTAATTGGGTTTAGTCTTCACTGGTGTTCAACACTGGGTCTAGGCCCCTCTTCTAGCAGTATCTTATGATTGCAAAAGAAACTGCTTATCCCTTTTATATCAGCTATTATCCACCCAAGCACCGTCGACGCCTTATCACTTCCATCAACTTGTCAACCTATTTATCAGATAAAAAAGCAGATATTATTGCAGGAGGTGTATTATCACTGCCTAGAAAAGCATATTTCAAATGCACGGGTAAAGGTTTTAATTCAAGAATTGGAGCTTTTTCAATGGATGGCATCAGCCTTTCCTAAGTCAAATGTTTTCCAAGTGACCCTCTCTACTAACATGGGTGTCAGTGGCCTCCAAGACTACTAAGCATTCAATCTTCTCTGAACTATCACCCTGTTCTCTCTCATATACTAGTGCTCTCCCAAGTGGATCTTTTTGTGATAAATACTGCTCTAGTGCCTTAGTAGACATTTCCAGCTCTACTTCCATAATGACATTAAGCTCCTCATAATAGGGTGGCAATCTTGCTGCCCTGATCTCATCTTAAACTGCCTCCTAACCATCCACAATCATTGACATCTTGCCCGACTTCACCTTTATAACAACATTGGCGATGGTCAAGAATCCTCTCCCTAAAATCAGGGTAACTACTACATCTACTTCATAATCCAGGACTATAAAGTTCGCCGGTAAAATGAAAGGTTCAACTTTAACTAATATGTCCTCTATGATTCCATCAGGATAAGCAAGAAACCTATCGGCAAGCTGCAATATGACTATGGTCAGATGTGGTTCACCTAAGCTGAACAAGGATGCAGGCATCAAATTAGTTCTTGCACCCAAATCGCACAGTGTAAACCAACTTCTCTATTCCCAATCACCACTGAAAGGGTGAAGCTCTCGAGGTCTTTCAACTTCTTAGGAATTTTTTCCTACACTCAAGAACTGCACTCTTCAATGAGAGCCACAGTATCAAACTCCTTCTAACCCAACACCCGAAGCTTCACAATAGACTGCATANGGAATTTTTTCCTACACTCAAGAACTGCACTCTTCAATGAGAGCCACAGTATCAAACTCCTTCAGCCTCCTGTTATTGGCCATAATGTTTTTTAGATACTTGGCATACTTTGAACTTTCTGCAAAAGCTCTACTAGCGGTAAGTTAACATGTACCTGTTTCAACACATCAAGAAACTTCCGACAGGCTGAGTCCTCCTTCTGCTTTTTAAATTTTTGTGTAAATGGAGGGGGTGATTTGGTATCTAACAACTTTGGATTTGAGTTGCTTGACTCACCAACCTCCTAGAAAGACATCACGACTTGCTCTTTATCCACTTTCTTATCTCTAGGGATCACCTCACCTAGCTCTTTACCACTGCTCAAAAAAATTGTGCTCACATTTTCCTTGGGGTTCCTCTCAGTGTTACTTGGAAGTGCCCCTTGTGGTATGGTATTCTGATGAAGGGCCAATTGCCCCATCTGTCTCTCTAGCTCATGGATGGACTTTTGCATCTCATTAACCACTTGAGTATGTTGAACCATCCACTGCTTCATTGTCTCCTCTAATGAATTGCTTAGCTGCTGGCCCTGAGGCCTTAGATAGGTGTTCTAGGGCCTTTGGAAATATATTTCCCTGCCCATGAGGGATTTTCTGCGTTCCTATACCCCTAGTTGTAAGTATTTTATGTAAAACCTTTACCACAACCTTGTTGTCCCACAAAATATACAGATTCTGGGTTTAGTGTACAACCTGAATAAGCGTGGCCTTCTCCTCGCACCTCACATGATGGTGGTGGAATCTGGACTTGATGGACTTGCTGAACCTAACTTCCTACTTGTGTGGTCACAGGTTTGCTAATCACATTCACTGGTTGACTGATATTTGCTCGGATTACCGCCACACCATCTAATTTGAGCTTTCCTAGCACCTTGGCTGTTGTGAATCCTCTACCCGAGTCCTGATAGTCTTGACTCCCTATTGACATGAGTTTCAAAAGAAATTCTATTTCATCATAGCTCTTGGACAAAATTTGTCCTGGTGCGATGACGTCAAGCAAGATTTTTGACTTCGACTTCAACCCATCTATAAAGTTGTTCCTGATAATCTCCTTTGGCTGCATGTGGTGCGGGCAATCTCTCAAGTAGCCCTTGTATCGTTCCCAATACAAATCCAAGGTTTCACCATCACTCTGCACAAAACCAGAGATCTTCCCTCTTAACTCTTTTGTCCTCCTTGAAGATAATAACCTGTTGGAAAGAACCTCGCAAGTAGTGATGGAACCTGCTGGCTTGTTTTGAATCCACTCCTGGGCCTCACCAATCAACGAGAATGGAAACAATGTGAGCTTAGCATACTCATCTGACACATTCCGATAGTGAAAGTTCTCACTTAACTCTACTAACGTCATCATATGCTTGTAGGGATCCTCGTGCAGCTTGCCCTGATATTGGCAAGTGTTTTGGACCAACTGCATGGTCCCTTCCTTCAACTTGAAGTTCCTAGTGATGGCCGGCTTGATGATCGCTTTAGAAGCATTCTTCAAGTTCGGCCTAGAAAAATTCAACACTGGAACCCTCTCCTATTTGTTGCCCTGTGCTTGCTCGTTATTCTCCATAGTTGACCTTCGAAAAATTTCAGGATCAAAAGAAGCCAAAAGTGGTTCTTGACTTCTTGTATTTGGCATACACTGAGCACACAAGATTTGTAAACTTCATAAATACAAATAAAAAACTAAAATACAGAATAGTGGAATTAAAATCCTAACCTACAAATGATCAATCAATCTTCAAATCCCGGGTAATGGCGCAAAAAACTTGACGTCGCCCAAGCGCACGCAAGCATGTGGTCTTCAAGTAATATAGGATGGATAAGTCCCTCTTATCGATCCCTCAGAGACTTAGCAGATCAATCATTTAAGGTTACTTCTTTATTGCGCTATTATAACAAAACAAATATAATGGGGAATTGTTTGGAGAATTAAACTACTAAATACTTGAAATGTAAAATTAACTAAAGAACTAAGATTGTTGCAAACTTGTTTGTACTTCAAATGATGATGAAAATCTAGGAAAGTGGCACTTTCGCTTCAGGTTGAGTTTTCAAGATGTGATTATGCTAGATTAATTCTTCCTAAGATTGCTAGTTGCAAGTTACTATCCCATTTCCTACTACTCTCCCGATCATCTAAGAACTATCTCATGAACCCTAACACCTATATCCTTATGGTCACAGGAGAAACAGGAAATGACGGTTTTGCCTACTTGTATTTCAATTAAATAGGGTTTAAGGGTATATCCCTTTCCTCAACAACTTCTAACCTCCAACCAATGCACCAAAGGATCTTCGAATTCCTATTTTATTTTTACTTTTAACCTTTTTGGTTCCCTTTTCCAAGTTCAACCAAAAGCCAACATATTTACTCACAAGGTGATCAGTCTAGGGAATAAGCAATTAAAACAAGTAAATATAAACAACGTTTAATGAAAAATCAAACTAGCATGAATCAATCTTTCAAATGTCAACCATCAACCATCAACTATGGCCAAAACCCTAGATTGGGCATTTCTCCACTCATAGACAAGCGAAAAAACATAGAAATCATCATCACTCAAAGTAAAACGATAAAGAAAAGAAGAAACCTAAGTAGGAACTTGTCTCTCCTCCATAAGTTTTGTTTACAACCTTCTACGATCAAACAAAATGATGTATGATATGCTAAAAATGACCTAGATGTTGTATTTATAGGTGAGCCTTCAAATGCTGATTTTTCCCTCAAGTATTTAGGTTTAAAATAAGATAAAATCCGTCGAGGAAGTGTCTTTAGCTCTAAGCGCCCCACTCCATACATAGCACCAAGGTGTTAGCCAAATTTCTTCACTTATGAGACCCTCTGATGTCCCACTCCATCTGTGGCACTAGAGTGTGTCAAATTTCAAAGCTTTAGGGCCCTTCTGGTGCCCCACTCCATCCATAGCACCAAAATGTTGGGAACATTTCCTATGTATGGAATGCTTTTGGGGCTCCATGCCATCCGTCTCGCGAAGATGTTATTCAAATTATCATCTCCAAAGATAGGGACCTAGCACTCCACGCCATCCATAACACTAATTTTGGTGCATATTTCTCTGAAACACAAGTGTTGGTGCGCCCCGCCAGCTATAGCCCCAGACCGACTTTTGCAAACTCTTCTTCTTGACACCTCGGGTCATTAGTGGGTCCTTTTTCCTTAGTTATATGCTCAAAACATCTAGAAACAGTTGTTAGCTCACAATACACACAAAACATGAATTCATAAAATTCATAAGAATTATGAACACAAAAAAGGGCTAAATATAGGTAAAAACATGGCAAATGGCCATACTTGGTCCGAGAAAGCCGTAATAAATTCGTCCCTACCAACAGGGACTGCACCAACTTCCCTGTTCTCCTTCCATTATTAGAACCATAGGTGAGCAACCCCCTTTAGCTAATAGGAGGCCAAGTCTGCACTTTCCTTTCCTGAAAAACCCATAACCTAGTAATCTTTTGGACGTCCTCAATAAACTCGTATGAGTCCTCGTCCACTTTTGACCCATGAAACTTAGGTGGTTTCATCCTAATAAAGTATCGCAACCTAGTAACCAATGCATTCCCAATTTGGTTTACATGAACCACAACCTACTATATTGACCAGGGAAATCATGGCCTGTGTTAACATTTGAAATGCAACCCTGAATTCAGCATTAATCACCAGCTTCAGTAAAGGATCAACTAGAGCTAGTGGGGCTGGCTGATGCCCATCTCCATTGCCATTCCCATTTCTTCTTCCGTTAACTCGGCGGGGATGCATCTTTCTGCAAACGCATATAGCACGAGTTAGAGGAATAGGAGAGTTCATCGTATGACATAGATCATGAAAGAGAGGGAAGTTTCCTAAAATGTTTTGTTTCCTCTTCCCCATAAGTGTGGCGCGCTTCACACCTATGGAAAAGAATCTACTTAACGTGGATTTCAGACACCCTAGGACACACCTAAACCTTTGCTTTTATGTAAAGTTTGTCACAACCTAAGCATCAACCCCAAATCGAGACACGAGACCTAAAACCATGAATGACTACAAGATAACCCAAGGTACATATATAGAATGAACAAGAGTATAACTAAGTTGGAAATAAAATATGAACACAATAAAAGAAGAAGTCTATATAACATAACATAAATATAAGCATAATCATGGGTCAACAATGCTAAACCATCTATACATAGTTGTCTGAAAAGACTTTAAACATATGATGAGTGATGTGCTATGGATTTACAACACTTTCGACATTTAAAACTGAGAAAATATGCATGATCTTGGGTGTGTTTATACAAATATGATGCGCTTTTTCTTTTTTTTTCCAGGGAAATTAGGTGTTGGAGTTGAAATCTATAAAAGAAGGGAAAAAAGTGCAGAAAATAGGCTAAGTACAGGCCTCATTACGAGCCTTACCTTGATGGTATGAGTCATATTATGATTAGGACTCAGTACATGCTGTCCCTTAGTGGTATGAGTCATACTGTGATTCATGATAAACTTCAGAAGGCCTCTTAAGACCAAGGCAAAGTACAACTTTTGGTATGAGCCGTACCACAACAGTCGTGGAAAATAACAAAAGGATGCACTTTGACTGGTCTCCTGGTATGGGTAGAAACCACGATTCATGATGACTACCTACGACTCATACCAAGGAGCTGTGGTGAACTTCAGAAAGAATGTGAGTGGCAGCTTCCACGGTACAAGAGGAAACCACGAGTCATACGAGAAAGGTATGAGTTGTACCAAGACACTCGTGGAAATATTCAGAGGATGCTAGAAATCACATGTTAAGACCATGACAGAGATGTACGACATGTAGGAGCATTGTACGAGTCATACCAACTCCCAACAGTTAACCAAAATCAAGGCTGCTGAGCATTGTACGAGTGGAAGCTACGACTCGTAGGTTCATGGTACTAGTCGTAGGATCTGGCGGCGACAGTTATTACAGTTTCCCTATTAATTTAGGAATGGTTTCTAATTATTTGTATAAATACTTTTCTAGGTTAATTTTGTAGGTGGTCAAGTTGAGAGTTTGACTTTTTTGTTAGAGAGGAAGTACTTTTGAGTTTTCTTGTGAATATTCTTGGAGATTCATTCATTGTTCTTGAATTGTTGAAGTTGAATTGTGCAACTAATCAAGTGGGTTTTATTTCAATCAGATTGTAAGTTTTTAATTATGTTTTTGCCTATGAGTTTTAATTCTTCTCTTACAAACATGAGAGGCTAAAACCTCCATAACTAGGATTTTGGGAACCATGGTGAATTAACCAACTAGGGTTTGCACAACGTGATTCTAAACCAATTTGAACTCTTGTATTGTCTTCTCTTCATCTTAAGCGTTTCTTAACGGAGTGCAATGTTAGGACATGCCAGAATTCTCTACTTGCTTAAACCTAGAGTGGTATAGATTAGGAAAAGAGAAGTACAACAAAGCCTTGAACTTTATGATTCATTGTATAACTTGAGTTGCAGTCGCAGGATAGTTAATTTGGAATAGTTGATAATGCTAAAAGCAATCACACTCAAGAGACCTAATCTGGTAATTGTGTATAGTTATCAAATAGGGACGAATAAGTTGTTTGGATGAACCTATGTTATCATTTCTAGAAGTTAAGTATTGAAATAGATCACAAGTATAAAACCCGAAGTAGTTATGAATCCATGGGGAACACCTCCCTGGTTAACTGCATAAACTTGACAACAACATCAATTTGCAATACTCTCACTTAATTCTTTCATTGAAACCCCCCATTAGGAGATAATTATACTAAAAGCATAAATACTAGCGATACTGTAATACCCCAAAGGTCCCTAAGATTAGACTTGGGATTTGTACTGTGATCAACAGAGAATGTATGAAAAATGTCTCAAAATGACTCGTTGTATGAGTGGTAGGAAGCAGTAACGAATCACGGGTTCCAGTTGTGGTGAAATATTTGGTCGATGGGTCCAGGACCAATGAGCCATGGAATGACTCGTGGGTCCCCGTAACATGTCAGTTGTTAAGGTTGTTGTTTGGTTCTGTATTGACAAGGTGGATGGTACATGTCATATCATGACTCATTGTAAGGAACAACGAGTCATGATTAGTACTCATGGAAAGGCGCAATGAAAGTTGGTGTAATGATAATGGATGATCTGAAGACCAATTTTCACATGGTATGAACCATTAATTGTGTCCGTGGTGGAAATTCTAGAAGATGTAGTTGTGAAGTCAGAGGTGATGATAAGAGGACCCACAATGGGTCGTTGTGTCGAGTAACGACCCCTCCTTTTGAGCCGTTGTTTGAATGCTTGAGAATTGTGAAACCTTGGAAGGAAGTAACGAGTGATGTAACGAGTCATTGGATCGAGGGATGACTCATTGATTGAGTCTTGGCATCTGGCTATGTAATTTTTCCTGCGGAATCAGTTAGGGTATTTCCTTAATTATTAAGCTCCTAAGACCTAAACTACATCATTTTAAGAACTGAAAGAAGTGTACTAAAGGAGTTTAACCTACTCAAATTTATTCAACTCCCGTGCATGCAATATTAGAAGTTTCCCTTTGAAGATCAAGCTCTAGATTCCTCAATTCTTCCCCAAATCTATAGGGCTTTCAAAGTCAAGTTTAAATTTAGCTTACCCAGTTATGTAGGGCTTTGAATGAGAGTTCCTTTCACTCTCATTCTCAGATCTCTCCTCAATCTCATGAATTCAAGTTGATGATCTTATGGGATTGAAATTCTCTATGATTTATTTATGGGTTAATTTCCTTCATGTTTCAAAGTATGTTTTAAGATTCATGGGCAGATTTATACCTATTTTGATTATAAATTCATTATTTCAACTTTTAGAAAATTATGTCCTATTATGCAAGTTTTCTGAAAAGTCAAGTTTATGATTCATGATTTCAAGTAGGATGAAGTATCTAGCATGATTGAATATTTATAAATTACCCATCTATAAATACATGATTTTCCTTTATGAAGTCTATTTCAAGTATGCATGATTTTAAGATTTGGGCAAGTCCACACAAGTCAAGTATGTTTCATGATTTATCTAAGGCTAACAAGGCCAGTTATGGTATATATATTTTGGAGTCAAGACTCCCAAATGTTCAAATTCAAGCTATGTTTTGAGAATATAATTATATGAGCATTGTACATATTTTGGGAGTACTATCTAGCACTGAGTAGGCTAGGGGTTCCAAGGTTCCCAGTCTTACAAACTATGCGCCAACATAGGGATATATTCTGGGACCTCTCAAGAGTGTGTTTTCCCCACCCGAGGGAACACTATGATATCACATCTTACTTGTCCATTGCCCTGTCAAGGATTAGGATGTCTCTCCTCCATGTGGGCAAGATGTGGGATCATCATGCGCTCATACATGGTTGTTGTCGATTATGACGAGTCTCCCATTGTTCCTCATGATTTTAGTTATTCATGTTCATTACTTATGATATTATATTTGTTTCAGTTGTTTTGACCTAATGATCATTATATAAGATTTTACTTATGAATTCAGCTACGAAAAGTCCAATGATTTCTATTTTAGCTTTGGTTCATTCTATTTAGATATGATATTCAGGTTGTGATTATACATGGTTCAGATTCAGATTTTAGCATGCAATCCTTTCTCTCATGACCTTAAAATTTATGTTTATATGGGTGATTATAATTCATACTAAATCAACATGTTTTGAATATCTTGCATACTTAGTATATTCCAAGTACTGACCATATACTCTATGCTGTATCATTTCATGATACAGGTTCAGATGATCAAACTCAGCTTTGCCGTTAGCCTAGTTTCCTACAACTTAGTTCTTTTTCCCATTATTGGTGAGTCCTCATCCTTCGAGGACCTTTAGTTAGTGTTGAGTTATGTTATTTTCAGTTTCAAACTTTAGTGAGCTAGTTGGGGAAGTTTTCCCATTAGCTCTTTAGACATGTTAGAGGCTTATCAGATGATGTGTAGAATTTCAGTTTTGTGAGTGTTGACTCTATTATGATTGATATGTAGTCAGACTTCCGCTTATTAATGTTAAAGTTATCAGATTCTGCTTGATGTATGTTATTTAGTTTTTATTTTCATGCCATGGGTTGACTTGGAGCCATTCGTGGTTTTAGATCCCGTGTCTCGATCCGAGCCTATGTTTGGGTCGTGACAAACTTGGTATCAAAGCCAAGTCTTAGGTGTGTCCCAAGGTTTATGAAAGCCACATTGAGTAGAGTCTTTTCCATGAGAAAAAATATGCCTCTACGCTGAGTAAATAAAAGAAGGAATAGCAATGGAAATGGCCACGATAATGACAATAGAGACGGGCATCAGCAAGCCCTACCAGCTCTAGCAGATCTTATGCCCTCGAAGGTCACTCATGTCGAGTTTAGAGTGGCATTTCAGATGTTAGCATAAGCTATGACCGCCCAGTTCAATCAGCAAGCGGTGGCTCATGTTCCTCAAAATGGGAACGCAACAATGACAAGGGTTCGAGACTTTTTCGGATGAATCTGCCAGAGTTTCTAGGGTCGAAGGTGGATTAGGACCCTCATGAATTCATTAAGGAGGTGTAGAAGATCACCCAGATTATGGGGGTGACTGGAGAGGAGAGTGCAGAGCTAGCCTCCTATTAGTTGAAGGAGGTTTCTTACATATGGTAATGTCATTGGAAGGATGGAAGAGTAGTGGGAGCAGTTCCCATGAGTTGGGACGAGTTTGCGACTGCCCTCTTAGATGGGTTCTTCTCTAGGGAGCTGAGGGAGGGGAAGGTGGCAGAGTTCGTCAACTTGAAGCAGTACCAAAGGACTGTCCAAGAGTATGCCTTGGAGTTTACCCGGCTATCCAAGTATGCACCGGAGATGGTTGCGGATCAGAGGGCTCGTATGAACAGGTTTGTAAATGGAGTATCAAACTCGCTGGTTAATGAGTGTAGGACTGGTATGTTGAATAGTGATCTATACTTCACACGAATTGTCATATACGCCCAGCAAATAGAGGCGGATTAGATGATGGAGAAGGAGAGAGAGGGAAAGAGGGCTAGGACAGAGAGTTACATATAGTTTCAGTAGAGGTCCAGTGGAGGACACTATTAGCAGCCCCACCAAAGGTCATTATTCCCAGCGCTATCATCTGCCCATGTTCCGAATAGATCGAGGCATGATTAGAGGGGTGGGGCATTAGGCTCCGGAGGTTAGGGGAACAGGTCAGGAGAGCTCAACATTCTAGTTTGTGGCATGTGTGGAAGGAAGCACCTCGGAGAGTGCCTAGTGGGTTCAGGTGCATGTTTTGGGAGTGAAAAGCTCGAACATCTGCTTAGAGACTACCCTTCAGCCAGACAAGGCCATAGTAGGGGCCATGACCAAGCCACCAATTTAGTAGCTCACCAGCATGCTTAACTCAACAGGGTGCATCCACTAGTGTAGGTGGTGGTCAGCGTCAGAACACATTTTATGCCCTCTCATCTCGTTAGGAGCAGGAGGTCTCTCTAGATGTGGTCACTTGTATGTTACGAGTATTTCATCTTGATGTATATGCATTAAAAGATTTAGGAGCTACCTTATTTTTGTGACTCCTTATGTTTCTATTAGTTTCAGAGTCAGTCCTAAAATCCTATCAGAACCCTTCTTAGTCTCTACTCCAATCGCTGACTCAGTTATAGCTCGACAGTAAAAAGAAATTTCCCTGTCACAGTCCTTCAAAAAGTCACCTCAGTCGATCTAGTAGAGTTAGACATGTCTGATTTTGATGTTATCTTTGGTATGGATTGGTTGCATGTAGAACTCCAATGGTAGAGTTTCAATTTTTGAATGAGCCAGTCCTAGAATGGAAGGGTAGTTTAGCTGTGCCTGTAGGTCACTTTGTTTCCTATCTTAAGGCTAGGAAGATGATTTCTAAAGGTTGTGTGTACTATCTAGTTCGGGTTAAGGATGATACATATGATAGACCGACTCTTCATTCAGTTTCTATAGTATGTAGGTATCCCGAGGTGTTTCCCGATGATCTACTAGGAGTCCCTCTCGAGTGAGAGGTTGACTTTGGTATCGACCTTATCCCCAATACACAACCTATATCCTTTCTTCCTTACATAATGGCTCTAGTAGATCTAAAGGAGTTGAAAGAGCAGTTGAAGGATCTTCTAGATAAAGGTTTCATCAGACCTTGTAAATCCCCATAGGGTGCACCAACTCTCTTTGTTCGGGAAAAGGATGGTTCTCTTAGAATGTGTATTGATTACCGACAGTTGATCAAGGACACAATCAAGAACAAGTATACCCTCCACAAAATTGATGACTTATTTAATCAACTTCAGGGTGGTAAGTGCTTCTCAAAGATAGAACTAAAATTCAGATATCATTAGCTCAGAGTTAGAGAGAGTGACATACCGAAAACAACTTTTAGGACTCGATATGGTCATTATGAGTTCGTAGTTATGTCTTTTGGACAAATAAATGCTCTCGCAGCTTTTATGGATCTGATGAGAAGGGTTTTTAATGAGTATTTGGATATGTTCGTGATTGTCTTCATAGACGTTATTCTCATATACTCTCAAAGAGAGAAGGAGCATGCCACTCATTTGAGGATTGTGCTATAGAATCTCAAGGATCACCAGCTGTTTGCAAAATTTAGCAAGTGTAAGTTTTGGTTAGACTCAACAACATTTTTAGGTCATGTGGTATCAAATTAGGGTGTGCAGGTAGACTCTCAAAAGATAGAGGCAATAAAGAATTTACCTAGACCAGTTAAACCCTCAGATATCAGGAGCTTTTGGGTTTAGCTGGCTACTACAGGAGATTTGTTGAAGGATTTTCATCTATTTAAACATTTTTGACTAAATTGACCCAGAAGAAGGTCAAATTTCAGTGGTCGGATGCTTGTGAAAAGAGTTTTCAGGAGCTAAAGACTCGAATCACTTTATCACCAGTATTAACCTTACCTGAGGGCACAGATAGATTTGTGGCGTATTGTGATGCCTCAAGGGTTCGTCTTGGTTGTATGTTGATGCAACATGATAAGGTCATCGCGTATGCCTCTATACAGCTTAAGACTCATTAGAAGAATTACTTGACGCATGACCTAGAGTTAGTAGTTGTGGTGTTTGAATTGAAGATTTGGAGACACTACTTGTATGAGGTGCATGTGGATATGTTCAAGGACCACAAAAGCCTCCAGTATGTGTTCACTCAAAAGGACTTGAATTTGTAACAAAGGAGGTGGCTAGAGCTTCTCAAGGACTATGACATGAGTGTCCTTTATCGTTCGGGAAAGACCAATGTAGTGGCGGATGTCCTTAGTAGGATATCCATGGAGAGTGTCTCACGTGGAAGATGGAAGGAAGGAGTTGGTGAAGGATGTGCATTGGCTTGCTCGTTTAGGGGTTCGCCTTATGGATTCAATAGATGGTGGTGTCATTGTTTAGAATGGGTAAGAATCTTCATTGGTCACCGAGGTCAAGGCTAGGCAAGATGAGGATCCTATCTTGGTAAACTGAAGGAAGCTATTCAAAATCAGAAGGTGGGGATCTTCTCCCAAGAGGGAGATGGTGTACTTTGTTATCAGGGTCATTTATGTGTTTCGGGTGTGGATGACTTGAGAGAGCGGATGTTGCATAAGGCTCATGGTTCCTGATATTCTATCCACTAGGTTCCACCAAGATGTACCATGATCTATGGGAAGTTTATTGGTGGAATGACATGAAGAAGGACATAGTGGAGTTTGTGGCTAGATGCCCAAGTTGTCAACAAGTGAAAGTTGAGCATCAGAGACCTGGAGGTATGCTACAAGACATTAGTATCCCTATTTTAAAGTGGGAGGAAATCAATATGGACTTCATCACAAGGTTGCCTCGTACACATCGATAGTATGACTCTATTTGGGTGGTTGTATACAGGTTGACCAAAGCAACATATTTTCTACTCGTCAAAACTTCCAATTCAGTTGAGGATTATGCGAGATTGTACATTTAGGAGTTGGTTCAGTTGTACAGAATTCCTTTTTCCGTCATTTTATATAGAGGTACTCAATTTACCTTATAGTTTTGAAGATCGTTTTAGAAAGGACTTGGTACTCAAGTCAAGCTTAGTACAACTTTTCACCTGCAGATAGATGGTCAGGCCGAGCAGACCATTTAGACTCTTGAGGATATGTTGAGAGTGTGTGCGATTGACTTCAAAGGTAGTTGGGATGATCATTTTCCTCTCATCGAGTTTTCTTACAATAACAGTTAGCACTCTAGTATTTAGATGGATCCATTTGAGGTTCTTTATGAGTGGAGGTGTAGATCGCCTATCGGTTGGTTCGAGATAGGTGAAGCTACATTGATAGGGAAAGATTTAGTTCATGAGGTCATTGAGAAGATCCAACTTATTAGGGAGAGGCTGAAAACAACTTAGAGTCGTCAGAAGTCATATATGGATGTTAGGTAGAGAGAGCTTGAGTTCGAGGTTGATAATTGGGTGTTTCTAAAGGTGTCTCCCGTCAAGGGAGTGATGAGGTTCAGGAAGAAAGGAAAACTTAAACCCCGATATGTTGGTCCTTACAGGATTCTGAGATGAGCTGGCAAAGTGGCTTATGAGTTGGAGCTACTAGCGGAGTTAGCTTTGGTACATCAAATTTTTCGTGTATCTCTATTGAAGAAGTGCATTGGTGACCCGACTTTAGTTGTTTCGGTGGAGATCATAGCGGTGTAGTCTTACCAATGAGGAGGTTCCAGTTGAGATCCGTGATCATCAGGTTCAAAGGTTGAGAAACAAGAAAGTAGCTTCAGTGAAGGTTCTGTGGAGGAATCAGTTTTTTGAGGGAGCTAGGTAGGAAGCCAAACCAGATATGATGGAAACATACGCGCATCTTTTCAGTTCTGACACAGTTTCAACATAAGGTATCAGTTTCCTCTCTAATACTCTATTAAGTTTCATATCCAGTTTATGCCTCTCAGTTCCTTTCATGTTTTAGCATGTACGTACGAATCATGAATTTATTCTAGTCATGTATTACTAAACGAAGTCAGTTACCTTCATCAGTTTTTAGCTTCAGTTGTTCAGTTGTGGATATTGCATTTTTCCCCCTAGATTTTTAGTATGTTTAATCCACATTCGAGGACAAATATTCCCAAAGGGGAGATATTATAATACCTTAAAGGTATCTATGACTAGACTCGGGATTTGTATTGTGATCAGTAGAAAAAGTATGATAAATACGTCAGAATGACTCGTTGTACGAGTCATGGGAAGTAGTAACGGATCGTGGGTTCTAGTCATGGTGAAATTTTTGGTCGATAGGTCCAGGAGTAATGAGCAATGGAACGATTCGTGGGTCCCCATAATGGGTCATTGGTTGAGGTCTTTGTTTGGTTTTGTATTGATAAGGTGGATGGTACTAGTCGTGGTATGACTCGTTGTAAGGAACAACGCGTCGTGATTAGTACTCATGGATAGGTGAAGTGAAAGTTGGTGCAGTGACAACGGATGGTCTAACGAACCATTGTCACATGGTACAACCCATTACTGGTTTACATGGTGAAAATTCCATAAGCTATACATGTGGAGTCAGAGGTGATGTGTCACGACCCGAATGGGGACCCCGATCGTAGACACGGGACAAGGGACCCCGAGAGACCCCAAGTCGACATTGGCATAAGCATTCAACTATCTCATTTAATAATCATGAAGAAGACATAAATATAAACTTAGCGGAAGTCTCATACAACAACACATCAGAACAATATCCAAAGCTATACATACATAAGTCTGAAAGCCTCTAGTCTAGACGAGTTAATGGGACAAAACCCCAACTAACTCCACAAAACATGAAACTGAAATATGACATGAAACTGAGGGTCTAGTCCTCTAAAGATGAGGACTCACCAATCCCGAGCTGATAAGGACTCTGTAAAGCTGATTAAGATCAGGGTTGGAGCTGCAAGCCGGGTCTTGTATCATGAAATGATACAACATAGAAAGTATACGATCAATACGTGGAATGTATCGAGTATGCAAGGTAAGTAAAACCTCTTTAGTAAAGTAGATCATTTTAAACATTTCATGCATATCATATGCTTTCAACATGAGAGGAAAGACATACATGCATTCTTTATTAAATAATAATCTCATCATAACATGACCATGCATAGCTTTATAACATCATGACTGATTCGAATGACTCAAAGCAGAAAAATAACATTTATATTGAAAAGCTTAACAATGAGTCAAACTTTACTTTTAGAACATGCATGCGTAAAGTAATCATCATGAGTAATAAATATGCAAATCTGAATGATATAGACAGTGGGAGACTCGTCACTCAACCGACATACCATGATAGAGCTTACGTGGTCCCAACTATCATAATCAAGTGGGTAGAATCCTCCATAACCTTACCAGGGCAATGGGCAATACCATGATATCAATATCAAGCTTAAGGGCCAATCGGTGTGGGGATATCTCACAAGGGAGGTCCCAATAATATAATAGTATCAACCTATATTGGTGCGTAGTTTTGAGGCATAGGGTGATCGACCCTTAACCCGCTTGGTGTGTTACACCCCGTAAGTTTATAGCATTTAGTTGACCTATTCGCATGTTGGTTGAGAGTTTTAGAATGCCATACGTGCGAGAAAAGGGCCCGAGGAAAGGCCGAACGAGTGCCAAGTTGGAATTTCGAAAGAGGAGGCCGAACCGCGCTGCCCAAAGGGGAAAAGTGGCACGGAGCTGGGACCTCCGCGTTAGCCAACGTGGCACGAAGCCAAAACGGCGTGTTGGCCAGCGTGCCATGTTGCCATGTATTTTGCTGCAAGTATATAAAGGCCTCACCCTTTAACTTTAAGTCATTTTTCACTTCTAAAACGATCAGAACAGGGAGAGGACGAAGGGTTCTCATAAATTTCCGTTTGATTACGCCGTCAAACGCTGTCCAAAGTCAAATTAACTTTGGGTTTCGAAGTATAAGGCTGCAGGGAGCATTTCTACAGAGTTAGTTTCGCAAAAATCGCCCGGTGAATCGTCGTCCCGCCTAGTCAAAGTGATTGGAATTTCTCCAAACTAGAGTTAATACACTCCCAGGCTTAAAGTAAGTACTTCTCCCTTCTAGACTCCAGAGAAATTATGAGTTTTCGACCGTTTTTCGATAATTAAAGAATAGCCAGTAGATATATATCGAGTATCGTTTTCTTCCAGTATAGTAATGAAGTTAGTTCTATTCTTTCGTGAATATGATTACAGTTGGGGAGAACAGCTGAATACTAGCTGAACCTCGCCAGTTAATCGGTAAACCAGCAGTCAAGGTATGTAAAGGCAGTCTCTTTTGGAAAGTTAGCTCCTCCAGTATAGCAAAACAATGTAATTCTCAGTAAAGTATTTCAGAAATATTATATCACGTTCAGTATGAAGCTCAGTAAGGCATGTTAGAAATTATTATTATATTCAGTACGTATCACATGTAGTTATTGATATACATACAGAAATATTATATACATTGCGAGTGACTGCCAATAGGGATTACAGTTACATAGATTCTGGTTAGCTGCTAGAAAGTGTATACAGATCGTACTGCAGGAACCCTTCGGTAAGAGGGAGCAGGTTAAATGTGATTCACGTATGACGCTATAGAAACTCTTTTAGTTCTCAGTTTATTGTGATGGTAGACTTATATGTTGTTGCCAGACCTAGA
>JACEIK010000700.1:288025-331671 GCA_018107945.1 Datura stramonium
ATATACATATATAAATATCAGATATGTCGCGAGTAATTTTTAATAGGGATTATAGTTAAATAATTCTGGTTAGCTGCTAGAAAACATATATAGATAGTACTGCAGGACCCCTCGCTAAAAGGAAGCAGGTTAAATGTGATTCGCGCTTTGAACGCTATAGAAACTTATTTAGTTCTCAGTTTAATTTGATGGTAGACTTATATGTTTGTTGCCAGGCCTAGACTTCAGAAGCTCGTAAGAGTTATTGGCTTGAATCAGTCGGTTAAACAGTACGGGCGCAGTTAGGCAGTCTAATGACCAGTTGGCGCCTGTATTGACAGGAAAGCATCCCTAGAGGTCATTGACGTTATCGCATATTCCAGAACCAGAAATAGAGACAGAATAGGTATATTTTAGAGTTAGCGACACCAGGGTTCTCCAGTGTATTGAGTGATCGCGCGCCATCCCTTTAGCCTTCTCAGTGATTGTTCGTCTTAGTCGACCTAACAGTTATCATGTAGGACGCTAGCAAGCCAGCCCAGTTGTCCGAGTCAGATAAACCCGTGGGTACCCCAAGGAGGGGTCCACATCAGTAGTCAGTAATGGGCCAGCACCCTAGCCGATTGTTGTTAGGTATTCAGGTACAGAGTGCCAGGAGAAGGCCGGTCTATATAGAATTGCCTATAAGATTGAGAATTGCCCAGAAAACGGTAATATAGATCCGAGTGGATTCAGACAAGGCTTAAGGAGTCAGTAGTACTCTACTATTACAATGTTAACCACAAGTTAAGGAGATTGGTAAGCTCCCTATGAAGGATCAGGGTGCCGATCGCGTAGAAGAAAGTTCGACCAAGCCCAGCCCTATAGTCGTTTAAATAGAAGAATAAAGTAGTTAGCTATCTGCAACCCCACAGTTATTCATTAGTTATAGATGTCCGAGTAGGAAATTCAGAGTATTGTTAGGCCACTTCAGACCTTGATCTATTTAGCCCAGACTATTAGAGATCATGATCACTATCAGGATCCTCTAATCAAATACGGGCGCATGGCGTGCCTGAAGACAGACATACAGATTATCCCAGAAGCGAGTAGCATTAGCGTTTGGCCCAGAAGGCCAGATATGCTCTCTTTATACAGATAGATTGATGTGTCAGTATAGCACCTGGGTTGGGGTTGCCTCAGTTAGAAGCCTTCCATGACCGCCCCAGGGTTAATAGCTGTGTCAACTCGCCTGCCAGGGGCGAGGATACGTCGCTCTACGGAGCGGCATGCCGTCCGTAAGGGACGAAGATGGGGATCCAGATCCTCATATTGTCGTGGTTGGCCTTATACACACCCCCGCCGAGCGTTTACGCCCGGGGTGTAGATATCAGGAGTCCNAATTCTTGTAAGTATGTTACTTTAATTATGTTTTCTTGTAATTATACGAACTTGAGTGGCTAGAACCCTTCCTCTAGGGTTGAAGCCACAAGATATGATTATGACTATGTGAATTTGTTTTGGTTTTATGTTGTTAGTTGTTGTTTTCTCGTACGTTCTTAATTATGGTTGTTTTTATGATTGATCACCATGAAAACACACACATTACACCTAGGTAAAAGCTTGAGAAAGTAAATCTAGGCAAGAACAAAGAATGTAGGGAGCAAGTTTGTATCCTACGATATAATTCGCGGTTAGGATAAGAAATTATACCTAATTTTCCTTGCTTGGTTACTAAAATGGGATGATCTAGACACAAACTTAGAATTATCACATCACCACTCATAGAAGTAGGTGTGAAGCTAAGTTCAGTTAAATGATTAGAGGTACAAAAGTCCCTAATCAAGAGCATAAACCCCGTAAACCATATCCACGTAATTGAACTGCCCATGAACTAGAAGTCACATCCCTGCTAAACGATGTACTTGTGAGTTAGTTTGTCATGTTTAGAGGCTTGAAAGACCATGAACATGCAATATTAATTATGTTAGATGACAATTGATAATTTCATACTTAAACCATTACAAAGCGTAGTATCGCATGATTATCCAGCATTAGCTCTAGTTGCTTCTTGAATGTTTTCAGAGTATTTCTGTGACCATCCCTAGAGTTCATTAAACTTTATCGAAAAAGTCTAAATCAACACTTGTGAAAGTTAATATCACACTTGAACTTGATAATTACCTGAATTGGTCCAGTCCCTGTGGGTTCGACATACGACTCTTAAAAAAGGGCCACTGTATTACTTGTAAGAACATGTACGCTTGCGTGCGCTTTTGGGCACAGTCGTCAACAAGTTTTTGGCGTTGCTGCTGTGCAGTCTCAACAAGTTTTTAGCGTCGTTGTCGGGGAGTCTCAACAAGTTTTTGGCGTCGTTACCGGGGAGTCTCAACAGGGGACACCTAGCAAATCATCAGGAAAGACCTCTGGATACTCACGTACTACTGGTACAGACTGAATGTTCAAGGTCTTGGACTCCATGTCCTTAACCCTAACTAAATGGTACATACAACCCTTAGAAATCATCTTCCTGGCCTTAAGATAGGAAATGAATTGACCTACAGGCACAACTGAACTACCCTTCGATTCTAACACTGGCTCACTCGGAAATATGAGCTCTACTGACCGGGTCCTACAATTAACTAAAGAATAGCATGCGAATAGTCAATCCATGATGAGAATGACATCGAAATCGGGCATGGATAACTCTATCAAGTATGTTGAGGTGACCTTATGAAGGAATGAGACTAAGCAACCTCTATACACCCGTCTAGCTATAACTGAGTCTCCTATTGGAGTAGAAACTGAGAAGGGCTGTGACAAGATATCGGGACTGACTCCAAAGCTACTAGATACATATGGTGTCACAAAAGATAGGGTAGCCCCCGGATCTAGCAATGCATATACATCAACATCAAAAACTCTTGCGCCTGATGAGTGGCTAAGGCATCTAGAAATGCATACAGGTGACTATATCTAGCGAGGCCTCTTGCTCCTGATGAGTGGCTAAGGCATAGAACCTGTTCTGGCACTGTCCGCCAGCTGTATTAGTAGATGCCCGCTGATCTGCTGTGCGTGGGGGAGGAGTTGCTGAACTAGAAGCTGGGCCTTTGCCCCCAACCTAATCCTGTCTCACACCATGAGAATCTTTGAGCATATGTCTAGGCTGCCCACATCCAAAACAAGCTCCTGACCCTGCCAAGAACTAGCTAGTGTTTCCTCGGCCGCACCTATGACAAGCCCGAATGCTGGAATCTGCGGGTCTACTTCTATGACCCCTCGAGCCATACGCTCGCCCCCTATGATAATTTCTAGGCCTAGATTGCACACTCAGCGCTGAAGATGCATGGGCTGATGATCTCTGGTGGGTCTGCTATCGATGCCCATGACCGGACCTATGTTGAGAGAGCTTGTGGCCCTCGATCCTTGCCCTCTTGGCCTCCCTCTCCCTCGATTGTACCGACTCCAACTTTCTGAAATCATAATCCCATCATAACATGACCATGCGTAGCTTAATAACATCATGACTTACTCGAATGACTCAAAGTTTAAACATATTTATTTTAAAAGCTGAACAATGAGTCAAACCTCACTTTTAGAACATGCAGGAGTAAAGAAATCACCATGAGTAATGAATATGCAAATATGAATGATATAGACATTGGGAGACTCTTCACTTACTGACATACCACAATAGAGCTTATGTGGTCAGAGACATCCAAAACCTTGCTAGGACTAACGATGCTACCATTATATCAATATCAAGATCAAAGGGCCAATCGACCGGGGATAGCTCACACGGGAGGTCCCAATAACATAATTGTATCAACCTACGTTGGCGCGTACTTCTGGGGCATAGGGTGATCGACCCTTAACCCGCTCAGTTCTAAACTCTTCTCCCAAAAGTGTGCAATGCTCTACATCGTATATAATGAAGCTCAACATCGTCTATTAACGAAGCTCAATATTGTCTAATGACAAAGCTCAATATGAAATCATGCATAACTCAACATCGTATGAAATGAAGCTGAACATTGTCTATCGACAAAGCTCATAATGAAGTTATGCATAGACTCGACATCATATGAAAATGAAGCTCAACATTGTCCTTTGACAATGCTCAATAATGACATACATCTCAATTATGGATTCATTCATATGAGAAGCTATATTTCAAAACATACCACAAGCTAAAATTTATGAAATTTTGAGACTTCGCTCCAAACAATGCAGTGAGCTTATTTCGGGAAAATCATCATTTTAAATCAACATGTGGGAATTGCCCAAAGTTTTATCAAACTTAGATCTACTCAATTTATTTTGAAAACAACATCATAATCATGTGTAGCTTTAGAAACATGCTTTTCATCATCAAATCTCATCATCATCATACATTCAACATCATTCTCTTCTTTCATGAACTTCTCATCCATGGGCATTCAAATTCCATAATTTAGAATTCAAAATTTGGATTAAAAATAATCTAAAATATGCCCAAGATTCACAATTCACCATTATAAACATAATCTAATCATACCCATGTATAGAGATTGAAGAATCATGCAGTTGAGTGAAGACTCCATACTTGATCATAGGCAATTTATCATGATTTGATAGTAATTGGGCATGGGTTTTGAAGGAGACACCTACTCATACCCTTACATACCTGGGAATGATGAATTCTAACACCCTCTAATTGCTCAAGCTAAGATTCCAACGGGAACCTTTAGATTTTGCCTTGAATCTCCTCTTCAAACCTTCAAATATGCATGCATGGGAAGAATGACTTAGAATAGGTTTTCCCTTGCTAAAAATCCACTAAAATGAACCTTAAACAATGTAGTATAGGTCTTAGAAACTTAGGAAATTACAAGAATGCCCTTACTATTTCCCGGAAAATAACTGCCAGGTGACCCTAACGGGTGACCTGACAACTCGTCAAGATGGGCAATGACTTGTTGAATCGATTGTAAAGTACACTGGATAACACATCACTTAGGGCGCATAACGGGGGACGTAATGATTCATTCCTTGACACCACGACTCGTGGGTACCTCCCGTCATGTACACTGTCTAATTCTCAGATAAAGTTCAACCTTCCTTCTCACGACTCACCTCACGAGTCGATGGGACTGACCATGACTTGTGGGGTCCCTTTCGTTAGATACACTGGTCAATCCTCCCATCTATTTCTGAACTTCACCCCATGGTTAACCTGACGACTCGTGGTGGCTGACCATGAGTCGTTCCCATGCCCGTGGGGACCTCAACCTTTCAATTCATCCAGGCCTTCCCACGAGCCTTCTAAAGACTCGTGGGGTCTCCTTACGAGTCTTTAAATGACTCTTCCTACAACTGCAACATCATTTCCAGGATTTTCCCCGTCTGACTCCCGTGTCTGATCCTTGGGTTTCTGGGGTATTATAGGATATTCAGAGCTTCTTGCGGTTTAGCTACCTACTATTGAATATTCGTGGAAGGTTTCTCATTGATGGAAATACCTTTGACCAGATTGACCTAGAAGAAGGTGAAATTCCAATGGTCGGAGGCTTGTGAGTAGAGCTTCCATGAGTTGAAGACTCGACTAAATTCAGCAAGGTGTTAACCCTACCTGAGGGGACCGATGGGTTCATGGTGTATTGTGATTCTTCAAGGATCGGATTGGGGTGTGCATTGATGCAGCACGGAAAAGTTATAGCAAATGCCTCTAGAAAGCTGAAAGTTCATGACAAGAATTACCCAACCCATGATCATGAATTGGCCGTGGTAGTATTTGCCTTGAATATATGGATATATTATTTGTACGGGATTCATTTGAATGTTTTTACGAACCATAATAGTTTACAATATATGTTTACCCAGAAGGATCTCAATCTTCGGCAATAGAGGTGGTTGGAGTAGCTCAAGGACTATGATATGGGTGTGCTTTACCATTCGTGTAAGGACAACATAGTGGCAAACACACTTAGTAGAATATCTAGAGAGAGTGTGTCCCATGTGGATGAGGGAAAGAAGGAGTTGCTGAAGGATGTGCGTCGACTCGCAAGGTTGGGAGTTAGACTGGTTGACTCGACCGATGGTGGTGTTATTGTTCATAACAGATCAAAATCTTCATTGGTGATTGATGTAAAAGGAAGACAAGATGAGGACCCTATTTTGGTAAAATTAAATTAAGTCATTTAGGATCAGAAGGTAGAGGTATTGTCCAAAGGGGGAGATGGTGTGCTTCGGTACCAGGGTCACTTATGTGTTCCGGATGTGGATTATTTGAGGAGCCGGATGTTGCACGAGGCTCATGGCTCTAGGTGTGCCACCAAGATGTACCGTGACTTATGGGAAGTTTATTGGTGGAATGGCATGAAGAAGGACATCGCGGAGTTCGTAGCTAAGTGCTCGAATTGTCAACAAGTAAAGGTTGAGCATTAGAGACCAGGAGGCGTACTTCAGGATATCAGTGTTCCTACTTGGAAGTTTTAAAAATCAATATGGACTTCATCACAGTTTTACCTCGTACTCGTCGACAATATGACTCCATTTGGGATGTGGTAGACAGGTTGAACAAGGCAGCTCATATTCTACCGGTCAAAACCACTGATTCAGTGGAGTATGCCAAACTATATATCCAGGAGCTAGTTCAATTGCATGGACTGCCCTTGTCCATCATATCAGACAAAGGTACCCAATTTACGTCTCAGTTTTGGAGGTTTTTTCGAAAAGGACTTGGTACTCAGGTTAAGTTCAGCACAACCTTTCACTCGCAAACGGATGGTCAAGCGGAGCAGACAATTCAGACTCTTGAGGATATGTTGAGGGCATGCATGATTGACTTCAATGGTTGCTGGGATGAGCATTTGTCTCTTATAGAGTTTTCATATAATAACATCTACCATTCCAATATTCAGGTGGCACCGTTCCAGGCTCTCTATGGGCGGATATGTAGGTCACCCATTGGTTGGTTCGAGGTTGGTTAAGCGGCAATGATAGGACCATATTCGGTTCATGATGCTATGGAAAAGGTTCAGTTGATAAGAGACAGCTGGTATTCAATAGCCCTTCCTAATTGGAATCGTACTACTGAGTTAAAAACTTACTCGAGTCGCCAAAGTCCTATACCAATGTGGGGAGAAAGGGAATTAGATTTTTGAAGTTGATGATTGGGTATTTCTGAAGGTGTCTCTGAAGGGGTGATGAGTTTCGAAAAGAAGGCTTAGTCCCTTTATGTCGGCTATGCCGGATTGTGAGACGTGTTGGCGAGGTAGCATAAGAATTGGAGTTTCCCTCAGAGATTGCTTATGTGCATCATGTATTCCATGTATCACTCTTAAAAAAGTATTTAGGTGATCCAACTCTAGTTGTCCCAGTGGACAGTATTGGTGTGAAAGACAACATCGGTTGTGAGGAGTTCAGTGGAAATACTAGATCATCAGGTTCGAAGGCTAAGGAACAAGCAAGCTTGATTCAATAAAAGTGCTATGGAGGAATCAAAGTTGAAAGAGCTCATAGGAAGCCAAATCAGATATGATGATTTATATACCCACATTTATTCTCTACCGACTCAGTTCTAGCTTGAGGATCAGTTCTTTCTCTAAGACTCTATTTAGTTTTATGTTCAGTTCATGTACCCAAGTTTCATTTGTGTATATGGATGTATGTACGATTCGTGAATTCAGGAACCAGCTATATAATTTGAATCGTAGATAGTCACTCCCGTTAGTTTCCGCTTAAATAATCAGTGCTTGAACATGATGATTGCATTTCTCTCTTTTCTGTCTATTTTTCCAACATTTGAGGACAGATTCCCCAAGTCGGAGATATATTTATACCAGGAAGCCAAGATCGAGACCTAGAGTTGAAACGAGATAAAAACTTAGCCCGGCACCGGGCATGGAATGGGTCGTGAAGTGAGACATTAGGAGTAAGCGCATGAGTCGTGAATTCCTCATGGTGAGGCTCAAGTGGGTCTGAAGTTTGAAATAATTACCCATGGACGTGGTCGAGGCCCCATGACTTGTGAGGTCGATGCGTGGGGAGTGATGAGTGAGAACAGAGAAGGAAGGGCGTGGAGCTTAACAAAGGACCGCATGAATCATGAGTCGATCACACGATTCGTGGGGAGGGTCGTGAGTAGCAAGGTAAAATTTAATCAATGATGAGGCAGTGTACATAACGGGTAGTGAATTAGGAGTCGTGGTCACCAGTAACAAACCGTGGAGTAATCTGTAGAAGAGCCCAGAAGACTTGACTGAAAATTACTTCACGAGATCATGCCTAGTCGTGGCCAGAGAGGATGAGTCGTTAGGTCTCTCGTGGGGTCTGCCTAGAAGTTACTTTCTATGAATTTAGTAAGGGCTTCTCCTTAATTCCTAAGATCCTAAGGCCTAAACTACATCGTTTTGAGTTATGAATGATGATTTTTAAGGGGTTAAGTTCATGTTTAGACCATTTACATTCATGCATGAAAAGGTAGAAGCTTAATGAGGGTGATCAAGCTTTTCTTCTTTTAATTCTTTTCAATTTCCTATTGGGAAATCTAGGAGAAGTGTAAGAATCTCAGTCTCAATCAGGTATGTAGGATTATGAACGGGTTATTCCTTTCATACCATGCCCAATCCCTTTCTAAATCATGAATTTCATATGGCTAAGCTATGAGGTTTTAACCCAATGCATGAATTTCTTAAATTCTCTACATAGGTATGATTTAAATATGTTTACCATTGAATTATGAAGCATGGGCAGGTTTTATATTGTTTTCAATTGAAAAGCATGTTTCAAGTTATATGAATTAAAAAGCCCATTGATGAGAAGTTCATGAAAGAAGAGATTTGTATTGAATGTATGATTATGATGAGATGTTATGATGAAAAGCATATTTTCAAGCTACCCATATTTATAATGATGTTTTCGACGTGAATTGAGTATTTTCAAGCATGAGAAAGTATGGGGAAATGCCCACACATTTAAATATGATTTATGATATCTCGAATTAAGCTTACCACATGGTTTTGGAGCGAAGACTCCCAATTATCTTTCAGTTTATGGTATGGTTTGAGTTAAAGCTTCTCATATTCATGATTTCATATTTGAGATGTAATTGATTATTGAGTTTCGTCAATAGACGATGTTGAGCTTCATTGAAAAACGATTGAGAGGATATGCATTTTTTGGGAGTAATTAATCACAACACCGGAAGTAGGCTAAGGAGTCGATCACCCCTGCCTCGGAACTATGCACCAACATAGGTTATTAATATTATATATATTGCTTCCGAACCTCCCTTGTGAGCTATCCCCGGCCCTATTGTCCCCGCAGGCTTTATATCGATATCATGGTATCGTCCTAACCCTGGCAAGGCTTTGGGCGGCTCTACCCACTTAGTGTGATAGTTGGGACCAGTAAACTCTATCATGGTATACAGTTAAAAGATGAGTCTCCCATTGTTCCTCATGATTTCAGTTATGCATGTTTATCATTCATGAGATTTATATATCTATATATGTTCTAAAGAAGGTTTGACTCAATGTTCAGTTTTACTCATTACTATCCAGATTTCGCTTTGACTCCAGCTCGATTTAGTTATGATGATATGTTATTCAATGATGAGATCATGATTTGAAAGAATGCATGCAAGCCCTACGCTCGAATTCTTATCGTTTATGTTATACATTAAGCATGCCTTTAAATGATTTACTTACATAGAGCGGTTTTATTTACCTTGCATACACGATACATTCCACGTACTGACCGCATACTCTATGTTGTTTAATTTCATGATTCGAGCCCTGGCTCACCGGGCTCAGCCTCGTTCATAGTTAGTCTTCGGGGTTAGCATCTAACGTTATTGGTGAGTCCTCATCTCCGAGGACTAGGCTTATTTCAATTTCCTTTATGTATTTTCAGTTTAGAAAGCTTTATTGAGTTCGTTGGGGTCTTGTCCATCAACTCGTCATGTTTAGAGGCTTTTAGGATGTATTAAACTTCAAATTGTGTATTTTGATGTTATGTTTAATTTAGAATTCCGCATTGATTATCTTGTTGATTCTTCAGTTTAATCAGTTTAGTTAGATGTATGTTCATGCCATGGGTTGACTTGGAGTCTCTCAGGGCTCCTTGTCCGTGTCGCGATCAGGCCTCCATTCGGAGTCGTGAAAAAAAGCTATTACGAGCTTGGCTACAAGTACCTATCCATGGCTTAGAACATAGGCTAAATCGAGACATAGGAAAAACCCGAGACTCAGAGTTGACCCATGACATAAACATGATATAGAAAACTGAACATGATAAAGAGGAAGTCTAACATACACAAAACAACAGAAGTATGAAAATATGATAACATCAATTATCTAAATACATAACAGCGACCTAAAACTAAAAACATACTATGTTTTAATAGCACATGCATTACGATGATCGATGGGACACATTTATTGCTCACTAAAACTAAAACTAAAAATACTGATACAAGCTTAATAAAGGGTCCTCGAAGGATGAGGACTCACCAACTTTGGATGAGTAACGCTAAGCTGGAGGATATTACAAAGGCGAGCCTAAATATTCAAGCACAGCCTTGATGAAATGATACAACATAGGTATGCGGCTCTACGAAGAAAATGTAATAGTATGCAAAGGTAAGCTCAAACTAAATGAAAACAAATCATAAATCATATATCTAAAAACATAATCAAGATTAGATTCTGAGAGTAAGGCTTTCATGCTATTACTAAAATCTTGATTTGTACACAGCTAAATATAATAACTGAATCGAATAACCCAAAGTTGGCGATAATCATATGTAAAACTTAACATTGGGTCAAACTTGCTGAAAAACATATCATGACAGATGAACATGCACCAGCACAAATCATGAGCAATGGGAATCTCAATATAACCGATATTACCATGATAGAACTTACGTGGTCAGAAGATTACACTCAAGTGGGAAGAAGCCAAATCCAAAGCATGTCGAGACAAGACACCTGCATGAAATATCCATATCAACTCAAGGCCTGAGAAAAGGAAGCTCACAAGTAAGGTGCAAGTATATATGTAAACCTGTTGATGCGTAATTCTGAGGCACGGAGTTCGTATAGCCTGCTCGGTGCTGTGACTCTCCCCAAACATGCATTGCTCTCCATTTCTTTTTAACGAGGATGAACCATTGTCTGATGACTAAGCTAAATTGTAATAAGGAAAGCAAAATCTATAAACATAATAAGAGGAGCCTTGGCTCAAATAATACCACAAGCTGAAAACAGTGGAGTCTAGACTCCAAAATCCATGTTGTAATCTAATAACTTGAAATAATGAACATACTTGATCATATGGGCTTTCCTAAAATTAAACATACTTGAAATAGACTTTGACAACCAAAACATGTATTTAGACATGGGTATTTCAACATCATACTTTCATTATATATACCTCATCATGCTTTAAAATATATATCATAATCTCTACCTTTCATGAACTTTTCATAATTGGGCTATAATTTGTAAAACATGAAAACATAACTATAATTGAAAACAGTTTAAAATATGCGCATGAATCTTAATTCAGCATTAGAAACATAGTCTGATTACCCATGATTGATACTTAGAGATTTCACAAGTTAGATTAAACCCATAGATTCATCAGCCTAGGATTCACATCATTAGAGAAGGATTTGGGCATGGTAGTGGAAGATTACACCCATTCATAACACTACATACCTAGTCTGATGATCCCTTGACTTTCCTTGAAGAGTCCAAGAATATTTGAAGAGGTTGAAGAGGAACCCTAGCTCTTATCATGGGAGAAAATCAACTATTGATCTTTTTTAGAGAGGTGAGGATTTAGGCTAGGTTAATCCTTTTAATCTGACCTTAAGGATGCCCAAAACGACATCATTTAGAAGTTAGAAGCAAAGGAGTTTGTACCAAAATACCCCAAACTGCCAAAAAAGACCTGGAGCGCGGTTCCAACGACCATCAGGATAGGTCTTGGTTGCTACGAGCTTGTTGAGGTTCGTTGTACGTATTGCTGCTTCACTAAATTACTCATAACTTTTTACTCCAAACTTCGATTGATTTAACTTTGGATGCGTTGGAAAGAATACTCCAAGGGCTTCAATTTGAGTTTCTGAATCACCTTCAAAAATTTATTAAAATGGGAGCTATGGTTATTTGAAGTTGACCCTTGTAAGAACTTATACGAACACTCAATCGGTAAGAGGCTCTCAACTCCAACTTTGTGACAGAGGTGGCTTATGACCTTAATTTGCATGTAATGCATTTATTATACTTTGGAATTGATATTAATACCTTGTTTATAGAATTAATCTAGATCGGGTCTATCATATACCTAGAAGGTTCCAAGCTTAGCCCGAAATTTTCAGCAAACTAAGCAGCGACCCATCCAACGAGTCGTGGTAACAAAAAATGGACAATTGGTCCATCCGTTGGTTTTCCTTATTCTTCCTTTGAACTTCTCTTAATATGCTTCAACGACTTCAAAAAAAGACCATTTCAATCAAGCCAAGGTTTAGAACAATTCCCTCGTGGGTTCTGGGAAAATTTCTAACAGCTCTCTGGTCATGAAACAATGAGCAACTCCAACAACCCATTGGACCCTACAACGAACCGTACTCGGAGTTCGTTGTTTGGTTCTAGTATTATTTTCCTACTGTAAGCCTTGGGTATAACCTAAGGAACTTTGAGGTGTTACATTATCTCCCCATTATGAACATTCATCCTCGAATATGGGTTAAACATACCTAGAAGGCTGGGAAAGAAATTGCAATCCCACATACCAAACATCTTAAGCTAAACGCTGATGGAGTATTGACTCCGAACTTATACACATGGATGGTAGGTTTCGTGAATCATACATACGTGCATTAACATAGAGAAAGGAACTAAGATACATGAAGTGGACATGAAACTGAATAGAGTATTAGGGAAACTGATACCTCAAGCGGGAACTGAGTTGGAAGGGAAAAGTTACAGGTTCTTAGCCATTATATCTGCTTTGGCCTCCCACGTAGCTCCCTCAATAAGATGATTTCTCCACAAAACCTTCGGCGAGCTACTTCCTTAGTTCTTAATTCTGAACCTGATGATCAAGTACCTTGACTAGTACTTCCTCATAGGGAAGGTTGTCCTTCACCCTAAGGCCCTCTACTGGAACCACTAAAGATGGTTCTCTGATACATTTCTTCAACAAGGACAGATGAAACACCGGATGCATCGAGATTAACTCTGCTGGTAGCTCCAACTCTGAGTCACCTTGCCAACATGCCTCCACAACCCTATATGCCCAAATACTGGGGACTAAGCTTCCCATTATTTTCGAACCTCAAAGAATCAAGAAATCTCTACTTGCCTCAAAATGAAGCTCAAGCATCAAATTATGAATTTACCCTTCCATAACCCTTTCGAATGATCAAAATATGGTCCAAATAAATAGTTTACATAAGAAAAATAAAATCATGGTATTACCCATATAGATATAGTTCTATCCTATGCCCAAAACGTCAACCCAAAAGTCAACCCCGAGCCCGCAAGGCAAAACTAAAATGTTAATTGAAAATCATGTTACTTATAATGTAAAGAACTCAAATATGATATTTCATCCAAAACGGAGCTCAAATCGACTTTGAATTCATCAAAATACGGTTTCTCAATTTTAGACTCAAAATCCTCAATTTTATCCAATAAATTCAAGGATAAAAATGAAAACCAACTGAAGAAATCATGGAGAAGTACCAAAATAAGGATTAGATAGTTACCCCTTGTTAAATAGAAAAGAATGCACTTAAAAATCACTCTATTCGAGCTCTAGAACTCCAAATATTCCCAAATAACCAAATAAACACAGCATGCGCAAAAATACTGTTAAGGTATTTGTATAGGGCTGCACCAGCATTGCACTAACAACATCAATTTTTCCTAAAATCGCCATAACTTCATCATATGAACTCGAAATGCGATAATTCTTTTTCTTATAATTCCTAAATAATGATAAGGACCTGCTCGTTCAATCTAAACTCCATTTTAGTCACTTGTTTGCCCCCTTCGGAGCATCATTTTTTTCTTGTTTAAGTATTATTTCATCTTTTGCGATACAAATCCGATCTTGACTTATTAAAATTACACTAAACTTTTCAGATAACTCTTATAATTCATGCTAGAATTTTAAAGTCTCGGAATAATTTTTCGATCTCAAAACTAAAAACGAACCTCTGAGTTGTCACATTTATCCTTAAAGGTATTGCTAAAAAACATAAAACATTAAATAACCCAGAAACTCATCCAGAATCCTCCGATCACAAATCAAATAGCAATTCAATCATAAAACGCATTCCGGACTAGTTGTAATCATCCAATCGCTGATAAAGTCATTTTGATCGAAAGTTTACCGTGGTCATACTTATCATCCTTAAAGCTCATAAATTCAACCAAAGGTTCAAATCACTCCCAACACCTCAGGATCTATGCAAACTATCAAACCAAGTGTAAATCACCATCACGGAACAAGCGAGGCTTGAATCCAAATTCAAGCTCGTTAACTTGAAATGTTTACTTTGGTCAAACTGATCTTGGGCAGATTTATATGCCCAAGCGATACTCAAATGCGTCATTTCATCTTATTTATCTATCGTTAATTGTACATTCTCATGTAAATTGTAGTAAAATGTGAATTTATACTAACCAACATGATTAGCGTTGTTTTGCAGGAAAAATATAATTTTATAAAGATAAGATGCATGTTGGAGAAATGGACTCGAAGTAGCAAGGAAATGGCCAAGGAAGCATGGATTAAAGGGGCTCCCGCGATGGGTATGTCTGCAATCGCGGATGTATTCTGCCCGGATGGTAAAACTTGGCAAAATTCCAGGAGGTCGCGTTGCCTCCGTGTACATTGGAGCTAATCACTGGAACATGGAATTCCTGAAAAGTGCGCTGGAGCCGTGGCACGTTAGCCAAGCACCGCGTTACACGCCGTGCCACGTTGGGCTTAATACCTGAGACGACCAAATTCCAGTAAGGGTGCATGTTCGTGCCGTGTCACGGAAGCTGATTCTCCGCGTGCACTCCGTGACCACGTTGCTTATTATTCGGGAAAATTTCCACCAGTATATGAACACTTAGGTTCATTTTTTAATTATTCTGACTTGGTGGAGCAAGAACGTGGGTTACAGGCAGTTGAGGGGCCCGAAAATCTTGGGTTTTTCTCTATATCTTTCTCCTTTTTTCAATTGTTTGTATGATTTACCTCATTTGATGATGTTTAATCACAAATGGTGGATAATTTCACTTTTCTTTGAGGTTAGAACATTTGGCGAAATGTGATTGTTTGATCATTTGATTTTCCATCTTTTCTTCCATGGTTGTTCTATTAATTCTTATTTTTACTGCACTAATGTTTGGCCAATGTTAATTTATATCTAAAAAGTCCGGTTTCAACTCAAAAGAGCAAGAAATTGGAAAGTTGTGAATTGATAGGATATGATCTTTTCTTAGTTTGGAAAAAGTGAGAAATTGATTTACTTGAAGGATAGAAATATACACGAAAGTCATATTAGTCAATTACGGAATCAGTTTTGTATGGCTAGAACGTTTCTTTTTATCACTGAAATGTGGTGGAAGGTTCTGATTCTAAAGTTGGTGAAATACGAGAGTTTTATCCATAGGCAATAATTCTTGACTAGCAACGGAGAAAGATTAATCAAATTGTATCGATAATTCATTTCTTTCATGTTCGTTTTAGCCTCAGCATGCTCATACTTATAGTTCAGACTCAATTTGTATATTCATTTTAGACTTAGTATAAAATTAAAACCATAAAATAAAATCTCTTTAAATATTGTTGTGCATTTTTAGAGTTAAAGTTTATTAACACTTTGGGTAGATTGACCATGTAAGTCCGGTCCTGTGGGATCGATGCTTGGCTTACTTGAGCCATTTTTACTACTTGTTCGACCACGTGCACTTGCGTAGTCGTAGACCGATGAACAAGTTTTGGCGCCGTTGCCGGGGCCTTGAGTGGCGAAATTTTTGCCAGTGTTGATTTGCTTGCTATATTAAGTCTTGACAACTTGGTCTTAACTTTGTATTTTGCAGATATTAAGTGTTGAACCTTTGAAAGGACAAGGGCTGGTGGATCCATCCTTAAGAGCCGGAAAGACAATTCCATCGTCAAGGCTCTGAGAAAGCTGCAGTTGCTCAGGACAAACAATCTTGGAGCAGCCATAAAGTCTGATTGTCTGGGTAGTTTAGTGCTCGAGAAATGATAAGGCCGGGTTCATGATGCTTATTACCATGCTAGCAATGTCATCTAGCATTCACAAGCCTGAGCCAGGAGGAGGTTCGAGCTTAAATAGAACATGGTGCAATTGGTGCACACAGTAGGCGTTCACATCTCCTCACGAGGATACAACAACATCTTCAAATTTTTGGAGATAAGTGACACTCCATTACCCGCTGGAGTGTCAGCAGATTATGTCAGGCTTACATTGTTCCCATTTTCACTTTTGGGAGAAGCCAAAGGTGGTTGAAAAGCTGAGCCACTAATTCCATCACCATTAGGATGATCTTGCAAAGAAAATTGCCAGTCTGGTTCTTTCCTTCCGGTAAACAGCAAAGACTTAGAAGTCAAATTCTAAGTTTTAAGCAAAGAGAAGGGGAGAATCTGTGTCAAGCTTTAGGAGAGATTCAAATCGTTGTTGCAGGATTGTCCTCATCACCACCAATCCAATGATGTGCTGGTGCACACTTTCCTAGGGTTTGGAACACACAAAAATTTTGCTGGACTCGGCAGCTGGGGACAAGCATTAGAAAAGGAGCATGAGGCTGTATACTTTGTGATCTTCTTGAAATCAAGTGGAATGCGGACTCGTCAAGAGGAACAAGGAAGCAGCTGGAGTCTTAGAAAGTGGATGGTTTTACAGCTATCCTTGCAGAATGGTGCATTTCAGAATCAACCCAACACCCACTTCAGTAATATGGGCATGAATAAGTCTCAAGCCCCAGTGGTCATAGTACCTTAATTTGGTGTAAAGTGTGCAGGAAGTAATGAACCTCAGCGAGTGTTGTGGGTAATCCTGATTCAGTGACTTTGTTGGTAGCCTTGCAGAGAATAATCACCTTGATATGGCAACAACTACAATTCTAACTGGAGGAATCACCCGAATTTCTCTTGGGATAGAAACAACCATCAGGGGCAGAGTTCGAGTCAGGGGGCGCAAAGAAATCAAGGAGGGCAGCACAATTATCGGTCGAAGTACTGGCTGTAATGCTCTCCACCACCATCACCCAGCATTGAGGAGATGTTCAAATCTATGATAGCTAACCAAGCTCAATTGCAGGCTGACTATGTGAAATTGGCAGCCGATGAAGACATCAGTTAGCTACAAAGGCGCTTAGTACAATTTGGGCAATTTACCGTAGCTCAAAACACCAGGCCTAGGAGGACTTCCTAGTGACCACTGATCCCAACCCCAAGCTTAAGTGAATATAGTGACCACAAGAGTGGTTTACAGCTTAAAGAGGTGGAACCAGAAAGACCACCTCAACAGTCGGGAGCAGCAGAAAATGAAAGGGAGCACCAGATGAGAGGGAAGAAGAAGGATAGTGAACCAGAAGACCACCACCCCCGTTCCCTCAAAGATTAAAGAAACACCAAAGGAGGAAAGCGTGTTCAAGTTCATGAGGATAACTATGAGTACATATCCAATTTACCTCTTGTTGATGTTTTGCATGGAGTGCCAAAATAATACAAAGTATATCAAGGACATAATTAATTAACAAAGCAGGTTGACTGAGTACGCTACATTGGCTCTTACGGAGGAGGCCCTTCAGATACAAAATAGGTTGCCACCAGCTCCAAAGGACCCTGAACACGAATACAAATTACAATTGGGTAGAGTATCCGAGAGCTCGCGGATTATGTGATTTGGGAGCGAGCATTAACTTGATGCCGACATGGTGTTCAAGAAGTTAGAGCTAGGGAGTCCTAGACCAACAACAGTGATCTTACCTTCTTGAATCATTCCTTGGCCAGGCGATGGGCATTGTGGAGGGCGTGCTGGTGCAGTGGGCTCCCTTATCTTCCCATTGAGCTTCATTGTGCTAGACTTCGAGCCAGACGCGGAAGTCCATTTATTTTGGGACGTCCTTTCTTGGCGACCGGGAAAGCACAAATTGATGTAGCTACAGGGCAGCTAACTATGCAAGCGCACGACAAGGTGGGTGTTTGATGTACAAGGCCACAAAGCTTTCGGCCGTGTACGAGGAACTCTCATTGATCAACGTGCTTGATCGAGCTGATATCCAGAGCGTTGAGTCACGGGAGTCATTGAGACCACCGGGAGAGAGTGTAAGCGTGACATGGGTGAGGACGGGTTCGAGAGAAGACGCCCGTCACCTAGGGGCTGAATGAGTGTAAATGATGTCAATTTCATGACGGTAAACCAGGCGCTGCATAGGAGGCAACCCGTGAATTTTTGTATTGTATGTGTACAGTTAGTTAATTAAAAAAAAAGAAATATTTTTTTTGAAAGTTTTAAAATTGATAATGAAAGGATAAAATAAATAAATATTGTGTTGTGTTTCAAACCATGGGATTCTAACCAAATTCTTGTTGTAAGATAAATTTCGGATGATGGGAGGGCAAAAAATGCAAGAATCACTTAAAGGGAAAAAATCGATGTAAGAAAAAAAAATAAAAAGTGGCAAAATAGTGATGCCTATGCGATGGCTCCGTGTCACGGAGGACCTCCGCGTTAGCCTCTGTGACACGTTGAGGTATGGGAATCTGGAATTTTAAAATTCAGGAACACCCATGCGATGGCTGGAGTGCCACGGAGAATTGCTCCGCGTTATTTTTCCCCATTCCTTCTCCCTCCGCGACAAACCTCCCAAAAATCCTTTCTCCTCAACGTGACACGGACCTAGGCATGAATTTTCGTCAAGTTTTCTTCATTTCATCGAATTCAATTATCTTATTCAACTCTCTCTAAATCTTGTCGAATTTTTCGATTTTGAACATGTGAGAGGTGGTAAGCCTTGCCACTTAGGAGAAATTGAGGTAGAATTCATTTGAGTTATTGTTGATTGATGTTTGTAATATCATTGTGATTGTATAGACGATAAATACATAAGCAGTCGAAATTTTGTAAAATTGTAGCTAGGGTTTGAATTTTTAATATGAAAAAGGAAAATTTAGTTGAAATGTGTAATTCTTGTTGGGTTGTGCATGTTGGGTGAGGTGAGTTGGTTGTGCATAATGTTAATATGCTAAAGACACGACGGATTTTCGGGGTAATGAAATTGTGATATGCAAGAAATTGTTGAATTGTATAGGTTTGTGTTGATAAAATTTCTCGCTAAGTGCTATGTGATTAAATGTGATCGATGGTAACGTTGTGGTTAGTTTGTCACGTGATGCGAGTAGTACATAGAATTTGTACTGTCGAATTCTCTGAATGCACGAGGCATGTTTGTTGTTGTTGTTGTTTTTTTATGTAAATTGGAAATAAGGATGATCTTGACGTAATTATGTAATTGTGGCTAAAGACTAAGTGTGGGGGTGGCCTAGCCAAACTGACCTTAGTCGAAGATAATTTAATTGACTAACATTGGGACTGTCTGCTTGATTTGACAGGAACAATGGCAAGCAGATGAACAAAGGAAGGAGCGCATCTACATCGGGTGCGGAAGAAAAAGGATCAGACTGGGCGCAGCAGCACCATGATTGCGTCGCGGCCAACGCCGCCAATAGAGTTTCCGATGGGTAACAGATGAAGGGAAGAAGTGGTATACAAAGCATAAGGAAAATTAAGCACTTCCCCGAGGCACATTGCAAGGAGCCTTTGGCACAGGGTTCCCTCGAATTGTCCACCGGATTGACACTGTCGAGTGACTTCATTTTCAAAGAGCCCCGAGGTGCAATGCATGGTCAGGAGTTTTATGCGGGTGGAACACGGCTCCGCCAGTCCCATCGTCAAAATAAGGGGGTCAAATTGTCACTCTTGAGCCCCATCACCTGAATGCCATCTTGGGGGCGTGGAACACAGACGCACATGTACTCCGACAGTGAATAACTCCCGCCCATATGCGGATATCGAGGCGCACCTTGTGTGGAGCCCGTTCGGCGACACGTTTGAGCAGGCATAAGGAGAGGGGCTACCATCAGACATTGCCCTACTCACAGATGACAGAAGCCAAGATCTGGCTGAAAATTGTTTGTTCCTGCCTTGTTCGAGGGTGCACATGACAGATGTCACCGGGATCGTGTATTCTTGGTGTATGCCACACGATGAAAGGGGCTGGAGATGAATGTTGGGAACGTGATCATATCCGCCCATGAAAGCCCATTTTCATCAAGGGCACAAGTGCGATTTTGGTGGCTTTGACCACGTTCCTGCAGGGCCTAGATGTTGAGGAAGAGGCCCTGGATTACATCCCACAGAGATGGATGGCGTGCCGTGGACGTCGCAAAGACCAAGGCACTGACACCACTCCCACGGGCAGTTCTTACACTAGCCGAAGCGTCATGCTCGAGATGATAAGTACATGGCTCGCATGTTCGGGATGCAGATGCTCCAGTTGCGCATAGGCGGAGGCCGGCAGAGGATGAGTGGCTGGCGGCTCGACTTGAACTACCCCTTCAGCAAAACGCGAGGGCTCTATGTCGGGCCCGGCTTTTGTGGAGCATGGATGATGACGTCCCCCACCCGATGAGGAGACACATCGTGAGACTCCGATGTTAGTAGGAGGAGGGCGTGGGGAGATTCAGACATAGGAGACGAAGACATGACACACGGCGAAGAAGTAGCATGCGGTGATCAGGGATTTTCACCGCCCACTTTTGTGCTATGTTGAATTATGAACACAGGGGACAATGTTCGGTTTAAGTGTGGGGTGGGGAGTAATTAGGTGCTGGTTGTTGTCTTGTTTTGTTGATATTCATGTTTTGTTGTTGTGCTTGGAAAAATTGTGACCACAATGATTTTATTGTGTATGTTTTGTATTGTAATTAATGTGAAGTTGTTGTGTATTTGTTGAATGTTGTTAGCTGGTTGTGTAAATATTTTTTTTATCTAAATCATTGATATTTTAAAACTTTTTTTCGTTAAGTATTTTTATGATTGGGTATCTCGGCGTTTATTTTTGGTTCTTTTACCGAGAAGAGTCCCATTGATCCGAAGTCGTAAATAGTGACTGTTCCCTATGATGGATGGATGGCGGCCGTCTTAAGGATGTAGTTGATAGGAGTAGTTTTTGTCTTTTATTTTTGTTTGTTTGTTTGTATCCCAAGCATGCGCTGACTTTGTAGTTGTGAAATTCTTGTTGCGTATTGTACATGATATTTAGAATGCAAAAAGTGTGATTCGTATGAAGCATGCAACTTCATAAATATGTTGAGATACCTAGGCCATAGAGTTGATTCGGTGTTATTGAGGCTTAATGTTTGAATTCTTGTAATTAGCTGATTGAAGAGTTTGTGAATATGTCTTGAGTTGAGCATGTGCAATGAGTGTCTAGTGAGGTTTCGATTATTCCATGCTATTGTGGATTATAAAACTTGCCTGGTGTGTACGAAACGAAATGAAGGAAGTGTAGTGTAGGAAAGGATGTAGGCGTTTCTTTGTTTTAACCAAAAGTTTTTTCTTTTTCATACCCACCTCGAATGTCAATCCTAGTTAGCCCATTGAGCCTTTAGACTATATTTTTTCTTTTGTTGGAAAATTAGCCTTGAGCTTAACCCTTTCTATTCGTATCAATAAATTTGATCCAAAACTCTTAAGCACTCAAGAAAAATAGATTTTTCCCACAGTGTCAAGGAATGAAATTGTGAAAAAAAAAGAAAGAAAAAGCAAAATGATGAAGAAGTAAAGAAAAGATCAAGGTGCACTTGCCGGACTTAAAGAAAACAAGAATGCGTAACTAATCCTTGTTGTTAAGTCGGGTGTGCTTAAAGAAGGTAAGGGACAAAAATAAAGAAGGACTTCGAGGCGGGAGGATGAAGGGAAGAAACAATGCCCCATAATGTTGATGGGATGTATTGAAAAAGCGCTTAAGGATGCTAGTTGCTATTATTGGTTAGCTCAGTATTTACTAGTTTCGTAGCTTACATTACAACCGTTAAGTCCTACACGTGATCACCATCACGCGTCCTTATATTAGTGGAGTAATACACTAGAGGCAAGCCTAAGGTTCATGACATGATGCATGTGAATTCTTTTGGGAGAGAGAGTGTAATCGTGTTTATATGCCCCTGCATGTAATGTTTAGGATTCATGTGATTGAAAGGAAATTCTCTTGTGTTGTGAGGCACATGCTTGACGAGAGTTAATTTCGTGTCGGATATGTGATCAGCTGATTTGCATGAGTTTGCCGATGTCGAGAGTCGATTCTTGAGTCTAGGAGGTCTTGATGTGTTGAATGTCTTTGTATTGATGAGACTATGCATGTTTTCTTGATGATTTGCTATATTAAATAATCAGTATAACCGTAGCTCGGATTGTCAGGCAAAGTAGCCATGATTGGGTGTCAATTGCATGAGGTGTAAGATTATTGTTCGAGGATGAACAGATTTTAAGTGTGGGAAGTGATCTTGGGCAGATTTATATGCCCAAGTGATGATACTCAAATACGTCATTTCGTCTTGTTTATCTAACGATGTCTTGACATTCTCATGTAAATTGTAGTAAATGTGAATTTATGAACCAACGCAGTGTGATCAGTGTTTGCAGGAAAAATATAATTTTATGAAGCTAAGATGCATGTTGGAAGAAATCGGAAATGGACTCGGAAGCGAGCAAGGAAATGGCCAAGGAAGCATGGATTAAAGGGGCTCTGCGATGGAGCCGTGTCACGCTGCCATCGCGGATGTATTCTTCCCGGATGGTAAAATTTAGCGGAAATTCAGAGGTTCGCGTTGCCTCCGTGGCACGTTGGACCTAATCACCTGGAACATGGAATTCCAGTGAAGGTGCGTGTTGGAGCCGTGGCACGTTGGCCAAGCACCGTGTTACACGTCGTGCCACGTTGGGCTTAAATACCTGAGCAGTAAATTCCAGTAAGAATTGTGCATTCGTGCCGTGTCTGGAGGCGGTGCTCCAGCGATGCACTCGCGGCTGCACGTTGCTTGTTATTCCGGGAAAAATTCCCACCAGTATAAAAGAACACTTAGGTTCATTTTTAATTATTCTGACTTGGTGGAGCAAGAACGTGGGTTACAGGCCGTTGAGGACGAAAATCAAGGGTTTTCTCTATTTCTTTCTCCTTTCTTTCAATTGTTTGTATGATTTACACTCATTTGATGATGCTTAATCCACAAATGAGTGGCTAATTTCACTTCTTGTTGAGGTTAAGAACATTTGTAGTGAAATGTGATTGTTGATCATTTGATTTTCTATCTTTTCTTCCATGGTTTTTCTATTAATTCTTATTCTTACTGCACTAATGTTTGGCCAATGTTAATGTATATCTAAAGAATCCGATTTCACTCGAGCAAGAAATTGGAAAGTTGTGAATTGATAGGATATGATCTTTTCTTAGTTTAGGAAAATTGAGGTGATTTACCTTCAGGATAAATATACCTGACAGTCGTAGTAGTCAATTACGGAATCAGTTTTTGTATGGCTAGAACATAATTTCTTTTATCACTGAAATGTAGGTGGAAGGTTCATGATTCTTAAGTTGGGTTAAATACTAATCCATAGGCAATAATTCTTGACTAGCAACGCCGGAGGAAAGATTAATCAAATTGTATCGATGATTAATTCTTTTCATGTTCGTTTTAGCCTCAGCATGCTCATACCTATAGTTCAGACTCAATTTGTATATTCATTTTAGACTTAGTATAAATTGGAAGCTAAATATCAAAATCTCTTTCATATTGGTATGCATTTTAGAGTTAAAGTTTATTAACACTTGAGTAGATTGATACCTTAAGTCCAGTCCCTGTGGGATCGATACTTGGCTTACTTGAGACATTTTACTACTTGTTCGACCACGTGCACTTGCGTGTAGTCATCAGACCGACGAACACAAAGCCCTCAAAATTCAAACTTTCCAAAAACAAAAAATCTTATCTAATTTTAATTGGATCATCTCGGGAATGGTGTCATCCATCTCTGCAGGTCATAAATAGCAAAATAAAGATACAAAAAGGTTCAAACAAGGAAAATGGGTCAAAAAACACAAAATGACCATGTGGGTTGTTACACTTCTAGCCTTGGCTAATAACTGCGCTTCTTGAACTCCTACATACTTGACACCTATGGCAGGGATAGGGAGTTATCTTGAACGTACACATTTTAACCATTATTTTTATCGTGGGGAAAACATTCATAGGGCCTACAGTAAGGAAATTATGAGCACAAATCATTCAAGAAATCTAATCTAGGCATATAGTTGATATAACACGATCTTATGAGCCGGTATGGCAAATCTTAAGGACTGAGTCCATAGAGCTGACCATGTTGAGAGACATGAGTTTACATACGTAACGAGGGGCATGACATGAAGTTGAGATTTATGGAATCATGGAGGAAGGTTGGAATCACCATCTGAAGTAGTTAGTTCTCATTCTAAGAATCTGAGTACAAATACACGTAAGGAGTACTCGGAACTTAGACATGGGCATAACATGTTCTCATCGGCATGAGTAGAGTATCGCATAGACTAAATTATAGAAGGACACCTGAATAAGTGTGGATCGATCTCCCATAGTTACTTATCCTGGACCTTCATACTTGGAACTCAAGGCTTTACTTGGTCCTTCACCTTATAATCTCCCCCTTAGATTAAAGGTTATCATTATGAGGATTAGATCCCCTTTTTAAGGCTAGGCAGAAATCACTATCTCTTGACTTCCCATTGGCCTCTAAGACTATCATGGAAGGCTTCATATCTCTCTTGTCATACTTCCCCATGCTTTTGGTTCCTTACTTCAAGTTCAAAAATTCTTCTGCCTTATCTTCCCTTAACTCCTACAGGGAGAAATAATTCAAGCGCGCCTCTTATTCCACTGACTGGCATTATGCTTTGGAGTATGTGAATATACGAGTTACAAGGATAAAAAGATATTTCATCAAATGACATAGATCATGAAAGAAGGAAAATTTCCTAAAACGTTTCTTAGTCCCTTCCTCATAAGGATGGTACGCTTCACACCCATGAAAAATATTCTACTTAACGCGACATTTAGACAACCTAGGACACTTCAAACCTAATGCTCTGATACTAAGTTTGTCAGGACCCGAACATAGGCCCGAATAGAGACACGGAAAAAAGAACCCGGAGAGGCTCCAAGTCGATCCATGGCATGCACATGAGTCTAAAACTAAACACAATAAAGCGAAAGTATAATATACATATAACAACGAAAGTTTGAAAATCTAATAACATCAATTATCCGAATACATAACAACGACCAGAAACTAAAAATATACTATGTCTGAATAGCCTCTACATACTAATGAGTTGATGGGACAAGACCTCAACTAACTCACTAAAAATGAAACTAAAAATACTGAGTACAAACTGATAAAGGGTCCTCGAAGGATGAGGACTCACCAACTATGACTGAGTAAGGTTAACTGGAGCATCTGGCTAATGGCGGAACTGAGCCTAAATGCTAAGCATGTATCATGAAATGATACAACATAGAGGATGCGATCAGTATGTGAAATGCACTGAGTATGCAAGGTAAATAAACCGCTAGGTAAGTAAAATCATAAATCATGCATATCATAAAAAAATAATCAAGATAAGATTGTGAGAGTAAGGCTTGCATGCTATTTTCTGAAATCATGATTTGAACATAACTGAATATCATAACTAAATCAAATGACCCAAAGCAGAAAATTGGTAATCATAAGTAAAACATAACATTGGGTAAAACCTGCAGAAAACATAATATCATAACTGATGAACATGCATAACTGAAATCATGGGGAACAATGGGAGAGTCGTCATATAACCAACATTACCACAATAGTGCCTACATTGTCCCGACTATTACACTCAAGTGGACAGAGCCGTCCAAAGCCTTGCTAGGGCTAAGGATGCTACCATGATATAGATATCAAGCTCAAAGCCCCTTGGGAGTAGGGGAAGCTTACAAGGGAGGTCCCAAAGTATTACGTTGGCTCGTAGTTCTGAGGCACAGGGTTGACTGGCCCTTAGCCTACTCGGTGCTAGACAGTACTCCCAAAAACGTGCATTTGCTCTTACTCATTTTTCAACAAAGTTGAACCATCGTTTGGTGAAGAAGATGAATTGTAATAATACATGCAAAATCTGAAAACATAATAGGAGGAGCCTTGGCTCAAATTATACCACAAGCTGAAAAAAGTGGAGTCTAGAGTCCAAAATCCATGTGGTAAGCTAATAACTTTGAACATACTTGATCGTATGGGCTTGCCCAAACTTAAACATACTTGGAATATACTTTGACAGCCAAAATATGAATTTATACATGGGTAATTCAAAATCATACTTTTGTTATATACATCTCATCATGCTTGAAAACATAGATAATAATCTCTACCTTTCATGAACTTTCATAATTGGGTATTATAATTTGTAAAACTTGAAAACATAATTGTAATTGAAAATATTTTAAAACATGCTCATGAATCATAATTTAACATTATAAACATGAATAGAGATTACCCATGATTGATACCTAGAAAATCCACAAGTTGGGTTAAAACCTCATAGAATCATCAACTTAGGATTCACATGAATTAGAGAAGGATTTGGGCATGGGAGTGGAATATTACACCCATTCATAACCCGACATACCTGGTTTGATGATCCCTTGACATTCCTTGAAGAGCAAGAAGATTTGAAGAGGTTGAAGAAGAACCTTAGCTCCTATCTTTTAGAGAAAATCCAACTATTGATCTTTTAGAGAGGGTTAGGATTTAGGCTAGGTTAATCCCTTTAATTTGACCTTAAGGAAGCCCAAAACAAAGTCATTTAGGAGTTTATCAAAATACCACCAAAATTCCAAAAAAAGGACCTGGGACTACTAGTTCCAACAACCATCAGGACAGGTTGTTGGTTGCTAGGACGGCCCATTCTGATATTCGTTGTTTGTCTGGTGCTGCTTCACTATAATGCTCATAACTTTTTACTCCAAATTTCGATTGATGCAAGATCGGATGTGTTGGAAAGAAGACTCTAAGGGCTTTAATTTGAGGTGATAAATCACCCTAAAATAGGGGTTCTTATTGGTCGATTCGGTCTGGTTATGTGTATTACTGGTTCGTTTTATCGATTTTCAATTTGTAAATATGCTACACTAATAATCAAACCAATAAGGTATTCCTTATCGGTTTTTGGTTAACCGATTTTGATACTTAATGATTCGGTTATTGATTTAACTAATAAGAAAATGCTCCTCTAATTTTTTCTTTTTTCGCTTTCTATTATTTTCATTTGTTCATATATACACTACTTTCGTGCATAAAAGTCTACACGAATTACAAGCAGAAACAAATTAACATAAGTTATTGCCAAAATAAAATTGATTTCTTTCTAGTTAAGTAACTAATTTGGATGTAGTAGTACGGTAGCAATCTAAAAAAACAAGGTAAGTTCTGACTAATGGTAGAACTCCATCAAGCCAACTACTTCAAAAAGAGTATAGTGTAGTTAAGACCAATAACTATAGAATGAAAAATAAAATAATGTTTGAATTTAAATCTAATGTCACTATTTTATAATTAGTGATAAAAAGATAATTTTAGTTTAATCTAATCTTATTAGATTATTGGTTTAACCATTAACTAAAATATTAAAACCGGAAATCAAACTGATAGCCCATTAAAAAATTTACAAAATCATTTAAAGACCAATAACCCAATAACCCGATATCGATAAACCAACAACATTTTTATCAGTCTGGTCTATTGGTTAAACTTGTTTTTTCACACCCCTACTCAAAAACATTTTGTAAAATAGGAGATATGGTCGTTTGAATTTGACCCTTGTAATAACTTATACGAACACTCAATCGATAAGGAGACTCTCAACTCAACTTTGTGCTAGAGGGGCCTTATGACCTTAATTTGCATGTAATGCTATTTTTATACTTATGAATTGTTCTTAAGTTCTTAATACCTCGTTTCAATAAAATAATCGGGCTCGGGTCTATCTATATACCTAGAAAGATTCCAAACTTAGCCCAAGATTTTCAACAAACTAGCAGAAACAATGACCTATCCAATGGGCCATTGTAACAAACAATGGACCGTTGGTCCATCCATCCATTCTTCCTTTGAACTTCTCTTAATCTGCTTCAACGATAGCAAACAATGACTAGTTCAATCAATCCATGGTCCGTACAATCCCCTCGTGGGTTCTGGACAAATTTCTGATAGGTCTCTGGTCATGAAACAATGAGCAACTCTAATGACCCATTGGACCCTACAACAAACCGTACTGAGGTTTGTTGTTTGGTTCTAGTATTATTTTCCTGTTGTAAGCCTGAGGTCTGACCTAAGGATTTTTTGGTATTTTATAGTACCAAGTACTTTCTGAAATAACTTTCAGAAGTGCGAGGTAAATTGAGTACCTCTATCTGAATTGATGGACAAGGGAACTCCACGCAGTCTGACTATCTCCCTAATGTACAATCTAGCATAATCCTTTGTTGAGTTTGTGGTCTTAAATGGTAGGAAATATTCTAACTTAGTGATCGGGTCTACAACTACCCAAATTCACTCATGCTATCGGCGCAGACGAGGTAAACCTCTAATGAAGTCCATATCCACTTCTTCCCACTTCCAAGTATGAATACTAATAACCTGAGTCACACCTCCAGGTATCTGATGTTCTACCTTGACTTGTTTGTAATTTGGACACTTAGCCATGAATTCTGCAATGTCCTTCTTCATGTCATTCCACCAGTAAACTTTCCATAGGTCACGGTACATCTTGGTGACAGCTGGGTGGATAAAGTACCTGGTGCTGTGAGCTCCCATTAGTATCTGCTGCCTCAAATCGTTTACATCGGGAACACACAACCTCCCCTAATAATAGAGCACACCATCTCCCCCTTTGGAAAAGCTTCCACCTCTTTCCTTAGGACTGTTTCCTTCAACTTAAGTAGAATTGGGTCTTCATATTGCTTTAACTAAACCTCCACGACTAGGGAGGACTCTAATCCACTCTAGACTATAACTCCACCTTCCACTGAATCAACCAATTGGACCCCCAACTGAGCTAGTCTGTGAATATCTTTTACCAGCTCCTCTTTATCCTCCTCCACCTGAGGAACACTCCCTATAGACATTCTACTGAGGGCATCAGCCACTACGTTGGCATTTCCCAGGTGATACAACATACTCATATTGTAGACTTTTAGCAACTCTAACCACCTTCTCTGACGTAGATTCAGGTACTTCTTAATGAACACATACTGTGGGATCTTGTTATTCGTAAAAACATCCACATGAACCCCATAAAGGTAGTTCCTTCAAATACGATCACTGCCAACTCGAGATCACGAGTCGGATAATTCTTCTAATGAACCTTAAGCTGCTTGGAAGCATAAGCTATTACCTTTCCATGCTACATTAGAACATAACCTTGGCCTACTCTTGAGGCATCACAATAGATTACAAACCTGTTTGGACCTTTTGGTAGAGTCAGAACTGGGGCTGTAGTGAGTTGAGTCTTCAACTCCTGAAAGCTCTTCTCACATGCAGCAGTCCACTAAAACTTCACCTTCCTTTGAGTCAGTCTAGTCAAAGGAGAAATACTGGGGGAACCCTTCAATGAACCATGTGTAATAACCGACTAGGCCCAAGAAACTCTTGATTTCTGATGGAGAAGTGGGTCTTGGCCAGTCCTTGACTGCCGCTATCTTATCAGGATCCACCTGAATATCCTCACTAGAGACCACATAACTGAGGAATGCAACTGATTTCAGCCAAAATTCACACTTGCTAAATTTAGCAAACAACTGACGGTCTTTGACAGTCTATAAAACTATTCTCATATGGTCTGCATGTTCCTCCTCCATTCTAGAGCAAACCAGAATATCATTTATAAAGACAATAACAAACATGTCAGGGTATGGTTTGAATACTTTATTAATCAGATCCATAAAAGTTGTAAGAGCATTGGTTAGTACAAAATATATAACTATTAATTAGTAGTGACAATACCAAGTTCTGAAGGCTATTTTCAGAATGTCACATTTTCTAACCTTGAGCTGGTGGTATCTTGATCGGCGATCTACCTAGGAAAAAAATTAGCTCCCTGAAGTTGATCGAATAAGTCATCAATTCTAGGTAGAGGATAGTTATTCTTGACTATGTCTTGTTCAGCTGACTGTAGTTGACGCACATTCTGAGTGTATAGTTTTTCTTTCGCACGAATAGGACTGGGGCACCCCATGGAGAGATGTTGGGTCTGATGAAGCCCTTATCCATAAGATCTTTCAACTGTTCCTTTAACTACTTAAGTTTATCTAGAACCATTCTTTAAGGAGGATTACATATAGGCAGGGTATCTGGGAGAAGGTCTATGTAAAAGTCTATTTCCCTCTAGGGAGGAATTCCAAAAAGATCTTCCGGAAACACATGAGGAAACTCATCTAAAACTAGAACTGACTGAAGTGTCGGGGTCTTGGAGCTAGAATATTTTAACCTAACCAAGTGACAAATGCACCCCTTAGAGATAATTTTTCTATCCTTAAGGTATGAAATGAACTGACCTTGAGGAGCTCAAGTACTACCCTTCCATCTAGAACCGGTTTGTTAGGAATTTCGAATCTAATGACCCTGGTGTTGCAGTCAACTGAGGCACATATAATGTAACTAGTGTATGCCAAGAATGAGGTCGAATGTCACCATATCTAACTCTACTAGATCAAACTGTGGTGACTTTATGCAACACTGTGACCGGACAATCCTTATACACTCTGCTAACTTTAACAGACTCACCAAATAGAGTAGAGACTGAAAAATACTCTAAGTGAATTTCTGGGCTAATGTCAAACTTGACAACAACATAAGGAATCAAGAAAGAGAGTGTGGCTCCTGAATCTAGTAAAGCATATACAATTATTTGAAAGAGACATGATATACCCGTGACTACATCAGGTGATTTATCCTGATCCTAACGGGATGATAAGGCATAGAAGAGGTTCTAGAACTGAACCGCCACCTATACCTAAGGTAGTACCTTACTGAGCTAAATCACCTGGTAGAGCCTCAGATGTGGAGGACTGGGCCTTCCCCCGTCCTGTTGACAGTCTCTCAATATGTGACCCATCTAGGTACAACTAAAACAACCCTCACCTGGATGGTTCTTTCCACAGTTAGAACATACTGAAAAGTGCGGCCGCTAAAGATATGACTCTGAGACTAGGAGCCTGATAATCCACCCCTCCGATCTTAACAGGGACAAGAAGAAGGAGCACTTGGCTGATAAGGTTGCTGGAGGTCTTTGTTGCTGCTTGGGGTGACCACCACTGCCCATCCTTTGTTGAAAGATAGCTCGCCATGACGGACTTACGTATGGGTCTACCTGATTTTTGACATAACAATTCAAAACTTTGTGTCTCATACTCTTTTATTTCTAGGGACTTTGTTTCGGCTTATAAAAATTAAATTCGCTCATGCATAAATTATCAGGGTGCTGTAACAGTCGAGCGAGTATTTAAAATGATTCTATTATATATCTTTCATTTTGTGAAAAGGAACAAAAAAGGAAATAAAGCATTCCCCATATTAATTGAACAAGTGTCACCAATTGGACACATAAAAGGCAATACAGTTCTATTTTTTATATTTTATTTTGTGAAAAGACATAGCAAGTAATTAAAACATTCCTCATTCCTCATATATATTGAGAAAATTGATGAAATTTGAATGTTTTTATAAAAAGTTGAGAATAAAAAAAATTTCCAATGGTTTTGCCTAAAATGATAAGCATGAAAATAAAATGGCACCATCTTTTATAAAAAGTTAAAATGACGTAACACCAGATATATATTTTGTCGGGAGGAATAAAAAATCTAGTGAATTAGTTCCTAAATTGAAATAAAATAAAAGGCTAAAGAAATACTTAGTTGGATCTAAGTAGAACGAAGATAAATTTGGTCAAAATAATCGACTAAAGGATACTTAGCTAAAATTAATTATTCTATGGCCAAGTTAAAACTGGTCGAAGTAATTCGTTGACTTATGAAGTCTAGTAGAAACAAAGACCTTAGAATTATATCAAGGTTTTGTATGATTAACTCCCGACCAAAATATGATTGATAAATGTTAATATTCATGCTTGAAATTTGAAACTAAGACATATGAACAAAAATTTAATTCTACCACCTTAGAATAATTTCACGGTTTTGTGAAAATATCATCAACACTAGTAAAGAAAAAAGAAAGTTTTAGTTGGATAATTGGCATGTATAAAAGGATAAGTTTTATAATAAAAACTATCAAAAATACCGAAGGGATTACAAACAAGGAAAAATTAACAACTTACACCATCAAGACAATAAAGAGATATGACAGAGAAACCCAGAGTTTGAATGTCAGAGGGGGGGATCAAGGGATTTATTTCTTCTTCTTCCCTTATAAAACTCACTCTACTAGAACTATTATGGCTTGACTGAGGAAAAGATGACAAGTTTTCTTGAGCTTTCATTTACAATTCTTGAGCGTCAAGAATTTTAGAATATATATTATTAATTCCTACCTTGACATGTTTAAAAGTAAGCCTCTAAACATTCTAGGTAATAAATTCAATTCTGAGAGCAAGATGTTCATCTAGAAGCGCTTTATGCCTTTCGGTTCTCACCATTTAAAATCTTCAAGCATTCGTATATCTATTTTACGACGTCCTTCTGCTAACAGATTATGTCCCTCAATGCAGTAACCCTATGCAAGGAGTGCTTCTCGCCAACTGCTTGCTCATCCTCCTTAACCAACAGTTCGTTGTTCAAACATTGAACTTTGGATTCAAGGAACTATTTCCTCTCAATATTCAAGCTAAGAGCGATCTCCTAAGTTTTCCGACTATCGTTTAAAGAAGTTACCCTCGTATAAAGTTGATTAGCTTGCTGGCTATATGCTTCATTTTCCTGGTTGGCTAGCTCGAGATCTCAATTATCTTGATCATAATCCAGCTTGGCTTTTTCGAGATCGGCCTTCAACACTAAAATATGACAAATCATAACTATTTTCTCAGCTTTCTTGGAAAGCTCAAACTCCAAAGACAAAAGCTCATGCTCCGTGAGTCTAATTGAGACTTGAGCATACATAAATCCCAACAAGCACCTAAATTATGAAATTGACTTTAAGGAAATTGAATTCACCTTGAAATCTACTTTTCCAACGAGCAACAATAAAAGCTTCAACCAAGCTCTCAAATATCTCAACAAAAGACAATTCAATATCATCAAACCTAACTCTAAATGANTCGGGGTTCTTTCTCCCATGTCTCGATCTAGGCCCCAAGCTCTCAAATATCTCAACAAAAGACAATTCAATATCATCAAACCTAACTCTAAATGAGTGAATCTCATCTAATTATAGTCGAGTCTAATTTATTACAAAAGTAGTGTAAAAGTGGTTATTTATATAAATTTCAAGGCTAACCATAATTTGAAAATTAGGCTCCCCTTCCTTCTTCTTAAACAATCATCAAAGCATAAAACCCTTGCTTGGCATCAACATATGCTCTAGAACCTATGTTTTCATGAATATCTCTTATAGAACTTGGAGGTCTCAAGCTTTGATCCTGTGGATGTCCTTGATACAACTTGCCTTGCATCATTCTCCCTTTATTGAAGAGGATTTATCCTCAAATATAAAGGATCACTATCAAAAGTATCAAAGAGAGAAAGATCACAAACTTTGAAGGTGTTGGGAACTTAATATTCCAAAGGAAGGTCAATCTTGTAGGCATTGCCATTTAGCCTCTCAAGCAGTTGGAATGGTCCATCACCCCTTGGCATCAACTTGGTATACCTTTTGGTTCAAAACCACTCCTTATAAAATGTACCCACAACCAGTCTCTTAGTTTAAGCACAACTCTCTTACTACCCTTGTTTACCTTCTTGACCATCTCTTGGTTCTTCTTCTAAAGGGTGAAGTCTCACTTGTTCATATAGTTTCTTCACAACATCATCCCTTTTGTTTTCATCCAAAATCAAAACAAGATCTTGAATGGAAGCGGTGTGATCCAAAGGGGTTATTGGATTAAAATCATAAACAACCTCAAATAGAGACATACCAATAGTACTATGAATCACTCTATTATAAGCAAACTCAACCAAAGGCATGTTTTCTTCCCAATATGTCAACTTTTCTTTTAACACGGAGAAATATAGAACCCAAAGTCCTATTCACTACTTTGGTTTTTCCATCATTCTGGGGGAGACAAGATGTAGAAAATAACAATTTAGTACCAAGTAAATCACACAATTCCTTCCAAAAGTGACTAAGTAATTTAGAGTCCGAATCACTCACAATGGTCTTGGGAATACCATGCAATTTGACCACATGCTCAACAAATAAAGATGCAACATAAGATGATTCATCATACTTATGACATGGAAAAAATGAGCCATTTTTGAAAATCGGTCAGCAACTAAGAAAAATGTTATCTTTCCCCTTTTTAGTCCTTGGAAAACCTAATACAAAGTCCATATAAATATTAAGCCAAGTTATTTGAGGGATGGAGCAAGGGGTTTAAAAACCATGGGGAAGAAATTTAGATTTAGCACTTCTATATTCAACACATTGGCCGTAAACCCGAGCAACATCATTACATTTTTTACACTAATAAAATTGTTCCCCAAGAATTTCAGCGGTCTTGTTAATACAAAAATGACCCATTAATCCCAAATCATATGCCTCTCTCACAAAGAGTTCTCTCAAGATCTCATAGGCACACAAATTGACATGCTCTTGTAGCGATCTAGATCCACTAGGCACTGGTTTCTTAGTCAATCTAGACCTAGGTCCTTGGGGAACAAGTTTGTCATTATCAGTATCCTCATCCTTCTCGATGGTCACCTCATTGATCTGGAGGTAGAAGGAGAAAATTAATCTTAAGAGCTTTTGATTTTAACCTCACTTTTGGTAGTTCCTCCAGAAGTGTTTGATTTGGCAGAATTCCTCTTCTTTTTGAGAGGAGAGTCATCAATTAGAGAAGATTTCTCCATTGAATAAATAGAGGCTTAACCTTTTCTCTTCTGCTTAATTTGAGAAATTTGTTAATAAAAAGCCCCCAGATCAAGTATAGAGCTAGCCATTGGAGTCTTAAAGATTCCTTTATAAACCTACCATATAAAGAATATGTGAAACAAGAAGTCAACCTCAAACCAATAGCAAAATGCGAAGGATGAAATATTAATTCTTACCATGGTTTTCTCTTTCCACCAGTTCTTGGAAATCACTTTCCAAGTTTGGTTTTTCTAAATGAGATATGTTCAAAATACATTGGAGCCATTGAGAATGGTCCAATATAGTATTCAAATTCCATCAAGAAACTAACAAAATGAAAGAAATATAGGTTAGTATTACTCAAAGAAATTGTTTTTGAAAGATACTTATGGATCAAATTTCATATCATCAAAAAAGAAAATTACCTCTCCAGAATAATATATGCAGTAGTCATGATGATGACGAACCATTCTATCCAGTGTCCATCATTGCCTTTATCCAAACTTAAGAGGATTCTTGTTTTTCCTCACTTCACGAGAATCATGACTCCGCCAATAAATAACTTCGGAGCATAGAGTCGAATCAAGTGACTTTTAATAAAGCCAATGGGGAATTATTGGCTTTAGACCCTTATTGGCCAGAAATCATAGACATACCACAACACTCCAAACTAAGGTGTCAGCGTGAGCAAGAAAACTGTTATAACATTTAAACAAATCAATGATCACCAGATCTATGGATGATGTAAATTTGAGTATGAATGGATGATGTGAATTTGAGTATGAATAGGTGGGTATACACGTTCGAATAACTGATGTGTTAGAATTTTATGATATATTTGTACATTTTTTCATAGAGTTTTGCATGTCTTTAAGTAATATTATAAGGCAATACTAATTTTATTTTGCTAAGTTTTAGAAATCCAGACTATTTGGAGAAAAGATGCAAAAATCTAAGAAATCTGTTGAAAAATTACAACATATGAGCCACAAGTTTATTCTGTAGTTCCTCTGATGGACCATAGGTCAACTTCAAAGAGTATTCAAGAATTGTCTATTACTTGCTAAATTACAACCATAGCTACGGATAGTAGAAGTAGTTTATGAATTATAAATGGTTCAATAAATAGATTCAACGAGTTTGAAAGTCAAAAATTCAACCAACAAAACCAGCTATGGATTGCAGATTCCATCTAAAGCATATATAGGCATCATAGATTGAGATTCATAGACTAAGCAAGTTTGGACATCAACATATGAAAGTAGTTATGGATTGTATAATCCATCTATCTATCATAAACGACCTTTGCAAGTAAAAGAATAGAGATGTTGCATTCTAAAGTTTCAACATACTGAGGGCTAATGAGGACGCAGATTCAAAACCAAAATCAGAGATTAACTTATAGCCACCGACAGTGCACAACATAAAGCCATTTGCAAAATAATCTACAAGCCGAAAATTAAGAGTATGTTTCATAAGTTATAGTTGAAGAACTATGAGAATAGTTTGGGTTTGTATTCGAGTTTTTGTCTTAGTATAAATAGCATTTTTAGGTACTTTTGTAGGGGAGTTGAACATTATTGCTTAGAATTAAATTTTGAGAGATTACTATTAGCTTGTATCTACTTTTGAAGATCAATTTCTAGGATTTTGGATCAAGGATTCTTCCATCTTTGTAACACCTCAGACCCCAGAGTGAAATATTGCAGCAAAGGGATGACAATTGCAGGCCTGGTGCCAAAGTGACAGGGGAGGTGATGGCCCGTCACACCTCTGATGGTGGATATGACAACCATCACNGGATATGACAACCATCACTGAGACGATGGATAGTCAATAGTTCCATTGAGGTCTTGTCCTTTCAGCTTGAGGGCGAATGGAACCAGCAATGGACCGTCAAATGAGTGACTGCCCGTCAGGCAACCCTTACCTAGACCAAGATTTCCAAAACATCTGTATTAGTGTGATGGCAGGGGAGACGGTCCATTAGTCAAGTGATGGCCCATAACTTGGATCGTCATTTGGGGAAAAATTTTGGGCAATTCTGTCTAAGCCTGACAGTGGAGATGATGGTCCATCAGGCTTGCGACAGTCCATCACTTGTCCTATCAAACGTATCGTGACCCAAGAATTTCAAGTTTTAGAATAATTTCCCCAAGGATATTCTCATATATTCCCACTCTTTTGGTCCCTAAACTAAGTCATTTTGGGATATTTCATAGGGGAATTAAGAGAGATCAGTCAACATTCTTCTCTCATTCTCTCCTTACATTCTAAAGAATATCGTAGAACTTAGAGTTTCTCCTTGAAGCTGATCTTGCGCAAAATAGCATGCCCAAGTGATGCTTTATAACTTAGTTTTGTCTTGTTTAGCGGCTTCATTATATACATTCTCATATAATTTTATGTAAATGTGAATATATACACAAACCAACATGATTAGTTCTTATTTTTGTAGGTTTAAAATGAATTTGAGGAACTAATCCATGAGTTGGTGAAGTGCAGGCATGGAATCGGAAGTAAAACGCGAACATCGGCAAGGGGGACGCGCGAAACAGCCCACCTGTGCATTGACAACGTGCCACGACAGGCAGGCTGCATGACCAAGGGAGTGTCACGGCCCCTAACGCGCTGTACAAGCAGCGTGCCACGCTGCCAACACAGCAAAGGGCTGCCTGGCAACGGTTTTATGAGTTTTCCAGTGTGCATCCACGATGCCTCCACGTCACGGAGGCATATTGGCGCGATAACCTCCGTGACACGGAGCTATTCCATGTCGGGCATAATTTTATACATCTCTCATTTACTATAAATAGGTCCCTTGNTAAGTATGTTACTTTAATTATGTTTTCTTGTAATTATATGAACTTGAGTGGCTAGAACCCTTCCTCTAGGGTTGAAGCCACAAGATATGATTGTGACTATATGAATTTGTTTTGGTTTTAAGTTATTGATTGTTGTTTTGTCTTACATTCTTAATTATGGTTGTTTTTATGATTGATCACCATGAAAACACACAGGTTACACCTAGTTAAAAGCTTGAGAAAGTAAACCGAGGCAAGAACAGAGAATGTAGGGAGCAAGTTTGTATCTTATGATATAATTCGCGGTTAGGATAAGAAATTATACCTAATTTGTCTTGCTTGGTTGATAAAACGGGTTAGTAATAAGAAATCAATGTAGAATTGTCACTCCACCACTCAAAGAAGTAGTTGTGAAGCTAAGTTGAGTTAAATGATTAGAGGTACGAAAGTCTTTAATCAAAAGCATAAACCCCGTAAACCACATCCACATAATTAAATTACCCACGAACTAGAATGTCACATCCCCGCTCAACAATGTAGTTGTGAGGCTAGTTTGTCGTGTTTTGAGGCTCGAAACCCCATGAACATGCAATGTTAATTATGTGAGATGACAATTGATAATTCCATACGTAAACCATTACAAAGCGTAGTATCGCATGATTATCCGGCTTTAACTCTAGTTGCTCCTTGAATGATTTCAGAGTATTTCATTGACCACCCCTAGACTTAATTAAAAATATCGAAAAAAGTCTTTAATCAACACTTGGGAAATTTAATATCATAGTTGAATTTGATAATTATCTAAATAGGTCCAGTCCATGTGGGTTCAACATCCGGCTCTTAAAAAGGGCCACTATATTACTTGTACGACTGCATACACTTGCGGGGCATTAGAAGCCAAGAGCTACGGATGACAATTTCCTCAATATTTCTAAGCTTCTTCTCAAGGGTTTTCTTCTCCAGGTATGTAGGACTCCAACAAAGGCTTCCTCTCACCTTCGTGTCCCAAATTCTTTAGTAACCCTAGCCTAAAATTCTAGAAATCATGACCTAGGATTTCTATTTAGTTCCTGAAATTCCTTATCTCCCTAATGAGTTTTTAAGTTTCCATGTGTAGTATCATGTTATGAATAGGATGTTATTTTTTGACTTGTAAATGCCTTCAGATTCTCGATTTTAGCAATGACTCTTTGGCCTATTCTTGTATGATTTAATAACTGCTTTCAAATGCTATATTTCTCCATAGAATATTGTTTAAGCATGATCTTCATCATGTATATGTTAAACTTAAGGTTAACATTTTAAGATTATGAATATACTTAGCCTTCCCCAGGAATATCAGCAAATCAGTTTGACTTTTATCTGTCTTTCGAGAAACTCAGTATAGTCAGTAATATCAGTTATCAGCTTAATAATCGTACTTTAGGTTGTTGCGATGCTTTCAAATTAAGCAGCTCTGACAAGTCTTAGGACATAGTTTCTTTCAGGTCCTTAGGCTCTCAGAACACTTCCAGATAAATAGTTCTGACTTAAGTCTTAGGACATCAGGTTTGAGTTATCAACATAGTTAGACATATTTATGATTTCCAGTAGAAGTAGAACTTAGCACCGATGTAATACACCGAAAGTTTCTAAGATCAGACCCAAGGTTTTAGTAGAGAAAGAAGGAAGAAATTTGCACAAGCCACAAAACGACAAATAAGGTGACTTGTCAGGTCACCTAACGAGTTGGGGAGTGACCGTGAAGAGATGGCAGGCCAGTGGCCAGTTGTGGTCAGGTGGTCTTCATGGATGAAGTCTGTAACACTCAAACTCACACTTTCTGGCAAAGCATGAAGCAGGCGTCGTCAATTAAGAACCCAATAAAGAGGTTGGGATCGAACCCATAGGGAATAGGGTCAGAACTAGACTAATGCCAGTAATTAAACTTGTTGGTGAGTTATCTCCAAATTACGGGGTTTAAAGAAAAACAATAATAAAACAAGATTGCAATTGTGGTTTTTATCAAAATTTGCAAATAACTAGGGTAAGTAATCTCCATGGATTCACAACTACTTTGGATGTACACGTGTGATTAATACATATGATTACTTGTAGAACTTATAACTAGGGTTCATCCAAATGACTTATTCGTCCCTATTGGATGACTACACTCAATCACCGGGTTAGGACTCATGAGCGATTTCAAACTAACTATATCAATATGTTCCAAATCAACATTGTTGAGACCGCAATTCAAGTCATACAATGATCATAAAAATCAAGGCTTTGTTGCAATTCTCTTTTCTTAATCTCTACTTCTCTAAGTTCAAGCAAGTAAAGAATTCGGGTAAGTCCTAACATAGCGCACCATTAAGAAATGGTTAAAGATGAAGAGAATATAATATAAACGTTTAGCATTGGTTTTGAATAACTTTGTGTAACTCTATTTTGTTAATCCACCAAGGTTCCCACAAGCCAAGTTGTAGATATTTTAGTCTCTCATGATTGTACGATTGTAATTAGTACTCATAGACAAACACATAATTTAATTCTTACAAAAATAATTGGAAGAAAACCTGCTTTGAATTTTGATGAACAAAATCAAGAACAATCAAGAAAATCGAGTGTTGATCTCAAGAATTGCTCTCCAAAACTTGATAATAATTAATAAACAATTAACTAAAAACCTTCTATCAATGTAATGACACGTCTACTAATCATTTTTGTTTTCTTAAAAAAACATAAAATAAAACATTTTCCTAAGCGAACAGAGAAATTTCTATATCTAGGGCCGACTTGTCCTATGACTGGTCATATGACCCATAATAGGATCGTATGGGTCGTACCTTGCTCTTGTATGTTCCTTGGCTTCAACAGAATTGACTAAGTGTTGGCAGCTGGTATGACTCATACTATGATCCTAGAAGTCATAAAATCAATCGGTGGCTTGGCTCTACGAATTTTGACATCTTCTGAAGTTTTCTACGAGTGGTGTGGTATGCCTCGTGTTTGTCCATTTGGATAACTACACGCAAGTGCACGTGGTCGAACAAGTAGTAAAATGGCTCAAGTAAGCCAAGTATCGATCCCACAGGGACTGGACTACGGTATCAATCTAATCAAGTGTTAGTAAACTTTAACTCTAAAAATCATGGAGACAACGATGTGAAAAGATTTTTATATTTAGTTTCCTAATTTCACTAAGTCTAAAAGAATATACAATTTAGTGCACGAACTATAAGTATGAGCATCTTTGAGGCTAAGCAGACATGTAGAGAAATAAATTATCAATGCAATTTGATTAATCTCTCTAGGTTGCTAATTAAAATTGTGCCTATGGATTAAAACTCTCGTATTTAATGACTTAAGAATCATAGACACTTCCGCATTACATTTCTATGATAAAAGAAATTCATGTTCTAGCCATACAAAACCGATTATTAATTATTAATATGACTTTCGATTTTCTATCTCGAGATGTAATCCAATTCTCAATTTTCTCAAACTAAGAAAGATCATATCTATCAATTCACAACTTTCCAATTTCTTGTTCTCTCGAGTGAATAGGACTTTAGATATACATTAACATTGGCCAAACATTAATGCGTCAAACGAAAATTAATAGAACAACCATGGAAGAAAAGATGGAAAATCAAATGATCAACAATCGCATTTCTATCAAATGTTCTTAACCTCAAAAAGAAGTGAGTGTACTCATTTGTGGATTAAACATCATCAAATAGTGTAAATCCTCTGACAATTGAAAGAAAGGAAAAGAGATGAGAAAACCCTCGATTTTCGTCCCCTCCAATGCCTGTAACCCACATTCTTGCTCCACCAAGTCGACATTATTAAAAATGAACCTAAGTGTTATTTATACTAGTGGGAATTTTCCCAGGAATGACAAGCAATGTGTCACAGAGTGCATCGCGGAGCACTACCTCGTGACCTGCAGCTGCTTGAACCCTTACTAGAATCGGCCTCCGGTGTTATGCCCAACGTGCCACGGCGTGCAAGCGAGGCTTGGCCAACGTGCCACGGTTCCAACACGCACCTTCACTGAATTCCATGTTCAGTGTAGTTGGGTCCAACGTGCCACGGAGCGTGCAGACCTCCCTCACGGGGGGTGGCCAACTTTTTATCATCGAGTGATGCATCCGCGATGGCAGTGACACGGCTCCATGCGTAGGAGCCCCTTTAATTCATGCTTTCCTTGGCCTTTTCCTTGCTCACCAGGTCCATTCCCAATTTCTCCCACATGCATCTTAGCTTCATAAAATTATATTTTCTACGCAAAGGCAACGCTAATCATGTTGGTTAGTATAAATTCACATTTTAACTACAATTTACATGAGAATGTACAAACGTCGATAGACAAACAAGACGAAATGACGCATTTGAGTATCACTTGGGCATATAAATCTGCCCAAGATCACTTTCCCCACACTTAAAATCTTGTTCGTCCTCGAACAATAATCTTACACCTACCATTGCAATTGACACCCAATCATGGCTACTTTGGCTCGACAATCCGAGGCTACGGTAATACCGATTATTTAATGTAGCAAATCATCAGAAAACATGCATAGTCTCATCATTAAATGACATTTCAACACATCAAGACCTCCTAGACTCAATAATCGACTCTCAATATCAACAAACTCATACAAATTAGTTGATCAAGACATCCGACACAAATTTTAATATCTCGTCAAGCATGTTCCCTCACAACACAGAGAATTTTCCCTTTTCAATCCCACAGGAACTCTAAACATTACATCCAGGGGGCATATAACCACGTTTAGCTCTCTCTCCCAAAGAGATTCACATCGTCATGTAATGAACCATAGGCTTGCCTCAGTGTATTGCTCCACTAATATAAGGATTGGCGTTATGTAAGATCACCTAGGACTTAACGGGTTGCCAATGTAAGCTCTGAGAACTAGTAAATCTTGGGCTAACCAATAATAGCAACCTAGCATCCTCAAGCGCTTTTCAATACATCCCATCAACATTATGGGCATTGTTTCTTCCTTCATCCTCCATTCTTGAAGTCTGCTTTATTTTTGTCCCCACTTCTTTAAGCACACCTAAATAATAACAGATTAGTTATACATCTTTATTTTCTTTAAATCCGGCAAGTGCACCTTTGATCTTTCTTTAATTTCATCACTTTCTTTTTCTTTTCTTTTCACAATTCTCACTCCTTGACCTTTGTGGGAAAATTATTTTTCTTGAGCGCTTAAGATTTTTGGACCAAATTCCCGAATAATGAAAAGAAGGGGTTAAGCACAGTTTACACCTTTTACGTTAAGAAGAAAAAGAAAAAAATATAGGCTAAAGGCTCAATGGGCTAACTAGGATTGACATTCGAAGTGGGTATGAACAAGAAAAAAAACTTTCGGTTAAAACAAAGAAACACCTACATCCTTTCCTACACTACACTTCCTTCATTTCGTTTCGTACACCCACCAGGCAAGTTCTAGACAATTCACAATAGCATGGAATAATCGAAACCTCACCATACACTCATTGCACATGCTCAACTCAAGAAATATTTCACAGACTCTTCAATCAGCTAATTAAAAGAATTCAAACATTAAGCCTCAATCACACGGAATCGAACTCTATGGCCTAGGTATCTCAACATATTTACAAAGTTGCATGCTTTCGTACGAATCACCTTTGCATTCTAAATATCATGTACAACACGCAAC
>JACEIK010000700.1:365471-376345 GCA_018107945.1 Datura stramonium
CTCAACCAAGTCAGAATGTTTAAAAATAAACCTAAGTGTGCTATTTATACTGGTGAGAATTTTTCCCGGAATAACAAGCAACATGGCACGGAGTGTATCGCGGAGCCCCTCCTCCGTTCCACTGGGCTAACACGGACCCTCTATGGAATCAGGTTCCTCAGAAATTTCTCCTTGGCGTGCCACGGCTTGCATCGCGGAGCCTGGCCAACGTGTCACGGTGCAATCGCGAACCCTCAGTGGAAATTGATGTCCCAGGTAAATATACGCAACGTGCCACGTCTTGTATCGCGTGGCATTGCCTCCGTGTCACGGAGGTAATGCGAGGCTTCACTGGAAATGGCCAGAATAATTTCACCCGAGACAGAATGCCTCCGCGATGGCAGCGTGACACGGCTCCATCGCGGAGCCCTTATTTTTGCTGCTCTTCCTTGACCTTTTCCACTATTTGCTTCCAAGTCCATTCCCGATTTTTACCAACATGTATCTTAGCTTACCAAAATTACATTTTACCTGAAAAACAACACTAATCATGTTGGTTAGTATAAATTCACATTTTAACTACAAATCACATGAGAATGCATACATAACGATAAATAAACAAGACGAAATGAAGCATTTGAGTATCACTTGGGCATATAATTCTGCCCAAGATCAACTATGAAGCAGACGTTGTCAATAAGGAACCCAATAAAGAGGTTAGGCTCGAAACCATAGGGAATACGGTAAGAACTAGACTAATGTCGGTACTTAAACTTGTTGGTGAGTTATCTCCAAATTAGGGGGTTTAAAGAAAAACAAAAATAAAACAAGATTGCAATTGTGGTTGTTATCAATATTTTCAAAAACCTAGGGTAAGTGTTCCCCATAGATTCATAACTACTTCAAACACACACATGTGATCAATCCTAATGCTTACTTGTAGAACTGATAACTAGGGTTCATCAAAATGTCTAGTTCGTCCCTATTGGATGACTATACTCAATCAAAGCGATTTCAAACTAACCATTATCAATATGTTCCAAATTAACTTTCCTACGACCGTATCTCAAGTCATACAATGATCATAAAAATCAAGGATTTGTTGTAATTCTCTTATCCTAATCTCTACTTCTCTAGGATCAAACAAGTAAAGAATTCGGGCAAGTCTTAACATTGCGCACCGTTAAGAAACATTTAAAGATGAAGAGAATACAATACAAACATTTAGCATTCGTTTTGAATCACTTTGTGTAACTTTATTTTGTTAATTCACCATGGTTCCCACAACCCTAGTTGTACAGCTTTTATCCTCTAATGATTGTAAGATTGTAATTAGTACTCATAGACAAACACCTAATTAAACACTTACAATGCTAATTGAAAGAAAACCTGCTTTGAATATTGATGAACAAAATCAAGAACAATCGAGAAAACCTAGTGTTGATCTCAAGAGTTACTCTCGAAAACTTGATAATAATTCACAAACAACTAACTAAAGACCTTCTCTCACTGTAATAACACATCTATTGATCGTTTATTTTCTAAAAAAACATAAAAGGTATTTATACAGACATTAGAAATCCTTTCCTAAGCTAACAGGGAAATTTTCATATCTGCGCCGACTCGTCCTACGACTGATCATATGACCCTAAACAGGATCATATGTGTCATACCTTGCTCTTATACGTTCCTTGGCTACTATAGAATTGACTAAGGAGCTGTAGCTGGTGTGACTCATACCATGATCCTACGAGTCGTACAATCCATTCATGGCTTGGCTCTGAGAAGTTTGACATCTTCTGAAGTTTTCTACGAGTGGTGTAGTACGCCTCATACCTTGCTCCTATGACTCGTGATTTCTTGTTGCGTCTTGAGTTCTGCCAAGTCATTAAGAATCACTGAAGCTGCCTACGGCTCCTGGTATGGGTGGTTGGTAGATGCTACCATCCGTAGGTTCCACCCGTACGAGGAGACTTCTTCTGCAAATTTTCTCCGAATTTTTTGACGACTCCAGTTACAGCTCATACGGAGAGTCGTACTTTACCTTTGCATTGTTTCAGTCTTCTGAGCTTTTCCATGATTCTTAGTACGGCTCGTACAATCTAGCTACGGCTCGTATAGAGATCCATTTTTGGTTGATTTTCTGCACTTTTATGAAACTTTTGCACATTTTTACTCGAACATCTATTTTCATTGAAAACAAAGTAAAAACACCTCATATCCGCATAAACATACCAAAGTCAATGCTATTTTTTTAATTTTAAGCGTCGAAAGTGCTGTAAATTCACAGCATATCAAAGCCACGAGCCATGGTGTCACTTCACAACTCGTGAAGAGAGTCGTGGTCAGGATGGTTGAGTTGGAGGTTGTTTTGCAATGAAGGTCACGAGTGAGGGCCACGATTCATCAACCATTGTTGCCGATAAGTAGTTTGTTTGATACATGTAAGCTCCAACTACTCCACCACATATGAAATCTCTCCTAGTGACTCATGATGTCCCTCGTAAGGACTGACAAAGTCATTTTTCCAGTGAATTTAGTAAGGGTACCTCCTAGGAATAAAAGACATAGGGCTAAAGAGAGAGCCAAAAAAGGATCTTTTGTGTATAATCCTGCATAATCTCGAATGTTATCAGTTTTGGTTTTTCATAATTCGTAAGATCCTAATCCCTAAACTATATTGTTTAAGCTCTATTAGGAGGTTTTTTAAGAATGCTTAGCCTATTATAAATCATTTTATCCCATGCATGCAAGATTAGAGGGTTCCATTGAAGATCAAGTCTAAGAATTCTCCAATATCTTCCCCAAATCTCTTGGGCCTTCAAGGAAAGGTGTAGAATCAACTTACCCAGGTATGTAGGATCATGAATGAGAGTTTTCCTTCACTCTCATTCTCAAATACCTTCTCAAGTTCATGAATTCAACTATCTGATTCTATGGGGTTTTAACCCAAATTTATGAAATTCTCTATGTTTAATTCATGGGTCAATTCCCTTTATGGTTCAAATGATGATTTAAGATTCGTGGGCAAGTTTTATATCTCTTTTGATTATAATTCATGATTTCAAGTTTTAAAACATGATGCCTAATTATGCAAGTTTCATGAAAAGTCGAGTTTTTGATATATGTTTCCAAGTATGGTAAGATGTTTAGTATAAAAGAACATTTATGATTTTACCCATGAATGTAATTATGATTTTTCTTACAATGTCTATTTCATGCAAGCATGATTTTCTGATCGGGGTAAGCCCACTCTAGTTGAGCATGATTTCATGATTTAGCCAAGGCTAATAAGTTCAGTTATCTCAAGTTGTGGAGTCAAGACTCCCCATATGTTAATATTTAAGTTATGTTATGATATATGATTATACCACCATTATATATGTTTGGGAGTAGTGTATAGATGCTAGGGGTTCCCAGGCTCCTTAGTCTCATGAACTAAGCACAAACCTAAGTATAATTTGGGGCCTCATAAGAGAGCGTTTCCCTGACCCAAGGGCATACCGTGATATCACACCTTCCTTAATCCTTTTCCCTTGCAAGGCTCAAGATAGCCCTCCTCCATATGGGTAGGATGTGTGATCATCATGTGCTCATATATGGTGATTGTTGATTAAGAAGAGTCTCCTATTGTTCTTCATGATATCAATAATGCATATATTATAAGATATTATACCATGTTTTTAGTAGGTTTGATCCAAGGACCAGTCTATGAGCTTTTACCTATGATTTCAAATATGACAAGACATATGAATTTATTTCAGTTATGGGTTATTCAATTTAGTTATGGGATCTAGTTATGTTTATTCATGTTTTCAGATATCATCATGCAGTTCTTACTATTAGAATCTTATAATGTTATGATTTAAGATATGCACGATTTCAATTTTACTTACTAAGAATGTTTTACTTACCTTGCATACTCAGTACATTCCAAGTACTGACCGCATACTCTAGGATATATCATTTCATGATACAGGCTCAAACGTTCAAACTAAGTACCGTCGCTAGCCAGTCTCCAGAGTTTATCCCAGACAGCTATGTTGGTGGGCCCTCATCCTTCAAGGACCTTTAGTTAGTTGAGTTGTGATTTTATGTTTCAGACTTCTAGTGAGCTAGTTGGGGTGTTGTCCCATCAACTCGTCAGTATGTTAGACGCTACTCAGACATAGAGTTATATATTCAGCTTCATATTCAGTGTTTTGATATTTCCGTCGGATGGATGTTTTAATTTTTAGACTTGCGCTATTTTAGAATTCAGTTTTTCGCTTTTTTTACGTTGAGCTTTAATTATCATGTTCATGCCATGGGTTTTCTTAGAGCCATTTATTATTCTATGAATTGTGTCTAGATTCGAGTACCACGCTCTTCCATGCTTGTAGATTGACTCACCTACTATGTTCGAATCATGACAAATTTGGTATCAGAGCATTAGGTTTTGAAGTGTCCTAGGGTGTCTGAAATATGTGTTAATTAGAGTCTTTTTCATGGGTGTGAAGCGCAAACACTTATGACGAAGAGGCTACAAACAATTTTAGGAAATTTTGCTTCTTTCATGATCTATGTCATGCGATGAAGTATCTCTCTATCCTTCTAACCCGTGTTATACACATTTATAGAATCATGCCTCCATGATGAGTTAACGAAAGAAGGAACAGGAATGGAAATGGCCCTGAGGATGGCAATAGAGATGGACACCAACATGTCCCACCAAGCCCCAGTAGGTCCATTGCCCGAGCAGGTCTCTCATGCTGAGTTTAAGGAAGCATTTCAGATGTTGGGGTAGGCTTTGACCACTCAGGTCAACCATCAGGAAGTGGCCAATGTCCCATAGAATTGAAACGTATCGGCAGCTTCAGTTGGGGATTTCCTCAGGATGAATCCCCCTGAGTTCCTTGGGTCAAGAGTGGATGAGGACCCACATAAGTTTCTGGAGGAAATACAGAAGATCACCCAAATTATGGGGGTGATGGGAGAAGAAAGCGCAGACTTAGCCTTCTATCAGCTGAAAGGGGTAGCTCATATTTGGTACCGCAATAGAGAGACGATAGAGCAATGGGCGCAGTTCATGTGAGTTGGGATGAGTTTATGACAACTTTCTTAGGTAGATTCTTCCCTAGGGAGTTGAGGGAGGCAAAGGCGGCGGAGTTCATCAATTTGAAGCAGAATGATATGAGTGTTCAAGAGTACATCTTGGAATTTATCCAGCTGTTCAAGTATGTGTCGAAGATGGTAGCAGACTAGATGGCCTGTGTGAACAAATTTGTGTATGGAGTGTCTGACTCGCTAGTCAAGGAATGTAGGACCGGCAATGCTTAACAATAACTTAAACTTCTCTTTATTGGTCATATATTCCCAGTAGATGGAGGCAGATCAAATGAAGAATAAGGAGAGAGAGGTCAAGAGGGCTAGGATGAGTAGTGTTGGGTTTTCCCAATAGAGGCCCAGTGGTGGGAATCGTCAGCTGTCTCAGCAGAGACCATCAGCTCAAGCGTCATCGTCAACTAGTGCACCATCTAGATCTCAGAGCGAACAAAGGGGAAGATCATTTTTTAGGACCCAAATATAGACCCGAACTGCAACACGGGATAGGGAGCCCCGAGAGACTCCAAGTCGACCCATGGCATGAACATACATCTGAGTTCCATAAAATAGAGCGGAATACTCAACATAATAGCATAATGGAAGCATAATAATGACATAACATAGAAAATGAAATGCACTTCATACATGATAGTTGAATACTACATGTAGTTTGAAAGTGTCTAACATATCTGATGGATTGATGGGACAACACCCCCAACTATCCCAACAAGTTTGGAAAACTTAACATAAAGGATAACTAATATCAACTAGTCCTCGGGAGATGAGGACTCACCAATGAACTGGATGCTAGCTTTGGGAACGAGCTAATGACGGTGTTGGGTCTGAAGATTAGAGCATGTATCATGAAACGATACAACATAAAGTATGCGGTTAGTACGTGGAATGTACCGAGTATGCAAGGTAAGTAAAACGGACATTTTAAATACATAAGAGTTCATAAGAGTAGGAATACATGCTCATAACATAAATATCATAATGTAACATAAGGCTCAAGACTTTCAAAACATTCCTAAATGAGTCATAATCATAATAATAGGAGAAAAACTTCATTAAACATAACTTGAGATAATGTAAAATAAACATAACCATGCATAAATCATTAGGAATAATGGTAGGACTCGTCATAACCGACACCATCATGGTAGAGCCGTACATGATGCCATAACTATCTCACTCAAGTAGGCAGAGTCATCCTAGGCATATAAGGCAAGGGACATGCAGTATGTGATATCACGAAAGAGGGGATCCATTAACATTGCAATGTATCGATATGAACCTACGGTGGAACGTAGTTATGAGACACCAGCGTACTCCTTTAAACGTCGGGCCACTCGATGCTAGACATTGCTCCCAAAAACATGCACATTAGGCTCATTTGTAAATCATAAACATCATTCACGAGATTCATGGCCAAATAAACATAAACATCATTGATCCCGGTTACATACATGTTTATCCATGAATCAAAGGGCCCATGAATAGGCCAACGTGATAATTCGATCAATCATGAAATCCATATCATAAATCATAAATTATACTTGAACATATTGGCATTTCTCAATACTTTAACATGCTTGAAAATACTCAATTCATTCGAAAACATGATTATAAACATGGGTAACTTGAAAACGTGCCTTTCATCAATAATATCTTATCATACATGAATATTGATCATAAATATCAAATTTCATGAACTTCTCATAAATGGGCATTGAAATTTATAAAAATTGAAACATGATTTTAATGGGAAAATGGGTAAAACATTCTTGTGATTCATAATTCAATAGTAAAAATTCATTAAGATCATGTCCATGTAGAGAATTAGGAATTTCATGCATTGCGTTAAAACCTCATAGAATCGACCTAGGAATTTCTATGATTTAGAGAGATTGGGAATGGGTGTGAATGGATTCACCCATTCATTACCCTACATACTTGGGAAAGATCTGACTTTTCCACTCCTTGATTGCCCAAAGAAGGTTTGATGAACACTTGAAGAAGAATAAGTTTGATCACCTCTCTATCTCTCTAGCTTCGCATGCATGAGTAAGAATGGCCTAAAATGAACTTACCCCTCTTAAAACTCACCATTCATAGCTTAAAACGATGTAGTTTAGGCCTTAGGATTATAGGAATTATGGAAAAGCCCTTACTAAATTCGTAAGAAATAATAGACTGCCAGTCCACACGAGCGATTGGACGGGTCGTCTCCCAAGGGGACAAGTCATGGCATCGGTCGTCGAGTGCACTGTCTAATAATTCATCTGGGGCTCGTCACGTGGGACCTCATTAGTCGTTACTCGTGGTCACCACTTGTCACCTTCACTTCCTAAGATTTCAAATTATTTCCAACATGCTGACCATGACTCATCCCACGAATTGTGGTGACTGACCATGACTAAAGGGGACCTTCCATACAGTACACTGCCAGGTCTCCTTTAGTTTCCTTAAACCCTTTCCCACAACAGACTCAACGATTCATGGTGACTGACCACGACTTGTGGTCATGTCCGCGGGGACTTCCAAAACCCAAACTTCAAATCACACCCTGAACCTCATCATGAGTCTCCTCACGACTCGTGGTCTACCCTACTGTTTACAGAATGACTCATTTTTTAACCTAGTGCCAGGTTTTTAGTTTTAACCATTTCAACTCCCAAGTCTGATCTTTGGGCTTCCGAGGTATAAAAATATCTCCCCCTTGAGATCATTCATCCTTGAATGTTGAAAATCAAACAAAAAAAATAGAGAAATGCAATCATCATATTCAAATACTGATTAATTAAGCTGAGAACGTACGTAATGACTACCTTCGAACTGAACTACATGGCTAAACTAAATTCACGAACCATACATACGTACTTTGAGATAAAAGAAACTTGGGCGCCTGAACTTAACTTGATAACTAAATAGAGTACTGGGGTAAAACTGGTACCTCAAGTTGGAATTGAGCCGGTAGAGAATAAATGTGGGTATCTAGCCATCATGTCCTCTTCGGCTTCCCGTGTAGCTCCTTCAACATGCTGATTCCTTTGTAAAACTTTACTAAAGCTACTTCCTTGTTTCTTAGCCTTTGAACCTGACGATCCAGTATTTCTAGCGGAACCTTTTCATAACTAAGGCTATCTTTTGCACCAACACTATCCACCGGGAAAACTAGAGCTGGATCACCCAAACACTTCTACAAGAGTCATACATGAAAAACATGATTCACAAAAGCTAATTATGAGGGCAACTCCCATTCATATGCCACCTTGCCAACCCGTTTCACAATTCAGTAGGGGCCAACATAGCGAGGACTGATTTTTCCTTTCTGTACAAATCTCGTTACTCCCTTAATAGGAGAAACCTTTCGAAACACCCAATCATCAAATTCGAACTCAAGTTCTCTCCTCCTCACATCAACATAGGACTTTTGGGACTTTGACCTGTTTTCAACCTATCCCAATGAGCTGAACCTTCTCCATAGCCTCATGTACTGAATCTGGTCCTATCATCGAAGCTTCACCAACGTCAAACCAACCAATAGGCGACTTACATCTCCACCCATAGAGAGCCTCAAACGGAGCCAACTGATTGTTGGAATGGTAGTTGTTGTTGTACGCAAACTCGATAAGAGGAAAATGATCTTCCTAAATACCCTTGAAGTCGACCACACATGCTCTCAACATGTCCTCGAGAGTCTGAATTTTCCGCTCTGCTTGACCATTCATTGCGGGTGAAATGTTGTGCTGAGCTTAACCTGAGTACCCAGTCCTTTTTGAAATGACCTCCAAAACTGAGAGGTAAATTGGGTACCTCTATCTGATATGATGGACAAGGGAACTTCATGCAACCGAACTAGCTCTCATATGTATAGTTTGGCATAATCCTCCACCGAATATGTGGTTTTGACCGATAGAAAATGAGCGCCTTTGGTCAACCTTTCTGTAACCACCCAAATGGAGTCATATTACCGACGAGTGAGAGGGAAACCTGTTATGAAGTCCATATTGATTTCTTCCCACTTCTAATTAGGAATACTGATATCCTAAAGCACCCCTACCGACCTCTAATGCTCAACCTTTACTTGCCAACAATTTGGGCACTTAGCTACAAATTCCGCAATGTCTTACATCATGCTATTCCACCAATAGACTTCCCGTAAGTCACGGTACATCTTGGTGGTATCTATATGTATGGAATACTTGGATCCATGAGCCTCATGCAATATTCAGATCCTCAAATCATCGACATCCGAAACACATAAGCGACCTTAGTATCAAAGCACACTATCTCTCCCATTGGAGAAGACCTCTACCTTCTGATTTTGAATGGCTTCCTTTAACTTTACCAAAATAGGGTCCTCGTTTTGTCTATCTTTTACATCAGTCACCAAGGAAAATTCTGATCCGTTTTGAACAATAACCCCGCCATTGGTCAAGTCAACCAACCGGACTTTCAAACATGCAAGTCGATGCACATCCCTCACCAGCTCCTTTCTTCCCTCATCCACATGGGACACACTCTCCATAGAGAGTCTACTAGTGCATCTGCTACTATATTAGCCTTGCCCGATTAGTAAAGCACACTCATATCATAGTTCTTAAGTAGCTCTAACCACCTCCTTTGTCGAAGATTGAGATCCTTCTGGGTAAACATATATTGTAGACTCTTATGATCCATAAACACATCCACATGGACCCCGTACAAATAATGTCTCCATATCTTCAAGGAGAATACCGCAACAGCCAATTCAAGATCATGGGTCGGGTAATTCTTCTCATGGACTTTCATCTTTTTGGAGGCATATGCAATAACTTTTTCGTGTTGCATCAGTACACACCCAAGTCCGATCCTTGAAGAATCATAATACACCACGAATCCATCGGTAACCTTGGGTAGAGTTAACACTGGTGCTGAGGTAAGTCGACTCTTCAACTCCTGAAATCTTTTCTCACAAGCCTCCAACCATTGGAATTTCACTTTTTGTTGGGTCAATTTGGTCAATGGTACTGCAATAGATGAGAAACCCTAAAAAAATCTCCGATATTAGCCAGCTAAGCCCAAAAAGCTCCGAATGTCTAAAGAATTCACCAGTCTAAGCCAATTCTTCACCGCTTCTATTTTTTGAGAGTCCACCCTTATTCCCTCGCTTGACACCACATGGCCAAAACCACCACTAAATTCAACAAAAACTAGCACTTGCTAAATTTAACATATAGTTGGCAATCCTTGAGAGTCTGTAGCACCACCCTCAAATGAGCGGCATGTTCCTCCTTGCTCTGAGAGTATATCAGGATGTCATCAATAAACACAATCACGAACATATCCAGGTATGGCTTGAACACCCTGTCCATCAAGTTTATAAAAGCTTCAATAGAATTCATTAGTCCAAAAGACATAACTACAAACTTATAATGACCATACCGCGTCCTGAAGGCTATCTTCGAGATGTTTCTCTCCCCAACTAGGAGCTGATGGTACCCGAATCTGAGATCTATATTCGAAAAATGTTCGGCTGTCTGATGACTACACGCAAGTTCACGTGGTCGAACAAGTAGTAAGTGGCTTAAGTAAGCCAAGTATCGATCCCACAGGGACTGGACTAGGGGGCAAAACCACCTCAAGTGTCAATTTACTGTAACTCTAAAAATGCAGACAACAGTGTAAGGAAAAGTTTTTATATTTTGTTATCTAGTTTGATACAACAGCTAAAACAAATATACAATTGAGTCTGAACTATGAATGTGAGCATGCTGAGGCTAAAACGAACATGTAAAGAAATTAATTATCGATATACATGGTTT
>JACEIK010000701.1:76848-90096 GCA_018107945.1 Datura stramonium
CTATTGTGGTAATGTCGGTTATATGACGAGTCTCCCATTATTCCTCATAATTTCAGACATGCATATTCATTACTTATGAGATTAATGTAAATGCATGTTCTACAGCAGGTTTGACTCAATGTCCATCCTTTAATTATAAATGTCAGAATTCAGCTTTGAGTCAATCGATTCAATTATGATGTTATGAAGCATGTTATATCAAGTTATGAAGAATTCATGATTTCATAAAGAATGCATGCAAGTCCTACTCTCAGTTTTTTGATGTTATGTTTTATTTAATGAATTGTCTTTAAATAATTTTACTTGCATTAGCGGTTTTACTTACCTTTCATATTCGGTACATTCCATATACTATCCGCATACTCTATGATTTATAATTTCATGATACAGGACTCGGCTCTCAAGTTCAGCCCCATTCATAGTCAGTCTTCAGAGCTAGCATCTTACGTTGTTGGTGAGTCCACATCCCCCGAGGACTAGACTTATTTAGACTTTTTCTATATATTTTCAGTTTCAATTTGGTTGAGTTAGTTGGGGTCTTGTCCCATCAACTCGTCATGTTTAGAGGCTTTTCAGACATATGGATGTATTCAGTTTCAGGTCGTGTATTCTGTTTTTATGATTAATTTGGATTTCCGCTATGATTATCTTGTTATCTCTTCTATTTGATTGATTGAGTTAGATGTATGTACTTGCCATGGGTTGACTTGGAGTCTCACGGGGCTATTTGTCCTATTTCACAATCTGGGCATCCGCTCGGGTCGTCACAAACTTGGTAGCAGAGCCATAGGTTTGAAGTGTCCTAGGGTGTCTGAAAGCCGCATTTAGAGTCTTTTTAATGGGTGTGAAGCGTGCCACACTTATGATGAATGTGCTACGAGACGTTTAGGAAATGTTCCCTTCTTTCATGATCTACCTCATGTGATGAAAAGTCTTTCTATCCTTCTAATTCGTGCTATTCGCGATTGCAGAATCATGGCTCCTCGAAGGACGGACGGAAGGAGGAATAGAGATGGTAAAGGCCATGAGGATGGCAATGGTCATGGGCATCAACTAGCCTTACCAGTTCAGGAGCCCCAGGCACCAGAGCCAACAACCCATGCTGAGTTTCGGGTCGCTATTCAGATGCTTGCGTAGGCCTTGACTGCTCAGGTCAATCAGCAGGCCATTGCGCATGTTCCGAAAAATGGAAACGCAGAGGCAGCTCGAGTCAGAGACTTTTTGCAGATGAACCTGTCGGAGTTCCTTGGGTCCAAGGTAGATGAGGACCCACATGAGTTCGTGGATGAGATTGTCAAGATCACCCAAGTCATAGGGGTGAATGGGGTTGAGTGCGCCGAGTTGGCCTCTTATTAGTTAAAAGGGGTCGCACATATCTGGTTTAGCCAAAGGAAGGATAGCAGGGTCGCAGGAGCAGGTGCGGTCACCTGGGAAGAGTTCCATGTTGCATTTCTAGACCAGTTCTTCGCTTGGAGATGTGGGAGCTGAAGACAACTGAGTTCATGAATTTGAAGCAAGGGAGAATGACTATACAAAAGTATGCCCTTGAGTTCACTCTCCTATAAAAATATTCCCCAGAGTTGGTAGCCAATCAGAGGATGCGGGTGAGTAGATTCATCTATGGAGTAGTAGGCTATTTGGACAAGGATTGTAGGACCACCATACTCCATCAGGACCTGGATTTTCCACGGATAGTGTTGTACGCCCAGCAGATGGAGGCAGTGCATTCGAGGGAGAGGGAGGCAAAGAGGGCTAGGACTGAGGACCACAGATTCTCTCAGTAGAGGTCCGGAGGTGGGCATCGACAACAGACCTACCAGAGATCATCAGCCCCAGCATCTTCGACATTGAGTGTTCCATCCAGGACAAGACATGATCAAAGGGTACAGGCATCAGGCTCGAGGGGTCATAGCAGTAGACCCACAGATTCTAGCATTCCAGCTTGTCGCATATGTGGTCGAGGACACACAGGCCAGTGTTTGGCAGGTTCAGGTGCTTGTTTCGGGTGTGGGAAGCCTGGACACATACTAAGAGATTGTCCAACTGCGAGAAAGGATCAGGTTGGGGGCCGAGGCCCAGCTTCTACTCAGAAGCCCCTCCCGTATGCTCAGCATATTAAGGGGCATCTACTAGCACAGCTGGCGGTCAGTGCCAGAATAGATAGTATGCTTTAGCATCCCGTCAAGAGCAGGAGTTCTCCCCAGATGTTTATGCTTTGTTAGATCCAGGGGCTACCTTGTCTTTTGTGACACCTTATATTGCCAGTAGCTTTAGAGTTAGTCCCGAAGTCTCGTCAGAAGCCTTCACAGTTTCCACTCCAGTAGGTGACTCAATTATAGCTAGACGGGTGTATAGAGGTTGCCCAGTCTCAGTCCTTCGTAAGGTCACCTTAGCAGATTTGATAGAGTTATCCATGACCGATTTTGATGTTATTCTCGGCATGAATTGGCTATTTGCATGATATGATTCAGTAAATTGTAGAACCCAAGCAGTAGAGTTCATATTTCTAGGTGAGCTAGTCTTAGAATGGAAGGGTAGTTCAACTATGCTTGTAGGTCATTTCATTTCCTACCTTAAGGCCAGAAAGATGATTTCTAAGGGTTGCATGTACCATCTAGTTAGGGTTAAGGATATTGATTCCGAGACCCCGACTCTCCAGTCAGTTCCAATAGTATGTGAGTATCTAGAGGTCTTTCCTGATGATTTGCTAGGTGTTCCTCCTAAACAGGAGATTGATTTCGGTATTAACCTTCTTCCCGACATGCAACCTATATTTATTCCTCCTTATAGGATGGCTCCAGTCGAGCTAAAAGAGTTAAAGGAATAGTTGAAGGACTTGTTAGATAAGGGTTTCATTAGACCAAGCAAGTCTCCATAGGGTGACCAGTTCTCTTTGTCCAAAAGAAGGATGGTTCTCTTCATATGTGTATCGACTATTGGAAATTGAACAAAGTCACTGCCAAGAATAGGTACCCTTTGCCCAGGATCGATGATTTTTTTGACCAACTTCAGGGTGCCAAGTGTTTCTCAAAGATAGATCTCAGGTCCAGGTATCATCAACTCTGATTTCGGGAGAGTAATATCCCGAAGACAGCCTTATGACGCGGTATGGCCATTATGAGTTTGTAGTTATGTCTTTTGGACAACGAATGCTCCTGTAGCTTTCATGGACTTGATGAACAGGGTTTTCAAGCAATATTTGGATATGTTCATGATCGTGTTCATCGACGACATCCTTATATACTCTCGGAGCGAGGAGGAGTGTGCCGCTCATTTGAGAGTAGTGCTTCAGACTCTTAAGGATCGCTAATTGTATGAAAAGTTTAGCAAGTGTGATTTTTGGTTAAAATAGATAGCGTTTTTTGGCCATGTTGTATCAAGTGAGGGCATAAAAGTAGATTCTCAAAAAATCAAGGCGGTGAAGAATTGGCCTAGACCGGGAGTCCCTCGGATATTTGGAGTTTCTTGGGTTTAGCTGGCTACTATCAGAGGTTTATTGAGGGTTTCTCATCTATTGCAACACCTTTGACCAAGTTGAATCAGAAAAAGGTTAAGTTCCAATGGTCGGAGGCTTGTGAGAAGAGTTTTCAAGAGTTGAAGGCTCGACTTACTGCCACACCGCTGTTGACCCTACAGAGGGTGCATATGGTTTTGTGGTGTATTGTGATGCTTCGAGAATCGGACTCAGGTGTGTGTTGATGCAGCATGGGAAAGTGATAACATATGCCTCAAGATAGTTGAAAGCCTATGAAAAGAATTACCTGACCCATGATGTTGAATTGGACGGGGTGGTATTCGCATTGAAGATATGGCGGCATTATTTGTATGGAGTCCACGTGGATATATTCACGGATCACAAGAGTTTACAATATGTATTCACGTAGAAGGATCTCAATCTTCGGCAAAGGAGGTGGTTGGAGCTACTCAAGGACTATGATATGAGTGTCCTTTACCATCGGGGTTAGGCTAATATGGTAGCGGACACATTTAGTAGGCTCTCTATGGAGAGTGTGTCCCATGTGGATGAAGGAAATAAGGAGTTGGTGAAAGATGTACATCGACTCGCAAGGTTGGGAGTTAGGTTGGTCGACTTGACCGATGGCGGTGTTGTTGTCCAGAATGGGTTAGAATCGTCCTTGGTGACTAATGTGAAAGCTAGACAAGATGAGGATCCAATTTTGGTAAAGCTGAAAGAAGCCGTTCAAAATCAGAAGGTGGAGGTTTTCTCCCAAGGGGGAGATGGTGTGCGGCGGTACCAGGGTCGCCTATGTGTTCTAGATGTCGATGATTTGAGGAGTTGGATGTTGCATGAGGCTCATGGATCCCGATACTCTTTTCATCCAGGCGTCACCAAGATGTATCATGATTTGCGGGAAATATATTGGTGGAATGGCATGAAGAAGGATATTGTAAAATTCGTTGCCAAGTGCCCGAACTGCCAACAAGTAAAGGCCGAACATCAAAGGCCGGGAGGAGTACTTCAGGATATTAGCATTCCCACTTGAAAGTGGGAAGAGATTAATATGAATTTCATTACAGTCCTACCTCGTACTTGCCGACAGTATGATTCTATATGGGTGGTGGTAGATAGGCTGACTAAAGCTGCTCATTTTTTATCGGTCAAAACCACGGACTCAACAGAGGACTATGCCAAATTGTATATCCGAGAGTTGGTTCGGCTACATGGAGTGCCCTTGTCCATTATTTCAGAACGAGGTACTCAGTTTACCTCCCAGTTTTGGTGGTCTTTTCAGAAGGGGCTTGGGCCTCAAGTTAAGCTCAACACAACCTTTCATCCACAAACGGATGGCTAAGCGGAGCAAACAATCTAGCCTCTCGAGGACATGTTGGGAGCATGTGATGGACTTCAAAGGTAGTTGGGATGATCACTTGCCCCTTATTGAGATTGCTTACAATAACATTTATCACTCCAGTATCCAAATGGCACCGTTCGAGGCTCTCTATGGGCAGAGATATAGATTGTCCATCGGATGGTTAGAGATTGGTGAGACAACTATGATAGGGCCAGATTCGGTGCATGAGGCTATGGTGAAGGTTCAGTTGATAAGGGACAGGATGAAAACTACTCAGAGTCATCAAAAGTAATATGCGGATGTGAGGAGGAGACAGTTGGAGTTCGAGGTGGACGATTGGGTATTTTTTAAGGTATCTCCCATGAAGGGAGTCATGTGGTTTGGGAAGAAAGGAAAACTCAATCCTCGTTATATTGGTCCCTACTGGATTATGAGAAGAGTTGGTAAGGTAGCATATGAGTTGGACCTACCCTCAAAGTTATCTTCTGTGCATCCTGTGTTTCATGTGTCGCTTTTGAAGAAATGTTTGGGAGACCCAGCTCTGGTAGTCTCGGTGGAAAATGTTGGTGTAAAGGATAGCCTCAGCTATGAGGAAATTCTAGTTGAAATATTGGATTGTCAGGTTCGGAGGCTAAGGAACAAGGAAGTAGCTTCAGTAAAGGTATTATGGAGAAATCAGCATGTTGAGGGAGCTACGTGGGAAGCCGAAGCAGATATGATGGCTAAATACCCTCACCTGTTCCCTACCGGCTCAGTTTCAGTTTGAGGTATCAGTAGTTTCCCTAATACTCTATTTAGTTTCATCTTCAGTTCATGTGCGCAAGTTTGTTTTATATTATGGTGAATGTATGTGATGCTTGAATTCAGTTTAGCTGTGTATTTTGAATCGGAGGTAGTCATTCCATCAGTTTTCGGTTTAAAAGATCAGTATTTGGTAATGATAATTGCATATCTCTGCTTTTTTGTGTGCTTTCCAATATTCGAGGAAGAATGTTCCTAAGGAGGAGATATTACTATACCCTAGGAGAGCTCAAAGATCAGACCCGGGAGTTGAATCGGGGGAAAAATGGAAATTTTTGTTGCAGCCTCAGGATGAGTCATCCCACAACTCGTGAGGACAACCCATGAGTCATCAGGTGACTCGTGGGGAAGGAAACATAGTTGGGAAAAGGAAAGATAAGCAGTGTACCTGACGGGAGTCCCCACGAGTCGTTGTCAGCCTTAAATATTCATGGGATGAGTCATTGGCAAGCTCGGAGTCCAAAGTTTGGAAATGAGACAGTGTACTTAACGAGTGGTGAACACGACCATAACGAGCCGTGAAGTGATCCATTACGAGTCCAGGAGAAAAGATAAGGCAATGCACTTGATGATCGACATAACGAGTTGTGCCCTCTAGCAACGAGTCGTCAGGTCGTCGGTTAGGACCACCTGATAGTTATTTTCTACGAAATTAGTAAGGATCTTGTCATAATTTCTAAGTTTATAAAGCCTAAACTACGTCGTTTTAGCTTATGAAAGGTGGGTTTTAGAAGGGGAAACTATCCTAAGTGTTCATTCATGCATGCAAGAGAATAGAAGAGTAATAGAGAGGTGAGCAAAGGGTGATTCAAGGTTTTATTCTTCAATTTCTTTCAATTCCTTTTTGGACATTTAAGGGAGAGTAAGATTCAGTCTCCATCAGGTATGTAGGGTTATGAGTGGGTGTTTCCCTCCACCCATGCGCAATTTCTATCTAAGTATGAGAATCTCCTATGATCAAGTTATGGAGTTTTTACTCAACTGCATGAATCTTCAGTTTCTATACATGGGTATGATTAAATTGTGTTTTCCTGATCGAAGTATGAAGCATGGACATATTTTAAATTGTTTTTAATCGAAAATTATGTTTTCTAGTTTTTATGAAATTTAAGGCCCATTGATAAGAAGTTCCTAAAAGAAGAGATTTGCGATGAATGTATGATGATGATGAGATATGATGATGAAAAGCATGTTTCAAAGCTACCCATGATTATGATATTATTTTCAAAAAGATTTAAGTATTTCCAACCACGATAAAGTGTTGGGAAAGACCCTTATATCAAGTATGTATGATATATTGTCTCTAAAGTAAGCTTACCACATGGTTTTGGAGCAAGGACTCCCAATTATCTTTGAGCTTGTGGTATGTTTTGAATTATAGCTTCTCATATGCATGATTTCATATTTGAGATGTACTTCATTATTGAGCTTTATCAATAGACAATGTTGAGCTTTGTTATAAATCGATGTAGAGCATATGCATGTTTTTGGGAGAAGAGTCTAGCACCGAGCGGGCTAAGGGTCGATCACCCTACGCCCCAGAAGTACACGCCAAACGTAGGTTGATACTGCTATATGACTTGGGACCTCCCTTGTGAGCTTCCCCTTGCTCGAATGGGCCTTCAGCTTGATATTGATATCATGGTAGTGTCCTTAGCCCTAGCAGGGTTTTGGACGGCTCTGATCACTTGAGTGTGATAGTCGAGATCACGTAAGCTCTATCGTGGTAATGTAAGTTATATGACGAGTCTCCCATTGTTCCTCATGATTTTAGATATGCATATTCATTACTTTTGAGATTCATGTAAATGCATGTTCTACCGCAGGTTTGACTCAATGTCCAGCTTTTAATTATAAATGTCAGAATTCAACTTTGAGTCAATCGATTCAGTTATGATGTTATGAAGCATGTTATATCATGTTATGAAGAATTCATGATTTCAGAAAGAATTCATGCAAGTCCTACTCTCAGTTTTCTGATATTATGTTTTATTTAATACACTGTCTTTAAATGATTTTACTTGCATTAGCGGTTTTTACTTACCTTGCATACTCGGTGCGTTTCATGTATTGAAAGCATACTCTATGTTGTATCGTTTTATGATACAGGACTCGGCTCTTGGGTTCAGCCCCGTTCATAGTCAGTCTTCAAAGCTAGCATCTTACTTTGTTGGTGAGTCCTCATCCTCGAGGACTAGACATATTCAAACTTTTTCTATGTATTTTTAGTTTCAGTTTGGTTGAGTTAGTTGGGGTCTTCTCCCATCAACTCGTCATGTTTAGAGACTTTTCAGACATATAGATGTATTCAGCTTCAGATCGTGTATTCTATGTTTATGATTAATATAGACTTCTTCTATGATTATCTTTTTGACTCTTCTATTTGATTGATTGATTTAGATGTATGTACATACCATAGGTTGACTTGGAGTCTCTTGGGGCTCCTTGTCCGGTGTCGTGATCCGGACCTCTGTTCGGGTTGTGACAAAGTCTGATAGACTATGTGATATGCTATGTACGGACCTTATTAGCTATTTGACATGGGGTCATGTCACCACCCGAACATAGGCCCGGATTGAGAAACGATACAAGGAGCCCCGAGAGACTCCAAAATCGACCCATGGTATGAACATACATCTAACTCAATCAATAAAGGCGAAAGAATTAGCATAATAGTTATAGCAGAAGTCTAAGCATAACATAATATCAGAATCAGAATTCAAATCATACATGACAAGCTGATTACTGCGTACACTCTGAAAGCCTCGAACATATCTAACGGGTTGATGAGACAACACCCCCAACTAACCCGACAAGTCTGAAACCGAAGAAAGAAATAACAACCATGAATACTGAATATCCTCGGAGGATGAGGACTCACCGATGCTGGCTGTACAGGTCTGAGTGGGATAGCAGGGGCTAAGGATGCTACTGAGAAAGATCCCTCAGACCTGTAACATGAGATGATACAGCATAGAGTATGCAGTCAGTATGTGGAATGTACCCAGTATGTAAGGTAAGTAAAAAAGACATTTAAAATACATAAAAGTTCATAAGAGTAGGAAAACATGATCATAACATAAATATCATAATTCAACATAAGGCTCAAGGTTTTCCAAAATATTTGTATATCATTTATAATCATATTCACGAGAGAAAAGCTTTATTAAACATGACTTGAGCCAAATTATATAATCATAATCATAAATAAATCATGAGGAACAGTGGGAGATTCTTATAACCGACATACCCCATATAAGCACACATGGAGCCCGACCTGTAAACCCCTAGTCGGGAGAGTGTTCGTACCTTGCCAAGGGTAGAACCATGAAAGAGGTGTGATATCACTCATGAAAGGCATATTCGGCAAAAGGGGACAGTCTCAAGGGAGGTCCCATCGTGACATACAGTGGCACGTAGTTTCGAGACTCGAGGCAAAACCTGGGCCCTGAACCTACTCGATGATAAATACTACTTCCTAAACATATATAGTTCTCATAGGATAATACACATGAAATTCATGGACTAGTTATATCATGATAAACGTAGGCAAGCTTGAAAATACGTGAACTAGCCATGAAATAAGGCCCGTAAGTCGGCCATAATCATAAATCATCAATCATGAGGTTCATGCATACTTGTAAAATATGTATATACTTGATATTCATAAATTCATGAGGAGCATTTGAGACAAATCATATCATAAATCATAAATCATAATGTGGTGATGAACATCAAAGTCCAAGTAGAATCATAACTTGATTTATCATGAAACATATATAATTGGGCATAGTTTTGTAGAAAAATTTAAATCTAAATAGTTATAAAATCTGCCTCATGATTCGTAAAATATGAATTTGTACATGAGAGGAATTAACCCATAGATAGATCATAATAATTTCATAAGAATTGGGATAAAACCCCATAAAATTATCAATAGAATTTCATGAATTAGGGAGAGATTAGGCATGGGTGTGAACAAATTCACCCATTCATAACCCAACATACCTGAAATGGACTGATTTCACCACTCCCTTGATTTCCCAATGAAGAATTGAGGAAAAACTTGAAGGAATTAAGCTTGGTCACCTCCTTAGCTCTCTAAGTTTGCATGCATGACTAGGAATAGTATAGAATGAATTTACCCCTCTTAGTACTCACCATTCATAGCTTAAAATGGCATAGTTTAGGCCTTAGGATCATAGGAATTACGAATAAGCCCTTATTAAATTCCCATAAAATAACTGACTGCCAGTCCCCACGAGGGACTGGACTAATCGTTACTAAGGACCACGACTCGTGGCCTCCAATCCTTCTGTCTACTATCCAAAATTCGTCTGGGGTTCGCCACGAGGGACCATACGAGTCATTACAGGTGACCACGACTCGTGGTCACCACTCGTCACCTTCACTGCCCCAAAATCTGAAGATCCTAATCACTGTTGACCATGACCAACCTAACGGATCGTGGCAGCTGACCATGATTCATTGTGTCCATTCGTAGGGAACATTGCCACTCGACCTTCATATTTCAATATCCCTTGACCACAACTAACTCAACGAGTCATGGGGACTGATCACGACTCATGGTCATGTCTGTGGGAACTCCAAACTAAAAATTTCCAACTTAAGCCGTGCACCTCACCACGAGTCACTTTATGACTCGTGGTCTACCCCATAGGTCACAAGGCGACTCGTTCTGTGACCTGGTGTAGAAAATCCTATTTTCTCTGTTTCAACTCCCGGGTCTGATCTTAGAGTTATCGGGGGTATCACAGTATCTCCCCCTTGGGAACATTCGTCCTCGAATTTTGGAAATCATACAGAAAAATAGAGAAATGCAATCATCATATACAAATACTGATCATATAAGCTGAAAACTGACTGAATGGCCCGAACTGAACTATATGGCTGAACTGAATTCCCGAACCACACATACATCCATTTACATGAAAGAAACTAAGATACATGAGCTGATCATGAAACTGAATACAATATTATGGAGGAAACTGACAACTTAGGCTGAAAATGAGCCGGAAGAGAATAAATGTAGGTATTTAGTCATCATATCTGCCTTGGCTCCCCACGTAGCTCCCTCATCATGTTGATTCCTCCATGAAACCTTAACTGAAGCTACTTATTGTTCCTTAACCTTTGAACCCGACGATCCAATATTTTCCACCAAAACCTCTTCATAACTAAGGTTGTTTTTCACACAGACACTGTCCACTGGAATAACTAGAGTTGGATCACCTAAACACTTCTTTAAGAGCGATACACGAAAAATTGGATGGACTGAAGCTAATTCTGAGGGAAACTCCAACTCATATGCTACCTTGCCAACCCATTGCATAATCTGGTATGGGCCAACATAACGGGGATTGACTTTCCCGTCCTTTCCGAACCTCCCCACCCCCTTTATGTGAGACACCTTGAAATACCCAATCATCAACTTCAAACTCATGTTCTCTCATTCTCACATCCACGTAGGACTTTTTGCGACTCTCAGCTGTTTTCAAGATGTCTCTTATACACTGAACCTTCTCCATGGCTTCATGGATTGAATTTGGACCTATCATCGCAACTTCCCTGACTTCAAACCAACCAATAGGCGAGCCATATCTCTGTCCATAGAGAGCCTCAAATGGGGCCAGCTGAATGCTGGAATGATAACTGTTGTTATACGCAAACTCAATGAGAGGTAAATGCTCATCCCAACTACCCTTGAAGTCAATCACGCATGCTCTCAACATGTCCTCGAGAGACTGAATTGTCCGCTCCGCCTGACCATTGGTTTGCAGATGAAATGCTGTACTAAGCTTGACCTGAGTACCAAGTCCCTTTTGAAATGACCTCTAAATTGGGAAGTAAACTAAGTACCGATATTATGGAAAAGGGCACCCCATGAACCGAACTAGCTCTTGAATCATTAACACCTGGAACACACCAATTACCCTGATATCGAAGCACACTATCTCCCCATTTGGAGATGACCTCTACCTTATGCTCCTGAATGATCTCCTTCAACTTCACCCAAGATAGGATCCTCGTCTTACCTAGCTTTGACATCGGTTACCAAGGAAGATTCCGGTCTATCCCAAACAATGACACACAAAATGTTCGAATCCCCCCCAAAACTCATTCGGAATCCCCCAGTCACAATCTGAATATACCATTTGACCATAAAAACCATTTTGGATTGGTTGGGATCATCAAATTAATAATAATAGGTTGTTTAGTTTGGAAATTGACTGTGGTCAAACTTAGCCTCCTCAAATTCATAACTTCAACCAAGGGTTCAAATCACTCCTGAATCACCTTAGGATCCATGAAAACTACCCAACTAAGTGATAAATCACCATTTGAACCAACAGAGCTTCCAGAACCCAACTCGAGCTCATTAACATGAAGTGTTGACTCTGGTCAAACCCCTCAAACCTCAAACCCTCCAAAATCGAAAATCTCACCAGATCTTCATTAGATCATCTTAGAAATGGTGTCATCCACCTCCAAAAGTCATGAATAATAGAATAAAGATACCGAAAGGTTCAACCTAGGAAAATGGATCAAAAATCACAAAATGACCATGAGGGTTGTTACAATTCCAGGCTTGGCTAATAACTGCACTTCTTGGACTTCTACATACCCGACACCTAAGGAAGGGATAGGGAGTTACCTTGAACGTACCCATTTTAACCATCATCTCCATCAGGGATAGCATCCATAGGGTTTAGAGTAAGGGAGTCATGAACACGAACCGTTTAAGAAATCTAACATGGGCATATACCTGATCTAGCACAATCTTATGAGCCGATAGGGAAAATCTTAGGGACTGAGTTCATAGAGCTGAGCGTGCTAAGAGACATGAGTTCACATACATAACGAGGTTCATGACATAAAGCTGAATGGGTAACATTGCGATGACTAACTAACTGGGTTACCTATCATCTTAGGGTTCTGAACATAAGCATGAGTTGAGTGTAGCTCGAGCGAAACATAAAGGAAACATCTAAATGAGGATGGATTGATTACCCCCAAAAGTTATTTATAGAAATCCTTTACTAGAAAACTTAAGACCTGACTTGGCCCTTCACTTACTATTTCCCTACCTTCCCTGAAATTAATCTCATATTTAAATGCACAAAGGGATCTTGTACCTTGTACAGTAGTTCTCGAAATCAGCAATCATGGTAGGTTCGATAGGAAGGCTTATAACATACCTGAGACTACATCTGTGGCTGACTGCCGCTTGACCTTGGTAACCCGTGCTGTTGAGATGGGTGGGTTGCAGACTTGATAGCTGGGGAACGGGCTCCAGCGTCACCCGATCTAACGGAAGGGCAATCTTCGAGTATGTGTTCGGGATTACTGCACCTGAAGAAAGCATCCTTGCCAATCAAACACCTTCCGAGGTGGTTTCTACCACACCTTTGGCAAGATGGATGAGAGAAAAACTTCTTTAAATAAATCAGCAAAATCCTCAAGAACAAAGTATGAGTATCAAGAGAAAATCAAGAAAAGGTTAATCACAAGCCAATCAACTCAATTCTATATTCTCTCCCTCAATTCTCACGTCCTCTAATGTTAACTAACTATTGTCTAATGAATTATAATGAAAATAAAACATAAAACA